>JAGFBZ010000243.1:0-306043 GCA_018398805.1 Hirundichthys speculiger
ATGGATAGATTTGTGGCTTAACACAATTTCTGGCCTCGGAGACCAAAAGAGCAGTCTGTACCGGGCTGTAGATACGTCTACTTCTGCTGTGAGGTTGGACAGTTTAACACGGGTCCCTTTAGCGTGTTAGCATGGTTAGCTGAGCTGGGACGTCTTCAAGTACTTTAAGGTCGTGTCCCTGCGCTCATCTCTGCCGTTTGCCAGGTTTTGTTCCGGTTACTCTGCTTGCGCAGCGCCTTTGTTTATCGCTCCTCCCAAACAGTTTCTTGCTCACGTTCTCTTTAGGTGGGTGACCGATGGTTTTGCCCCGGTCGGCATCAGGACACCCACCCAAGTTGGCATTCAAATCCCTCGTCCCCCGTGACAAAGTTAGGGAGGATACTGCAGCAGGGACCAGTCGCCGAGCCCTGGGAACTACAAAGACCCCCGGTGCCGGCTGTGGACGACCCCTTTGAGGCATCATCGAGCCGGAAAAACCCATGAACTGGGTGGAGGTCTCCGCAGCAGGATCGGGTGTACGTTAGGGATGTAAAGATATGGAAAATTTAATATCTCGATTACAGTGACCAAATTATCACGATTTACGATATTATCGTGATATTCTTAATTGCCGTACAAATGTCTAAAAAAGAATCTTGTGATGTTCTTGTCATATTGTAACATTAGAAGCCAAAATCTTATCAAAATGAAACTTTCACATTAAACTGAGAAACAACTGGCACAGAAAGAGGTTTGATTTTAAATGAACAAAATAAATAACAGGAACAAAGCTAATTTGTCTGCTGCAAATTTAAATAAACACTTTAACAACCATAATAGGTCAAAACAATTATCAGGAACAAAAATTATAGTGCAAGTTCAAATGAAATAAACTTTGGACTTTAAGCTGAACCTTAAATACGTATAAATGTGCGAAAAAAGAAACAGTTGTTTAGGAGCCAAATATGTTGTTATGAATTGTAGTTCACTCTGTGTGTCTGTGGGTGTCGCTGTGTTGTTACCTGAGGGTCAGGTATAAAGGTAGCTGCCTGTTATTGGTTAGGTGTTGGACCCGGAAGGTCAAAAGGTTTTTGACCGCTGTGGCGCTAACTGCCGGCGTTATGATTGTCGGATCAGTTATTGGAATAAATAAATATTTTAACTGCATCAGAAGAACATCGTTCCGGTCATTTTTCAATGTCCTGTGTGCTATCACCACTTTCCGCCATCCAACGTTACGATGCCGATGTTACAAGCTACAAATTCACGTGAGACACAGTCGCAAGTCGCTCGCAGACTTGAATGAGGCTGATATTACATATCCTGGTAATCGACCGCAATAATGAGATGAAGTCAAACATAAACGGTAATCGTTATCGGGTAAAATTTGACCACGCTTTACCGTAATACCGCTAACCCTTCCATCCGTAGTGTACGTGTTACTGTGAAGGAGCGTCTCTGCACCTGGAAACCAAACCGTTGGCTGCAGGTTTCCGTCCGCGCTGTTCACCGGGAGAATAATCAAGTGATCTCTACTTTATAATTTAATTAATTAAACAGAATTTACCCTTGGAGATCATTATCATCACAGTGAAACTAAATTAGATTCAGTTAAACTAGACTGAACAGTCGTTTTAAGGCGGCCTGTGACCAACTTTGAGTTCGGGAGGAAGCTCTGAACGCAAACAGAGACACGTTCAGCTGCAGATCACGGGAAATCAACCCTGAAAAGGAAGACGAGGCGGAGGAAGAGACCTGGCTAACTCATCAGGACAACGCCGCGCCGGACGAAGCCCTTGAAGCGCCGTGTGATGAGAGCAGAGCTCGACACCTGACAGAGGCAGAGACGGATGATTTACTCCAGATTAAAGAACAACGGACACATTGTTCTCTCATCTTTCCATCTCCTTTCTCCCCGCGCCGCTCATCCCCCTCAGCGAATCACCGATGCCATTCATGCCCTGAAATGCTACGCCGTTGTGATTTTCTCCTCCTCCTTCTCCCTTTTTGTTCCTCCTTTTGTTTTCCTCCTTTCTTCCCTCTGAACCCCGAGCGTTCCCGGAGAGCTGAAGGCTCTCCCCTTAAGTTTTTCTTTCCGCTCAGATTAAGTGTGACAGATTGGCAAAAGGAGCACATGACAGGAGTTCAGATGGCAGACAAGAATAAGATCAGACATGTGATGCGATATTAAGAGGTCACAAGAGCTGACGCACACACATTTGCAGACAAACCCTTTCTGTACACACTCTGATTTTAACCATATGATCCGCGGCCACATTATCAAAGCGCTCACCCTCCCACACAAGCGCTCATCCAGATCTTATCTCTGCTCCCTTCGCTATTAAAAAAAAGGCTTGTCGGCGGTGAGAAATTCAAAGTGAAGGTTTGACGTTTGCTTTAACGGCCGTAATTTGATTAGACTTGGGTGACATTCTTTCACACGATTTCAGAGCCGAGAACGACATCTGCTACTGCCAAAAGCATTAACTCCTGTGAACTCGCAGACAGGAAGAGTGAAGTATTGTTCGAGTCTACTTTCTTTCCATTTGGTCAAACAACAGGCATTTTAATACTTTCAAGACACCGATGACAGCTCTGCAGAAGATTTATAACGCTTACGAATTGTGAACACATGTAACCGAGGAGGGTTAGATAATATTACCCAGAGGAGAAAGACGGGTAACAAGAACCTTTAATATTAAGCACGCGGGGGGGGGTTTTCCTGCATGCTCGGAGTATTGAAGTCGCGGCGGTGACGATAAAAACACCGTGCTTAAAAAAACGAGAACAAAAAGAAAATGTCGAAGAGAGCAGCAGCTCGGAGAGACAGCGCGGTGACGGCGAAGGCTGGAAGGGAAAAAAAGCGGCCACGGCAGCAGGGTCCAGCAGGAAATTCAATAAAAACTCTTCAAAAGGCCCCGGCCTTGACATTGAAGAATAGCAAAATTATAAAATACAGCAGGGTAACGAAAGAGAGGAGTTATTGTACTTGGCACAGGATCGGGAAGAGAGAGCCCAGGGCCGCCACGTCAAATGGGCCGTCACTGACGGAGGGAGTTGAGTCTTGTGGTGATTAAATATGGGCCTCGAAGCCTGCTGGCTGCCAGGCAGGCAGCCATGTTTGTGCACAGGCAGCGAAATGAACATAAAACAAAGAGCGAGAGACGGAGAGGGGAAAAAACAGGCTGGTGGCATCTAAACTGAGACGCGGGGAAAACTGTACGGCTGTGCGGGAAGCGAGAAAGCTCTTTCACAGAGACGGTCTCGGGTGTGCAGCCGGAGGTGAAAACCATTAAGAAATGAGAGTCGTTTCTCTTTAAAAGTCTGTCAGGAGGGTCGGTTTGTGCCAGCGTTTCTTCTGAAGGTATTTTGACTTTTATCCAGCCGGACCATTTTCATCTTCACCAGAGTCTGTTTCCAGTAACAACAAGACGTCAAAACAAAAGCTTTCTTTTTCTGTGAAACAGTAAAATCCTACTACGGTAAAATTCAGGCTCTGTTGAATTTTCAAATGTTGAAAGCTGCTGCTTCTTTAAAAATGGCGTGGTCTGAACACTGGTGACTAGTTTGAAGTTAAAGATTTAGGATATCTAATATTCCTGCATCATTTTGACAAGCAAACAAGCAGAAAACAACAGCTCAATTAAACAAAGGAGGCTAAAATTTGATAACTGCAGAATCTGACCCAACAAACTAAACCTTAACATTCAGTATTTGATGTGATCTCGCGCCACCGCAGTACATCATGGTGCTTTGCCTCTTTTCAAAGTCCCCGCCCCTTTTTGGAGGTGGAGACATTCCACAAAAGAAGTCAAACACTGATTATGACTCCTAGTTGATGCAACTTTTGATGTATTTGCTCCTATAAAGGTGTTAAATATAACTACAGTTTGGCTTTGTAGCCATTAGGTTCCTAAAACAAATGACCTGTCAGGTATAAAATGTTGCTGCCAATCAAAAATCATCAGCCTTATAGCTTTTATATATATATATATATATATATATCTATATATATATATATATATATATATATATATATATATATATATACATATATATACATATATATATATACATACATATACATATGTTGAAAACTACTAGATATATGGAAGAGAGAGTGCTGGTTCAGTTGTCCAGTTGGTCAAAGTGGACAAATTATTCCACCAACTGGCCAGGGGTCTGATGTCTTGACATCTGTTCATTGTCCTTCCCATGAAACATCACATTTGACATCTATGACTTTTAACATTTGATTTAATTTTAATTGACTGCTTAGATGCAATTAAGAGCTGGATGTCCACCAACCTACTGCAGCTAAACACTGCCAAGACTGAGGTACTGATAATTGCCTCAGACAGTGTCAAAGCAAAGGTGGTAGAACACCTGGGCCCCCTTAAAAGCAACGTCCACTCCAGCATCAGGAATCTGGGTGTTCAATTTAATCAAACCATGTGCCTAGACGACCATGTCAAGATGCTGAAGTCGCAACTGCTTTTTCCATTTAAGAAATCTGGCAAAACTGCGTGCTGTCATCTCCCATTCAGACTTAGAAATTGCCATCCATGCTTTTATCTCTTCTAGATTGGATTACTGCAACTCACTTTTCACCTGTCTGAATCAAGCATCCCTCAAACGTCTCCAGTTAGTTCAAAATGCTGCCGCTAGACTTCTCACTAAGTCCAAAAAATCATGTCACATTACACCTATTCTTGCTGCCTTACACTGGTTACCGGTTGACTTTAGGATTCAATACAAAATACTCATATTTGTGTTTAAGCCCTTCCATAACAGTGCCCCCATTTACATACATGGCCTGAAGGGAACCCACACGAGCTGTGGTTTGTATTGTTTTTAAAATCTACTGCCTTTTCTCTGCACCTGCACTTCACTGTAATGAGCACTTATTAAGGGCTGAGTGTTGAATGTTGATTGTTATATCGTTTTTATCTTTTGTAAAGCAGTCTGTGTACTCGTACTATGAAGGGTGCTCTATAAATAAATTTTACTTACTTACTTACTTACTTAACACTGTTAAAACCGTCTAGTTTCTCAATTTTCATGGTCTCTGTGGACTGAAGTACACAAAAAAGACAATCTGGGACATTTTTTCTCATTATTTGATGGCAAAGAAGAAGAAGAAAAAAACAACAACCACAAAGTGGTTCCATCCACCCATCCATCCATCTCCTCCAGCTCTTCATAATCTCTCCGGTGGTTCCTGGGTCTGTCCCAGGGCCTCCTTCTACTTGGACATGCCCATAACAACCTTCCGAGGAAGGGACCCTTGAGGCGTCCTCAACAGGTGCCTGACCCTCCTCAGCTCCTCTCGATGTGGAGGAACAGCAGCTCTACTCAGAGTCCATCCCAGATGACTGAACTTCTCAACTCCGTCTCGAAGGCAGAGTTCAGTCACCGTGCATATGAAACTATTTTTAGTTGCTCGTATCTGCAATCTCATTCTTCTCCTTGTGAAAAGGAAAAATATATATGTACAAGTCGCAGCGGGAAATGAGACCAGATGATAATAACCCTTCCAGCAGCAGCTGTTCAAGGACCCATCTGTGGACTCGATCCTCCATTTGTGGACTCGTTCCTCCATCTGTGGACTTGTTCCTCCATCTGTGGACTCGTTCCTCCAGCTGTGGACTCGTTCCTCCATCTGTGGACTCGTTCCTCCAGCTGTGGACTCGTTCCTCCAGCTGTGGACTCGTTCCTCCATCTGTGGACTCGTTCCTCCATCTCTGTGGACTCGTTCCTCCATCTTGTGGACTCGTTCCTCCATCTGTGGACTCGTTCCTCCATCTGTGGACTCGTTCCTCCATCTGTGGACTCGTTCCTCCAGCTGTGGACTCGTTCCTCCATCTGTGGACTCGTTCCTCCATCTGTGGACTCGTTCCTCCATCTGTGGACTCGTTCCTCCACTGTGGACTCTTTCCTCCACTGTGGACTCGTTCCTCCAGCTGTGGACTCGTTCCTCCAGCTGTGGACTCGTTCCTTTATCTGTGGACTTGTTCCTCCGTCTCTGGACTCGTTCCTCCGTCTCTGGACTCGTTCCTCCTTCTGTGGACTCGTTCCTCCAGCTGTGGACTCGTTCCTCCATCTGTGGACTCGTTCCTCCGTCTGTGGACTCGTTCCTCCAGCTGTGGACTCGTTCCTCCATCTGTGGACTCGTTCCTCCGTCTGTGGACTCGTTCCTCCAGCTGTGGACTCGTTCCTCCATCTGTGGACTTCGTTCCTCCAACTCGTTCCCTCCATCTGTGGACTCGTTCCTCCATCTGTGGACTCGTTCCTCCATCTGTGACTCGTTCCTCCCCTCCTCTGTGGACTCGTTCCTCCATCTGTGGACTCGTGATCTGTGACTCGTTCCTCTGTGACTCGTTCCTCCGTGGACTCGTTCCTACTCGTTCCTCCATGTGGACTCGTTCCTTCCTCTGTGACTCTTCCTCTGTGGACTCTTTCCTCCACTCGTTCCTCCATCTGTGGACTCGTTCCTCATGTGGACTCGTTCCTCCATCGTGGACTCGTTCCTCCTTCTGTGGACTCGTTCCTCCATCTGTCGTGTGTGGACTCGTTCCTCCGTGTGGACTCGTTCCTCCACTGTGGACTCGTTCCTCCATCTGTGGGCTCGTTCCACCATCTGTGGACTCGTTCCTCCGTCTGTGGACTCGTTCCTCCATCTGTGGGCTCGTTCCACCTTCTGTGGACTCGTTCCTCCGTCCTCGTCCTCCGTCTGTGGACTCGTTCCTTCTTCTGTGGACTCGTTCCTCCTTCTGTGGACTCGTTCCTCCATCTGTGGACTCGTTCCTTTAGCTGTGGACTCGTTTCTCCGTTTGTGGACTCGTTCCTCCTTCTGTGGACTCGTTCCTCCAGCTGTGGACTCGTTCCTCCATCTGTGGACTCGTTCCTTCATCTGTGGACTCGTTCCTCCATCCGTGGACTCGTTCCTCCATCCGTGGACTCGTTCCTCCATCCGTGGACTCGTTCCTCCATCCGTGGACTCGTTCCTCCATCCGTGGACTCGTTTCTCCGTTTGTGGACTCGTTCCTTTAGCTGTGGACTCGTTCCTCCGTCTGTAGACTCGTTCCTCCAGCTGTAGACTCGTTCCTTCATCTGTGGACTCGTTCCTCCATCCGTGGACTCGTTCCTCCATCCGTGGACTCGTTCCTCCATCTGTGGACTCATTCCTCCATCTGTGGACTCGTTCCTCCATCCGTGGACTCGTTCCTCCATCTGGACTCGTTCCTCCGTCTGTGGACTCGTTCCTCCGTCTGTAGAATCGTTCCTCCATCTGTGGACTCGTTCCTCCATCTGTGGACAGGTCTTCATCTTAATCTTAAACATCAGTTTAAATTCTGCAGTAAATATTTTTCTTTTTGGTGTCATATTTGTGTTCTCTCAGTCTTTATGGTTTACTCGTCATTTTTTCGGTAGCAGTGTTCAGTTGTCGCGGGTGGAGACGATGTCCTGTTGTTGTCATGGATGACATGGTGGATACTTTTGATATATAAGTCTCTTCAATAAATGGCAGGATAAGCGCCATTTATAGTCTAGAAAACACGGTAATTCAAATGTCATGGTTCCATGATGGACGACCACCACATCTCACAGCGAGGATAGGTTTCTTATCGCATTCAGTTTCTTCACATGTAACATTTCACACTTAAATAAAATGTTACACAGTTAACACGTTATCCAGGCTTTGGGCCTCTTTTGACCTCGCTGATGAGTTTGTAAGGTCGTAACTTCTAAGTAAAAAAAAATGATGCTAATAAAACTGTTTGTTCTCCTTTTTCCCCAAAATTAGAATTGATAAAGAATCGAATCGTTAAACAGTATCAATAATGGAATCGGAATCGGAAAAATCTTATCAATTCCCATCCCTAGTCCTCTGGTTAGTCCCAGGAAGCTGCCTTCAACTAGGAGCCACTTCGGGATTTCTTTTTTTGCTAAGCTTCACCCTTGAACCAACCCCTAGTGGTCAGCTGATGAAGTGACATTACTGCATAGAGCGGCTTTAATGGCAGCGTGAAGTTAGAGAACCCCCTCTCTTCTTTCGACTCTCCTTGATCACCGTTTCTGTTCGTCTAACTTGCCGTCATCCCGGTTAGAGGTAACCGCACCCTTCGCCTCTGAGCTCCAACTGACAGGCTGTCGCTTCGAGCGACTGCGGCTAATGTCGCGGCGGCGCTCAGGAGCCAGACGAGGGGTGGCGCTGGAGATGATGAAAGCTCACATTTGGTGTTTGACATTAAAGATGACATCTTACTTACTTTCCCTTCTGCATTTATCACTTCCCACATCTCTCTATATTAACATGCCGGCAGGGTATCTGGTTCTGAAGTAAGAAGAGAGAGAGAGAGAAAGAGAGAGAGGCGAAACAGAAAGAGACAAGCATGCAGCGTCGTACATGAAATCTGCCACAACACCGGTTTGAGTTCATCGCTCAAAGCGAATGGATGACAGAGGCGGTATGTGTGCTCGGCTAATCTTTGAGAGTGACAAGGGGGGAGAGAAAGCAGAAGAACAAGAGTGGAGAAGCCTTTTGTGGTTTGAAAGCTTCTTTCATGGCGAAACCTCTGCCATCAAAGCCCCGTCAGATCTATCTCATCCTGCTCGTCGCTCTGATTCCTGCCTCGGAATTGCGATTGATAACCTTTGAAGAGGAGCACATGGCGGGGACAACAAGGAGGAACATCTCTCCCTGTCAGCGCCGGCGCTGACATGAAAGGCGCTAAAGCCATCCAGGGTTTCAGTGATTCCTGTAGCGTAATTAATTCAGAGTCATCTCATCTGCCTGAAAATAAAAATGGAAGACGAAGACGCACTGGTTGGCGCTGTCAGCGTATGTCGGTGGCGTGTCTGGGCCGGCTTTGTCTCCCCGTCTGTCTGAGGGCGCTGAGCTGCGATTGTTTGGCTGATTTGAGCCAGATGATCCTCGCTGTCACACCCTGAACTGGATCCTCGCAGGAACATGGCCCGAGGGTGAAGCAGCAGTTTAAAGACTGTGGCCTGTCTCTCAAGACAAGAGAGGCCTGCTCACGCTGGCAGGACGGGAAAATGTGAAAGAGGAGGGCCCAGAGAAAGCATTTACCCGAAGCTGGCACGATATAATGCTCTGCTGTAGCGATAAACGCTGGAGGAAGACATCTGGGTGCCCACAAGCACCATTTCTGGTACTATGAATGGCTAAACTGGTGATATATCAAAAATTAAATACTCTTATTATTTTCAAACAAGTGACATTTTCTTTTTTTTTTTAACTTGACGCCAGGTGATGCACTTCTGATGCAATTTTGGTATCGATCCGATACCAAGTAAATACAGGTCCAGTATCGCCGATACCGATACCAATACTTTTTCATATTAAGCTTAATCTATCATTAACTTTTGTCTTCCAATTATTTTGTTAAAACCTAGGATTGAATTTCGTCAAACTTTATGTCTTCAACATTTTTGTGTAAATATTCGTTGGAGTAGAATTTCTGTTCATAATGTTTTTTTCTTGTCCACCTTTTATATCATATCTTTCAATATTTGTGTAAGTTTTTTGCACTGTGTGCACTTTCCCATTGCTTTACTCTATAAATGTCCCCGTTGTGGGATAAATAAAGGATTATCTAATGTTATTTTATCTTAGATAACACCTTTCAATGGGATACGTGACATGTACTGGGTTATTTTTAAAGTCTTAACTATATTTTGTTGAGTTTGCTCCAGTAACATATGACTTAAGTAACTTGTACTTTGAAAGTTAATATGAGTTGATGATGAAGATGACCACTCTTATCTACCTGGATTCTCTCTGTTGGAAAGAAAAAAAAAAGAAAAGAAAAAAGCTTTAGTATCGATCTTTTTACATGAGTATTGTTCGATATCAATACCGGCGTTGGTATCGATATTATCGATATTTGGATCGATCCGCCCACCTCTACTTTTCAGAGCAAATGGCATCCAAGTATGTCCTTCAAGCAGCGGCCTGACATTTTGAAATCTGAAGACGACACCAAAAAGCAGCAGAAGGGTTTTGAAAGACAGCAGCCTTTCTGGGAATTTCCTTGGTTTGTAATGAAATTAAGAAATGACAGTTCACTGGAACAACTGGAGGCCGAGATGAGGTTTGGAAATGGAGGGAAACTTCCCAAGAGGACCGCTTTTAGGATTGCCAGAGAAGCGAAATCTGAATCCCTGTCTGCATGCCAAGTTCCTGCAGGACGGTTCAGACGACACCGAAGATGTGGTGCACGGTTCTGCAGCTACACCTGCACAAGTCCAGCATAAAGCCGGTCCAAAAAACTACATCATCATCGTGGCAAAACTCTCTCTCGCGTTTGCAAATGAAAATCAAAATGAGACGGATGCATTTTGGAATCACGTCATGTGAACAAAAACAATAACGATAATACAAAAATAAAAATCTGGGTACAAGAGGCAAGGTTGTGTAATTTATGAATAATGCAGCAATGAAAGCCATCACACTGTCTGTAAAAGAGCTAAGGATGAAAATAAAAGGAAAAGAATAAATTTTGTCCAAGAGAAGTAAGCTGGAGTTTTTGACCTCACAACTCCAAAACTTAAAGGCACGCTATGTAACGATGCGGCACTTTATTGAATGGGGGCAGCATATCACAAGAAAGCTCATGTGTCAGCCCTCGGCATGATACACAGGGGTTGTAAATGCTCCAGATGTGTTTTCAGAGAGAAGAGAGTGGCCAGGCAGTCTGTAAAACACCGGCCCGGAGCCAAAGATGCAACCATATACGAGAAGACAACACTGGAGGGACGAACTGTTGCATTTTTACTGTCACTTCGAGGAAAACGGTGCAATTGGAGCTGATGTGTTCGGTCATTAAATCAACATCGCCAGGACAGGAGTTTGTTTCCGTCGTTTTACCGATGCGGAGGATTGATGACGAGTACTTTCACTTGACGACTCGTTGCTGACTTGTTGTGCAGGTGTTAAGGGAGGACCCGGGAGCAAGAGTAAAACACATTAAAGGGGGTTATTAACAAAAACACAAAAACAGGAATCCAAAATCTACAAATGCAAAAAAATCCAAAAATCCAAGAAACACAAAAATACAAAAGTACCAACATAACTGAAACTCCGGAGACAGGGTGAGGAGAGGGAAACAGGCAGGACTGCACAACCCCAAATATTCCACAAAGACTAACGGACCCATGCAGACAAGGAAGAAGACAAGACTTAAATACACAGAGCTGCAAACGAGAGGCAGGTGCAGGGAATCAAGGTAACAAGAGGGAGGAAGCAAAGCAGAACACAATGAAGACAAGACAGACCTTTCAAAGTAAAACAGGAACCACTAAAGACAGGGAGAGACGCCAACTTGACACACACAGGGCTGCCATGGCCGACCCAACCCTCCCAAGTCTCAGGAGGCTGCCGCTCCAGCTGCAGCGGCCCAGGAAGAGACGCGGCCGGCTACGGGAAAGGGACTTGGGTATGGGTGCGCCAACCGCCGCAGAGACACACAAAGGGTGAGGGTGCGTCGACCACCTTGAGGACGGGGTGAGGCGCGTCGACCGCCACGGAAACACGGGAAGGTGAAGGCGCATTGACCGCCACAGAAACATGGGAAGGCGAAGGCGCGTCGACCACCTCTAGGACAAGGTGAGGCACTTCGACCGCCACGGAAACACGGGAAGGTGAAGGAGCGTCGACCACCTCAAGGACGAGGTGAGGCGCGTCGACCGCCACAGAAACACGGGAAGGTGAAGGCGCGTCGACCACCTCAAGGACGAGGTGAGGCGCGTCGACCGCCACAGAAACACGGGAAGGTGAAGGCGCGTCGACCACCTCAAGGACGAGGTGAGGCGCGTCGACCGCCACAGAAACATGGGAAGGCGAAGGCGCGTCGACCACCTCAAGGACGAGGTGAGGCGCGTTGACCGCTACGGAAACACGGGAAGGTGAAGGCGCGTCGACCACCTCAAGGACGAGGTGAGGCGCGTTGACCGCTACGGAAACACGGGAAGGTGAAGGCGCGTCGACCACCTCAAGGACGAGGTGAGGCGCGTTGACCGCTACAGAAACACGGGAAGGTGAAGGCGCGTCGACCACCTCAAGGACGAGGTGAGGCGCGTTGACCGCTACAGAAACACGGGAAGGTGAAGGCGCGTCGACCACCTCAAGGACGAGGTGAGGCGCGTCGACCGCCACAGAAACATGGGAAGGTGAAGGCGCGTCGACCACCTCAAGGACGAGGTGAGGCGCGTTGACCGCTACGGAAACACGGGAAGGTGAAGGCGCGTCGACCACCTCAAGGACGAGGTGAGGCGCATTGACCGCCACAGAAACATGGGAAGGTGAAGGCGCATCGACCACCTCAGGGATGAGGTGAGGCGCATTGACGGCCACAGAAACACAGGAAGGCGAAGGCGCGTCGACCACCTCGAGGACGAGGTGAGGCGCGTTGACCGCTACGGAAACACAGGAAGGCGAAGGCGCGTCGACCACCTCGAGGACGAGGTGAGGCGCGTCGACCGCTACAGAAACACGAGATGGTGGAGGCTGTGATTCCTGGCTCCAGATATGTGGCTCGCCGGCTGTCAGGAATCAGAGATGGTGAGCTGGTGAGCACCTTCTAGCTGTTTGCACATCAAGGAGGAAACCCTTGGGAGCCAGTACAGGCAGACAACTCAAGCAGAGATTTTGCTTACTTTCGGCCCTCTGGATGATTCCTTCCAATTACCTCATCTGCTTCGTCGGGCTTTGAGTTACAGGAGTTACTTGTCTTTCAGATGCCTTCTGACATCTTTCAACCACGACCACTGCTGTTCTTACAGTCCCACCTCCTGCACCGATGCCATGGAGGGGATTAAGTTCATCACCCCCAGGATCTCTACATAACCTCAATAAAAGGGGATTGGAGACTTAAGCGCATCTTAACATTAATAGCATTTGAAGTCTTCACGGTGTGAGTTGACTGGTCTGCGGTCTATCCAGGGGTTAGTCTCAACATGATTGACATGTGAGCACATGTGACTTCCTCTTCTTCATCTGAATGTAGGAAGGTAAACTGAATACATCAGGGATTGATGTCATTCATTTTGGCTAATTTTGTAAGTAAAGATCTTACGTGTAGGGTCTACGACCATGAATAAAATACATAAACATACAGTGGTACCTCTACTTACAAACGTCTCTACATACGAAATTTTCAGGTTACGAAACGCATTAATGGGAAAATATTGCCTCTTGTTACGAAAGAAATTTTAGGATACGGAAGGCAAAAATACAGTAGCGCTGCTACTCGCAGCTCCCAGAGTTTACTGAACGTAAACATACTTGTAGCTGCTCTGCCACTGGCTATCGGCTAGCATCTTCCTGGCATCCCATTGGCTAGGAGGGCCCCTTGTCTGTATGAGCGTAACCCAGCAACCCAGGTAAACAAACAATTTTTACCTCCGCCAAGGAGGTTATGTTTTTTGCCGACGTTTATCTGTCTGTCTGTCTGTGTTCAAGATAATTCAAAAAGTTATGGATGGATTTTGATGAAATTTTCAGGGGTTGTCAGAAATGTAAAATAGAAGAACTGATTTCATTTTGGGTGTGATCCGGAAGAAATCCTGGATTCTGGATCACTTTCAAATTCTCGATAATTCTCTCCGATTGCTTTTCTAGTTCTAACATGTATTTCTTACAGGTTTTCATGTCATTTCATGTATTATTTATAATTTCAAAAAAAAATTATGTTTGAATTTTGTGGGGCTTGAAACGGATTAGGGCATTTACATGGAAACCACGTCTCTACTTACAAAATTTTCAGGTAACGAAACTACTTCCAGAACCAATTAATTTCGTAAGTAGAGGGTACCACTGTATTTGAAAAGAGAAACACATGTTAGATATCTCAGAAATCTCAAAGCTAGAAGCATTTTGCAGAGAGGAAACATAAAAGCTCCTCAAAAACAAGAAACGAAAAAGTCCTTGACAAATAAAAACTGTTTACTAGTGCGACATCTGTAAAAGTACTGCTCAGGGTGCCCAAACTTTCGCTTTGGGCCCTTTCATTTTTTTTTTCATTATTTTGAAATCATAAGATATGCGAGTAAGAAGTAATCTTCTTTAACATATCAGAGGAATGTTTCATCTTTAATGTGTTTTGGAGATCAGCTCATCAGACCTGCCTCGGCGTATAAATATCAGCGCTCAGCAGAGACGCATCCCCCTCAGATGGAAAACCATCAAGTCCCCTGTGGATTAACTTAAAGAAACTGTCTGCCCCGCAAGACCTTCTCATCAGCCCCAAAGGAAAAAGTGAGAATACTCGTTCCGCTCACTGCTTAGATGCAACTGGGCGTGAACGAGAAAGCAAACACGGGACAAAGGACCGACGTTATGGTCAATCCAGCTCTCCTCGTAGCTCTGTGGGCCATTACACATATTAATTACGTTCCCTCTCCTTCAGCTTCTCGGGGGCTTTATGCGCTGTTTGTGAAATATCAAATAACTCGTACGTCTAGCATCCCCATATGCAAAGCACACCTGGTTACATGAGCCATTTAGCTCAAACATGCAAAGCGTGCCTTGTGGTTGGGTCAGAGCTCGGTCAGATCAATTTCCCTCCGACCACAAACAAACCCCTCCCGAGTTCGTTTGTGACAGGAAAAAGAGCCGTCCTCATATGTTGATGGTGGTGGGTGAGTTGGGGGAGAGGGGGGGGGCAAACCAGGGAGAACCGGATCAGCAGGTTCAAAAAAGTCTTGTTTTGTCCTTGCGAACATCTGCTGCCTGGAAATAAAACGATGACTGCAAATGACAAACACTGCAACAGTGTCAGGTGACGGACATGTTCAAACAGGCATCACTTTAAGGAGGCCAAATCGTGTTTTTTTTCATGCTTTTACTGATCTACAGCGTCATTACGATGAACTACCATCTCAGATGTGATCAGAGGTTTCAGAAAAACAGACATATGTTGTATTTTTAGGATGCTGAGAACGCATCGTTCTTGGGAGTTTTTTTCAAATGTCGGCCCCTCGTGACATCACAGAGGGCGGGATTTTTTTTTGTATTGTCCAAAAGCAAAATGCTATGATTGTGCAACAAGGATCAAGTATTTTTTCCATTGCATTGGATCTTTTAGCACTTCTTTTTAAGTATTTTATTTTTGTTCCGAAGAGGTCAACAAAATCAAAAACAAAAAGGGGGGGGGGGGGGGTGTCAGTTATGGCTCAGTGGATGTAGCTTGGTTTTCTTTTCTGGGCCAACAACAGAGAGAATATATATATATATATATATATATATATATATATATATATATATATATATATATATATATATATATATCTATATATATTATATATATATTTAATGTTCTGATTTTGCTGAGACACAATCATTTTGTTGGTAGACTTTTTTTTTCCTTATAAAAACAGGATGACATTAATGCCCTGGCAGTGGCAATAAGCTTCATTTTATTTTACATTTTTTAAGATGAGATTTACACTAAATATGTGTTACTGACAAGTGCTGATGTTAAAAGTGTTTGAACAACAAACACAGCAGAACAGAGCAGCAGAACATTTAAATAAAAGTGCATTTTACACTACTTTTGGATGCATTATTTGATTTTGCGTACACAATGCGATTAATCGTGATTAATCAGGGAAATCATTTGATTAATCACGATTAAAAATTTTAACCGTTGCCCAGCCCTAATATATATATGTTTTTTTTTCACAAGAACAGGTTATTTCTTTTATACTTTTTGTTCTATATTTTTACTTTCTCCATGTCAGATACCAATGTGTTTGGTCGTGCTGCTCAGCTGAGGGACTGTGCTCTTAAGATCATTTACTTATCAGTTTGGTATAAACCTGGTCATGATTAATGACAGCACTTTTAAAGTTGATAAGCAGATGAGTTCTGTAAAAAAAAAAAAAAATGAACCCAGCATCCTCCAGTTAAGAATATTGGCCAAAGTGAAGCCTCAATATCTTGTAATGACTTATAAAAGACTAATCATAGTATTTATGCAACGCGGTTCGTCATGCTGTCCAGTTTCATTTTCTCTGTTCTGCCTCAAACATTTATGAAAGCAGGTGTTTTGAATTGAATTGAATTGAAAATACTTTAATAATCACCAAGGGGAAATTGGCTTGTTGCAGCAGATAAAAAAATATACATAAATAGACAGGACATTAAATAGACATTAAATAGGCAATAAATAGACAAAAAACAGTGTGCAGAAACAGAACAATAAATAGACTAAAAACAGTTTGCAAAACAAGACACTAAATAAAAAGTAAGTAGACAAAAACAGTGTGCAAAAACAGACAAAAACAGTGTGCAAAACCAGTAATAATAAAACTGTAATAATGTAATAAAGTGATAATGCGGCATTAACAGCAGTGCGGTGATCTACAAAAAAATGTTGAAAATACACCATTGATGAGGTGCTGAAATGAGCAAAAATGTTTGTGCTTGACCGTGTTCCATTAGCTCCGCCCACCAGCAAGCCTCCAGAAATCTGACCAATCAGAAAACACTTGAGCCAAACAGGCTGCTTTTCAGGAAGAGCCTCTCCTTGTAGGTTTCAGACTTTATTATTCAGAGATAAATACAGGTTTTTTGGAGTTGTGGTGGGTGCAAAGCTACTGCAGAGCTACCAGAGATTTAAATTAAACGGCTAACTTCTGAAAGTGCGTCAAAACTTCAGGTAGCTTTCTGAGTCGAGACCGTGTTGCCGTCAGCATCAAACAAAGCGGCGGTCTGGACTGGACATGGGAGCTGCTGTTTTTCCACTTTGCTTTAATCTGCTCGCGGTCTTCGGGGCAGTTTTTTAAAGGCTGCGCCCAAATCGTAAATCACTCACTTCTCTGCACCAGACAATGGATCGGTTTATCACGGTGCTTTCAGCTGGTCAGAGGTGGGACGAAATCCAAGAGACCTCACAGCCAGCCAGCAGGTGCTGTCTTTGAGCGACAGAAGCAGATGTGGAGCCTCCATCGTTCACCGCGTCCACGCCGGTGCACACCGAGGTTCGTCAGGAACCGTTCTACTGCAGATACGGTTGGGCCTCTCCGGTCTTTCTAGAAAGCTGCTTCCTGCTGATCTGAAGTCGTCGCGAAAGTTTCCGCGGTCGCCGGTGTCTTCAAGTGACTCCTGGGTAATTTATGGACTTCAACCCGAGCAGCATTACCCATGAACTCCACAGGAATCCAGTCCGACGCCACCCACACACACACACGCTTTCAAAGACGGGTTATTTTTAAAGAGAGCGAACGGTGAAATCTTAACATTTCCATCTCCGACACACTCAGAAACCTTTTTTCCTTTTCTGTTTTCAATGATCTATTTCCTCTCTAACCATAAATAATTACAGATACAGACGCGAACAGCTCCGCTCTCTGAGTGGTGGAGACGACAGCCACATCCAAACCATGTGTTTCCACTTTTCACTCTGACCCGGGGAGGTCTCCCCAAACCCCCCAGCGCGAGCCCCGAGCGGCCGCCGCCGAGCGCCTCGCTGCGAACCAGAGTTTCTACTTCCAGCGCCAAGCTGCTGCCACATCCCGTTTCTCATCAGAACCACGATGGAGCTAATGTTGGGATCCGTGATCACACTTGACCTCTTTGCGGTTTTCTCTCTGCATTTTTATTTTCGTTCGGCCCCATCGGCTGTCATGCATCCACCCCCCCCCCCCCCCCCCCCCCCCCCCCCCCCCCCCCCCCGGTCACTGGGCCGCAGCCCCTCGGGTCATCCCCTGCCTCGGTCCCGTTCACCCTTGTCAAAAGACATTCTCGTAGTGTCAGTAGACAGAATAAGAGACAGTAGCTTCAATGTAGTGGGCCGGGACTGTGATAAAAGACGTTTTGTTGAATGGCCACGCTTGATTTTCTGAAGGCTTTGAATAGATGCGTTTGTGCTACAGTCGCTTGACCTTTCTGTACCCAAGTCTGAACAATCCCGCCTGTGTTCGGCGAGATTGTCAAGCTCTCATATGCTTCCTTTGCTGCAGTTTAAGAGTTTTACTACTGTACATAAATGTGCCCTATATACAGTAAATCTAGCTGTTGCCGCTTGTGTCACGTCTTTGTCTTTCCCTCACAAACACACACACATCCACACACACACACACACACACACGGCGGCTGTTTCCGTCTGTGAACTCTTCACCCCGGCCGCCACCAGAAAGCCGTCATGCTAAATTATACCTGCGTTGCAGCCCCTCCCATCGATTGACAGGCAGGCGGCGAGTTCAAAGACGAAGATTAGCTCGCAGTTTACGCCGTCGAATATTTTCCTTCCACACTTTGAAATCAGATTACAGCTCAAGGTTTTAGTGAAGCTGGTAAAAAAAAAATAAAAAATTACAGCTCCGCCTCCATCATCTGGGCGGCGACAATCAAACGCGCCGTTGAAGCCCCCTGCAGACGCAAACGTGCGTCTGTGCACACGAAGAGCGTCCACGCGTGTTTACAGACACTTGAGGAAATCAGATCCAGGTGGACGCGACAGCAACCCCCCCCCCCCCCCCCCCCCCCCCCCCCCCCCCCGCCGATCCCAGCAGGGTGAAAACTTTACACGCACAAACACGCCACCCTCGAGACGAGAGTGAAGAAAGGGGCGACCTTTGACTGCGCTTGTTGCTCTAAACCCTCTAAACCCAGCTCTAAAACCTCCAGCTCCAGGGCATGCTGGGAGATGAAACCTGGGGGGGGGGTCACTGAGATGGGCAGCAGAGCGGCAGCGAGGTGACAGAGAGGTTAAAGAGGGGTAATGGAAAAGCAAAGCTTCATAAGCACCTCATGGTGACTATTGTCTTCTTTAAAAGACCCACGATGAATCCGTGCTGGTTGGTCCCAAGTAGGGGTGATCGCAATACGATATGTACCATGATACTTGGGTCACGATATATTATCATGCTATCACGATATATTGCGATATTCTACCCAGTTAATATCAAAATTAAAAGTAGACTTGAAAAATCAAGTTGCTGTATATGTTCATCAGATGATATTGATCATTCAGAAGACAAATTGAGTCAAAACTATTTGCTTCAAAACATTGAAATTCTTTGAAAATTGAAATTGTTCCTAAAAAAAAATCGATATTAGGAGCTGAAAAATCAATATTATATTGGGCGCCCGAAAATCGCGATATATTCCCAAATCGATTTTTTTCACACCCCTAGTCTGCATGGGCTGCAGGGTCTTCTAGCAACGCAGAGTTGCCCATGGAAAAATACGGAAAAACACATCGACGAACCCACGTGCGAATCGGCCGATGCCAATTCAAGTAAATACGCAAATATCGGCCCGATATATCAGCCTGTCGATGTATCGGTCTATCCTTACTCTTCAGTCCGTCCAGAGTTGTAACAAGAACCAGGAAAACCGAGAACATCACTGACGTCCTGAGATCTTCACGCTAGCTACCAGTTACCGACAGAATAGACTCCCAAGATGTTAATTTACAAAACTATGAACAGGACAGGCTTGCTGATGACACCTCAGATTAGGGGAGAGTATTGGCAAGGACCTTGCAATACGATATGTATCATGATACCTGGGTCAAGTTACAATATTATCACGATATATTGCCATATTCTACCCAGTTAATATCAAAATTAAAAGTAGAGATGAAAAATCAAGTTGATTTCTATGTTCATCAGATGATATTGATCATTCAGAGGACAAATTGAGTCAAAACTATTTGCTTCAAAACAACCTATTTATTGTTTATTATTAGTGTTTTTGCACATTTAAATAACCATTAGTAACCAATAAAAAATCGATATTAGGAGCTGAAGAATCGATATATATTGCCAAATCGATTTTTTTCACACCCCTAGTCTGCATGGGCTGCAGGGTCTTCTGGCAACGCAGAGTTGCCCATGGAAATTACATCGGCGAACCCACGTGCAAATCGGCCGATGCCGATTCAAGTAAAAAATGCAAATATCGGCCCGATATATCGGCCTGCCAATGTATCGTCTATCCTTACTCTTCAGTCCGTCCAGAGTTCTAACGAGAACCAGGAAAACCGAGAACATCACTGACGTCCTGAGATCTTCATGCTAGCTACCAGTTACCGACAGAATAGACTCCCAAGCTGCTAGCTTACAAAACTATGGACAGGACAGGCTTGCTGATGACACCTTAGATTAGGGGAGAGTATTGGCAAATATCTCACAATACGATATGTATCATGATACCTGGGTCACGATATGGTATTATCACGATATCACGATATATTGCGATATTCTACCCAGTTAATATCAAAATTAAAAGTAGAGATGAAAAATCAAGTTGCTGTATATGTTCATCAGATGATATTGATCATTCAGAGGACAAATTAAGTCAAAACTATTTGCCTCAAAACAACCTATTTATTGTTTATTATTAGTGTTTTTGCACATTTAAGTAACCATTACAACATACTGACAATATCGATATTAGGAGCTGAAAAATCGATATTATATCGGGCGGCCGAAAATCGCGATTTATTGCCAAATCGATTTTTTTTTTTTTCACACCCCTAGTCCCGAGCACCAACATCTCTTCTTCTGGAGTCCTGGCGGGAAGAAGTTTTGTTGCAGCTCCTCTACTGTCCACTAGGGGCCGACTCTAAAACAGAGCAAATCTCCGTTGACCTCGGTATTGAATTGTCCAACTTTGAAATCAACATACTTACAACCTGGTTTCGGACTCTACAGTCAGACGCTACAGTCATGTCAGCTGTACGGGGGGGTGAATTTTTTTGTGCCACATCAGGTGAAATTATATAAAGCAACAAAATCTGTGGCCGGAAACCATTTGATTGATTGACTGGCAGCCAGTACAGCCGGTGCTTGGCATCAAATTGACTTCTGAGATGTCGTAGTTGAAAGACGAGATGTTTTCCGCTCATGCCGAGAGGAAGCCTGCAGCCAACCGACCTGCGACTGACGGCGGTACGGCCGCCCGTCCAAAGAGCGTGTAAAGCTCTCGTTTCGGATGTCGCCTCGATAGCAACGCTTGAAATGACGATGCTTGGACAGATGGGCTCAAGGTGAAAGTAAAGTAATGTCCATTATCGGACATTTTCAGTCCCCAGACGAAGAGGTTTCCCATGATCCTCTGACTTTGCAACAACTCCCACACGACCGTTTTCCACACATCCTCCCGTTAAATGTGGCAGAGATCTTTATCGCCCCAAGAGGATGAGTCTCATGACTTTGATGCTCCCGTTAAATTTTTATTTTGCACCAAGAGGAAGTAACAATTATGCCGTGAAACATCTCAACAGCTAAAGCCCTTCTTCTAAGAAGAGTTACGACACTGCGTAAAATAAAGATTAAAAAAATCAACAGCAACAACAAACCAACAATGTACCCATCAGTTAGGACGACTTCGTTTGATCTGCCGCATGAATCTCTGACAGCAACGGTCCACATGAGTCTGGGAACTGAGAAGACCAGCTGAGGACACCAAGATCTGAGGATCTGGGAACTGAGGAGACCAGCTGAGGACAACAAGATCTGAGGATCTGGGAACTGAGGAGACCAGCTGAGGACAACAAGATCTGAGGATCTGGGAACTGAGGAGACCAGCTGAGGACACCAAGATCTGAGGATCTGGGAACTGAGAAGACCAGCTGAGGACACCAAGATCTGAGGATCTGGGAACTGAGAAGACCAGCTGAGGACAACAAGATCTGAGGATCTGGGAACTGAGGAGACCAGGATCTGAGGATCTGGGAACTGAGGAGACCAGCTGAGGAGACCAGGATCTGAGGATCTGGGAACTGAGAAGACCAGCTGAGGACAACAAGATCTGAGGATCTGGGAACTGAGGAGACCAGCTGAGGAGACCAGGATCTGAGGATCTGGGAACTGAGGAGACCAGCTGAGGAGATCAGGATCTGGGAACTGAGGAGTCCAGCTGAGGAGACCAGCTGAGGACACCAGGATCTGAGGATCTGGGAACTGAGGAGACCAGGTTCTGAGGATCTGGGAACTGAGGAGACCAGCTGAGGAGACCAGGATCTGAGGATCTGGGAACTGAGAAGACCAGCTGAGGACGACCAGATCTGAGGATCTGGGAACTGAGGAGACCAGCTGAGGAGACCAGGATCTGAGGATCTGGGAACTGAGGAGACCAGCTGAGGAGATCAGGATCTGAGGATCTGGGAACTGAGGAGACCAGCTGAGGAGACCAGGATCTGGGAACTGAGGAGACCAGGATCTGAGCTGCTCAACTGTCTGGGGGGTTTTCTTTGTCGTGTTTCTCTTTTTCATGGTGCACCAAATGTTTTTAGCGGGTGAAACATCTGGACTGCAGGCCGGCCGGTTCAGAGGCTAAACTCTTCTGCTACGAAGCCTTTGTGATGGATGCAGCGGGTAGCGGAGCGTCGCCTCCTGAAAGATGCAACATCTGGAATGGAGCATAATTTGGTCTAAAACCGGTAAATACCTTTTCGCGTTAGTTTCCGGTTGTCCTTCACGTAGGTGCTGATGGACCCAGATACCGTCAGAGATACCGTCCTCTTTACTCTGGAGGTCACGAAGCGAAAGGTTTCCAGGTTTCCCACTCTTCGGATGAGCTCCTACGTGGAGAAGAAGCGTTCCTTGATCACGTGGGTACGTGGTCTCTCCTTTGCACGACGTGGCTTTAACCACGTGGACGCCACGGCAACCCGTGATCTCCGGGAGTAGCTGGCGAGCACGCCACCGCGGGATCTCGTCTGGTTTTAATGCGGCGCTGCCCGAGGACCTGCAGATAAGGGTCGGCGCTTCCAGTTCTGATCTTTGGCCGTGCCCCGTTTTTTCTCCAGATCGCCCTTTGATGATATTATCTCCCGCAGGTGATGAATTATTCAGCAATCTTTGCCGTTTCGTGCCGAGGAACGTTCTCCTGAAATCGTTTCAGAATTCGTAGGCCGCTGAACAATTTTACTTCTGAGAGACTCTGCTTCTCCAGGAGGCTGCTTTCATATCCAATCAGGTCACCGATCTGTTGCTAATCAACCTAACTGATGATTTTAAAAAAAATGATGGTCCTCCAGATGTTTCTTTTTAGTACCACTTACTTTTCCAGGCTGTTGTTGCCCACGTTGATGAGGCACGTTGATGCCATCAACTGGATCTCTTGATGGAATAACGCCTCACCTTCAACCGTTCGTACGTTTTCAAGGGTTTTACTTTGACTAAAATACGGGTAGAGAAAACTTCCTACGAGTAAAACATCTCAACAATCTGTTTGTGACCTCGAAGGTTCCCATCCATCCCAAACCGCCGCCGCATCTTCAGAACCTGTTGCAACACGTCTCAGCAGATTACAATGAAATCTGATAGACAGACGCGGCGCTCGGAGGACGGGTCCTCGTAAATCCCGCCGCCTCCTCTGGCAGTTTAAAGAGCCGCGGTTTTCAATTATCCGGAGAACTGCATCAGCATCTTCACCTTTTATCTTTTTATTTATGTGACAGGGACGACGCACGGTTTCTGCAGTTGCACTGGAGTTAGCCGGCGGCTAATTTGGTCCCTGGACAGAAAATTTTAAAAAAGCAAACAATAAATCAGAACAGACGTAAAACGACGAAGAACACACAGGAAGGCGTTTGCACTGGCTAAAATCAGAAATATATTGTATAAGATCACTGGTTCCATGTGTTCGGGGTGTCGGCTGGCGTAGTGATCTAGTCCTCGGACCATCTCACCTCAGTGTTGTTGCCTGCATCTGTTTATATAGTCATTTCATTCATTCACTGCCACGTTGGCAGGAACTGACACCACCCCCGAGCTCCAGCTAATCCTAAAATAAGTAAACAGATGGAAACCTGGCGGGACTGAGCTCACCTCAGTGGGCGGGGCACTCGGCTACCTGCCTGATCAAATAGGAAGGGTCCCGAAACGGTCTGAGGTGACTCGGCCCACGTGACTGAACCCTTCCAGGCCGACACAGAACCAGTTGTGGCAGTTTCTTGACACAGCTAACAACTCAAAAAGTCGTGTTATTTTTAAAATAAGAATGATTGCGTTTCTGTAAGGTCTTTATTTTCAGCATAGACGTCAAGTTCACGGAAAGTGCTCGGTAGCTAAAGCGGCAGCTGCCAGTTTGACATCACAGACTGTCGATCAAGATGCTACGTTCGAGTACGGGACGTTATTCAATTTTACTCAATGAGCTACATCAGTGATTCCCAAATTGTGGGCGGCAGCCCCCTGGTGGGTCGTTGCGGTACTGCAGGTGGGCCGTGAGAGGTCATTGAAATTAAACAAATATGTTTTAAATCTTTTTTTAAAATATGTTTTTAATTACTGTAAAATATTAACGACATGACTTAAAAACATTAAGAAGTAACAAAACAAACCAGTTAAGTGTTATTCTACCGTCATCTTAACTTACAAGTGTCACCTTATTTGTTGACCTTTCACATTAATATTGGAACGTAGCTTCAAGTCTTTAATGTTGATCGCAGTTGTGATTAAAGGTTTCGGTGGGCCGCGGAGACTTTTCACATTTCAAATTGGGCCTTGGTATTCTGAAGTTTGGGAATGGCTGAGCTACATAAATATTCACCCCCAGTACAGTCGTCATGAAGGTGAAATCATTTCTGCAGCAGAGTTGGCCTTTTTTTGCACTGGAGTCAATGGCGACTGACTGGCGCCGCCACCTAGTGGCCACCAAAGGAACTGCAGTTTTCTTCACTTCCTGGTTTGCGTGCTACAGTGGTTCTCAACTATTTTCTGCTGCACCCCCCCCCCCATCACGATTAAAAATAGTATTTTTTATTCAAAAAAATTTTATAAGCACACCATCCCTTTTTTGTGCGTGCAAAAAAACCCGACACAATATAGACCTTTTCGGGCCAGCCCCCTGGAAGTACCCCGTCCGCCATTGCGTACTGCGTTTGTGCTACAGAGCGACACTTTCACCGGCTCACAGATTAACCAGTGTTTTTCTCTTTCTACAAATATATATTTTTATAATGTCAAGTCGGTCGAGTGGGAATACATGTTCCGTCATAAACTGTGCCTCAATGAGTGACCTGTAGTTAGCATTCTGTTGATCGTCGGATAATCCTGAATGCCTATAAAACAATGAATGAATGAATGAATTAGGAGAATGATAAAATAAATTAAATATAACATTAACACATAGCCTAATTTACCGCTAGCGTTAACGTTACAGTAGCATAATCTTTATGGCTTGTTGACGTTAGTTATAGCCAGCGTTCATTTTTCACGTATTCCCACAGTTTTTAGTGTTTGATTATGGGAATAGATCATGCTATTTCCATAACCAATCATTAAAAACAGCGATAAACTACCTTCATCTGTAACTGGAGGCCACTGTCTAACATCATCAATCCAAGACATGTCTGCGTTATCCGTAACAGATGCTCCACGCTGCTGTGTTTGGGTTAGTTGATGGAGCACCGCACACTCCAGTTATGGCGGGGCCACTAGGGGGCGCATGTCCACAATTTTTAAGTCCAAAAGGTGTATAGCTAATACTCACTGTGCACACTGTGACAATGAGAGCGCCACTGCCCCCTACTGGAGTATATGTGCACTTACATTTTATTCCAATACGACAAAAAAAAGCATGCTCCTTGGGGTCACATGACCTGACGACCCGTCAACAGTCATCAACAGTCGATAGGAACCTCCTCAGGATGAACTGAAGAGCCAATCTTACCTTTCAGCTTTGCTTTTATCATTCAATAAAGTAAATGTGAAGTGCAAAAATGCCAGCATTTTAACAGACCTTTTTTCCTTTCCTAATGTTTTATAGCCATAAACACAGCCTCCTATAAATTTCCCGCTTTCTCTATATGGAAAAACAAACCAAGCTGCCGCTGCGCGTGTTTTCCTGAGTTCGGCTGATGTGGCGTCCGGCCTGCTTCTGGCTTCATGTGTGCACGAGATGAGTCAATGCACAGGCTGCACAATGTCCTCAAAGCACACACCCATAAATCCCCTTTATGACAGATTAGAGAGAGCAATGGCTTTTCCACTCGTTTACCCATAAATACGGCAACACGCTCAGCTGGTTTATGCCTCTCCCTTCAGATGATGGAACGGCTGAGCTGATGTTTATAGCTGTCATGGACTCGCAGTGAATATGTCTCTCGCTGGCTGGACTTCAAAGCCATAATAAAATAAAGCTGCTCTGTGATGAAAAAGCAAAACAGCTGTGCGCAGAAATGATTTAGCTTTTGTTCCTTCCAGAATTTGTTTTGTTGTGAGAGGAGAAAAGAAACTGTGGATACAATGTCCCGCCGTAGCTGGGGAGATAGCATTTCCCACGCCAGTTTACGAAAAAAAAAAAAAAAAGTTCATGTCTCACATATTTTGTATTTGAAGAAATGAGCAGGAGAGAGAAAAAAAAAAGCAGACAGGCTGTGTGAGATGGAGAACAGGTTAGAGAGGGAGCCAGACGAGCCATCAGATGTGATGTAGGCGTTTTCTCCTGACAGCTGTAATTCTCCGGCCTACAGAATTTCATCAACAGCAGTTGCGTTTAAGCTTCGCCGCAGGGCGGCGGCCCTTTCAAGTCTCCTTCCCCTGACAGGTAGATTTATTAGTCCTGAAATTTGTACGGATCACGCGTCACTCATGGCAGCCTGTCAGCGTGTCAGAGGGGCCTCCTGGCGTTGAGGAAGCTTGGATCTGCCCGGAAGAGCTTTTACACATCGCCTCCTCTCCTCCGTCCTCACCCCCTGCAATTTAAAAACCTCGCCCACTTTCAGAGAAGTTCGAGAAACACGGAGAAACCGGGGACGAGACGTAAAACTGACGAGACATAAAACAGTCCGACTGGCAGGTTGGACAAACGAAGGTTCAAACAGCACTAACAGTATGGAGCCCCGTTTGGGTCATAATTCAATGAATAAATGAGTCTATTATTATGAAATACAGGCATTTATTATTATGAAATACTTATCCATTATTATGAAATGTTTCCCATTATTATGAAAAAAATGTAATTATTATGAAATATATTTGTATTATTATTTAATCTTAGATTAATGCATAATAGTTTATTTCAGAATGGCTTTTTTATCTAAGAATGAGTTTTTACTAGGGCTGGGCAACGATTAAAATTTTTAATCGTGATTAATCGCATTATTTCCTTGATTAATCACGATTAATCGCATTGTATACGCAAAATCAAATAATGAATTCAAAAGTAGTGTAAGGGTCACTTAGTGCCATAACATTTGTTGTTTAAACACTTTTAACATCCATCTGGGAGAACTTTAAAATAAAAATATCCATGTTAAAGTTCAATAACTTTACCAATCCGTGTATCAATCATTCTTTCCATTTTCAATTGTCAATCAAAAATTAAAAAAAAAACAAAAAGTGACATTTTAATGACGTTTTTCGTTTTAATCCTCCACAAAAAAAACCCCCGAAAAAAATGCCTGTTTTTTTTTTTAAATATTTCAATTTCAGACTTGTATCAAAAATTACGAAATGAAAAAACAGGCCACAGAACTGAATTTGTTTTATAATGGAGGACTGTACTTTCTGTTGTCATTACACATCTGTGCCACTAGATGGAGCTGCACTGCAGTAACCAGCTAGAGAACAGCAGGACAGTGAACACATGGAGCAGATCTGATGGAACATGGAGGAATGAAAGTTTTGTTGCAGTCCAGATTTTTTTTTTTTCAGACAGAATTGTTAATATTGCTACCTGAACTGTAATGTACATGTACATTTTTACCATTCTCCATGTCCGTTTTTAGCTTACCTGCCAATTCTTTTCCGGTTCCGCAGCAGCCAGTAACAGACTTTTCAAAACAAAAGCATGTGAGCAATATGCGTTAACGTGCGATATAATAATTGTCGGCGGTTAATAAATTAATGCGTTAACGCGATAATAACGTGTTAACTTGCCCAGCCCTAGTTTTTACATAATGGCTTCGTTTTTCATAAGAATGAGCTTTTACATAATAATGTCATTTTGCCAGTGGGCGGGACCAGTGGTTGACCTGCACGCTCATTGGCTGATCCTTCTCCATTCTAAATCGACATCGACTAGTTTTGGCCGTGAGGTCCCGTTAGCAGCGGGCCGTGGCGTCATCAAGGTGCGCTCCTAGTCCGATTGTAGCTATGGCAGCTTGGACTGAGCTACGGGAAACCTTGACGTTTCTTAGTCGATGTCAACTTTTAACCGTAAACTGAGGTGCATTCTGCCACCTACTGGCCTGGAGTATATACATTGCACCTCTCGCCCAGTATTGATATTCACTGTTCTGTTGCTTATGCCTGAATGAAAAAGCAGCCAATCACATAAATGGCTCCGCCCTCTATGCTGTGTTTGACACATAAATCTTATGAAAAACAAAACTATTATCATAATAAGGGGAAATATTTCATAATAATAAACATGTATTTTATAATATTAGACTCAATTATTCATTGAATTATGACCTAAACAGGGCTCCATATAAAAGGGGTGATGTGGTGAAAAAAAAAGATTTAAAAGTTTGAGTTTGAGCGCTTGGGGGGGGGGGGGGGGGGGGGGGGGGTGGGGTGGGGGGGGGGGTGGGGGGGGGGGGGATCGATGCGAATCCACTGCCAAAGTGCCAAAACGTGCGCTTCCATTGAGGACCACTAGGGGCTCCAAAACTGTTACATCAGCAGCTACAAAGATATGAAACCACAAATGTAAGCAGGATCGTGGAAACTCCACTTTAGCACCCTCTAGTGTTGATTATATGGCGTTGCACATACGTGCACACATATTATCACTATCAGCAGCAACAAATCTGCAGCATCCGTTTAACTTTAATTCATTGTCTTCACTGTCAGAGAAAACTACAGGGAAACTACACGGGGGTGTTGCTGCGATACCTGCTATTCCAACAGGGGGTGCTGCAGCGCCTCTCAATTATTTTCTGCTGCCCTCCCCCCCATGTCGCACCACGCCCTCCCAAGGGGTCGCACCCCACTGTTTGAGAAGGACTGGGTTAACATGAGCAAAGATTGGCAAAAAAATAGCGAGCTGGTGGTAACTGAGGTAAAGTGGGCGGGTTCAATCCAACAGGCAGACTTATTGTTTTGCCCATTTGCCATTTTTTGGATCACCTGGAGTTTGACGCAAACACTCTTTTCTTATTTTAAATATAACGTGGCTTGTTGTGGTCTGGATCGGTCCGTGCCATAAACCCGTCCCCAAACGTACCTACACATCACGTTGAGGCGGAACGTCCCAACCAATGTCCACTCGATAGATTTGTTCTTCGTTTTTGTATTTCCTGCTGTTTCTTCTTCTTCACTCCCAAGTCAGGTACAGTGATGGTTTCCTAGGTGGTGGGAGTTAGCCGACATTTTCTCACCTGCAGGAAGATTTGAGACGGACTAAGACAATGATGGTGGTGGTGGTGGTGACAATTTCTTCAGTACTTTTGTCACCTTCAGTAGCAGCAGTAATAGGTAATATTGTATAAACAATCTTATTCTGGCTTTCATTAACCGCAGCTCAAAAATACCTTTCTTTACCAACATTGATAGTCTAATAATCATAATAGGAGTGTTTATCTAGATATGTGTCTGCTTGTATATATAGATGTGGGATGCATGCATAGAATTACAAATACATATGTACATTTTTGTTAACTTCTGTCTTCTGTCTTCCGCCCAAAGACGCTGTAACGCCCACGCGTAGCCCACGCAAAGAAGCGTAAATCAGGTTTGACAGGGAAAAGTCAGCTCCGGTTAAGATCAGGTCCAAAGAAACCACCCATCCACCCCTCAGACAGCTGTTGGTGACGTCACAGTCTGAACGACAGGTCCAGGTCCAAGGTGACCTCGGCTGGTTTCTGCCAAAAGTGAGGGCGGAAAACAACGTTAGCGAGAGTTAGCACAAAAAACATGCAAAAAAAAAAAAAACCCTAACAAAAGTTTAAACCAACTAACAAATCACAGATTTCAGCCTTAGTTGCATTTTAGAGAATGTATCATTAAACTGGCCTGTGAATATTTATCCAGTCGGTCTCTTTAGTTCCTCTGGGACGTGGCCCTGTTGCACCGTAACACAATCTTTCCCCGTTTTTGCATTTATCATGAATATCTCTGTCAAGCTTCTTGATTTTTTTTCTTCTTCTTTTTTTTTCTCCAGATGTAAGACTCTCTGCTTCTCCTTACACCTGTCTTTGTTTTTGGGTTTACGACAGCCTGTAGTCCGTGAGTCGTCATCCAGCCTGGTTAACTACAACCAGGTTGCTACTTTGATTATGATGCACTTTTTAAAAAAATCTATTAAAATGGAGGTGATTTAGACAACCAGCACAGACCAAGAACATGAAGACCGTCTTCAGTGTCTTAGCTACTTTAATCAGAGCTGCTACGGGTAATTCCACCTCAATTCAACAGGACCTTCCCGCTTGACCATCTCTGATTTGCTTGATATTTTTTTCTTATGAACTTTGACTATAATGTAGTAAATTTGCACAATATTAGCCTGGTACTAGCAATAATTTCGGATTTATACATTTTTGAAAAAGGGCCCATACGGCCATTTTCGTGACGTTCCTAACATTTTTTAAATTATTACCATTTTTGAGGGGCTGTATCTTCAAAACCGTACAAGCTAGAGAGCTGATTTTTTTTATGCTGTTAGTCCTGTATGTGCACTCTGTATGGGGTCAGTTTCAGGTGTCTATTCATTGCTTTGTTTTAAAATAAATTTCAAACATCCAAAATAAATTTGACTCGCTTTGTGTGATTCACATTTCAAGTCCATATTTGGACCACTTGTAACAGCATCTGAGACTTACTTTTTTTGTTGAACAATCATGTGAATCGCACAAAGCAAGTGAAATTTATTTTGGATGTTTGAAATTTATTTTAAAACAAACGGCAATGAATAGACACCTGAAACTGACCCCATAAATCAGCTCTCTAGCTTGTACGGTTTCAAAGATACAGCCCTTCAAAAATGGTAATAATTTATAAAATGTTAGGAACGTCACGAAAATGGCCGTACGGGCACTTTTTCAAAAATGTATAAATCCGAAATTATTGCTAGTACCAGGCTAATATTGCGCAAAGTTACTACATTATAGTCAAAGTTCAAAAGAAAAAAATATAAAGCAAATCAGAGATGGTCATGTGGGAAATTTTTTCTAATATTCTGATTTGAGGTGGAATGACCCATACTCCATTATTAGAACCAATACGTTTGAAACTATCAAAGTTATTTAGAAGCTCCCAAGGATGATAATGAAGATCTACTTAGCGGCGTCCACCAACGGACCAGCAAAGGTAAAGTTTTAACCAGGAACTGTTCTTGGTTACAAAATCGTACAGTAGTTCAACTGGGGTTTGATTTAAAACTTGTGTGATGAGTCTTAAAGATGTGTGGAACAAACCCAGACTGTAAAAAAAAAAAAAAAAAAAAAAAGAAAAAACACAACAAAGCCTGAAAGTACCTTCCAGGCAAACACATTTACTCCAGTTGCCTTCAAAATCAAAACTATCAACTGTGTCAATTTGCTGTTTCAGGCGGTACAACATTTACATTCCCCTAAAACACCCTGTCATATTACCGGCAGAATTATAGTTGAGGAAAGGGGGGGGGGGGGGGGGGGGTTGTAAGGGAAAGAAAAACGAAAGAGTCGGGTCGAGCAGGAGAGAAAGCACTCTGGGGTCCGTCTTTTAGTTCCACATCTGGCCCTGATATTTCAGAGTTAATTAGTCATGCAGGGGCTGTGTGTAGATAAATCTATCAGCCCGCGCTGCACAAACCATTTGAGAAATGAAAGGAAGTGAGCAGATCCACGCGGGCCGGGCCCCTCCATAAATCACCGGGGCCAGATTAAAAACAGACACTGGCCTGATGAGAGCGAGGGATCAGGACGGGCCGGGACCCGGACTCTCTCACACTAAAGCACACTTCCAGGCCCGCACTTACTGTAGGAGCCGCCCCGCTGCAGGGGCCCCTCAAACACTGGTGCTGCAGGGGCCCTCAAACACTGGTGCTGCAGGGGCCCTCAAACACTGGTGCTGTAGGGGCCCTCAAACACTGGTGCTGCAGGGACCCTCAAACACTGGTGCTGCAGGGGCCCTCAAACACTGGTGCTGCAGGGCCCCTCAAACACTGGTGCTGCAGGGGCCTTCAAACACTGGTGCTGCAGGGGCCCTCAAACACTGGTGCTGCAGGGCCCCTCAAACACTGGTGCTGCAGGGGCCCTCAAACACTGGTGCTGCAGGGGGCCCTCAACACTGGGCTGCAGGGGGTCCCTCAAACACTGGTGCTGCAGGGCCCTCAAACACTGGTGCTGCAGGGACCCTCAAACACTGGTGCTGCAGGGGCCCTCAAACACTGGTGCTGCAGGGCCCCTCAAACACTGGTGCTGCAGGGGCCTTCAAACACTGGTGCTGCAGGGGCCCTCAAACACTGGTGCTGCAGGGCCCCTCAAACACTGGTGCTGCAGGGGCCTTCAAACACTGGTGCTGCAGGGGCCCTCAAACACTGGTGCTGCAGGGGTCCTCAAACACTGCTACTGGTGCTGCAGGGGCCCTCAAACACTGGTGCTGTAGGGGCCCTCAAACACTGGTGCTGCAGGGACCCTCAAACACTGGTGCTGCAGGGGCCCTCAAACACTGGTGCTGCAGGGGGGCCCGTTTATACGCAGGAAGGCCGAGGAGAGGTTGAGCTCATGTCGGAGAAGCAGGAATTATTAAAAGATGATGACAGCCCTCCCCGACCAAGCCTGCTTTTTATATTCCTGCTCCAAAACGAGCGTAACTCTGCAGCTGCATGGTGTTTTTTAATTAAAACTGGCGTCAGAATAAGAGAAAACAGGTGAGAATACAGCAGAGGCGCGTAATTAAATATAGATATAATGAGGGCGAAGCAGACAAAGATGGAAGGCAACAGAAATAAAAACACTTTCTGTCTCCCGTCTGATCAAATACAACGGTACCTCTACTTACAAACGCCGCTACATACGAAATTTTCAGGTTACAAACGCCTCTTCGGGAAAATATTGCTTCTAGTTACGAAATAAATTTCAGGATACGAAAGGCAAAAATACAGTAGCGCTGCTACTCGCAGCTCCCAGTTTAACGAACGTAAACATAGCTGTCAGCTCTGTATCTCGGTTTGAAAGTGGTGCTTCCGAGCTGCTCTGCCATTGGCTATCGCTTAGCATCTTCCTGCCATCCCATTGGCTATCGCTTAGCATGTACCTGGCATCCCATTGGCTATCGCTTAGCATCTTCCTGGCATCCCATTGGCTATCGCTTAGCATCTTCCTGGCATCCCATTGGCTATTGCTTAGCATCTTCCTGGCATCCCATTGGCTATCGCTTAGCATCTTCCTGGCATCCCATTGGCTATCGCTTAGCATCTACCTGGCATCCCATTGGCTATCGCTTAGCATCTACCTGGCATCCCATTGGCTATCGCTTAGCATCTACCTGGCATCCATTGGCTATTGCTTATCCCATCCCATTGGCTATCGCTTAGCATCTTCCTGGCATCCCATTGGCTATCGGTTAGAGATGCGTGGATGACGTATATTTTAACCCGCAACCGCTTCTTAAAATCTCTATCCGCCCGCTATCCATTTGCAGGAACGTTTTTTTCACCAATTTTCAAAACCGGACCGACCCGCCATCCTTTTTAATAATATGTAAAATATTTTTTCTTATTATTATTATTTGAGTGTTTCAACCGCAACCCGCCCGAATTTAATTAAAGTATTATTTTTTGACAAGTCATCCGCCCGATATGCGGATTATCCGCTCCGCCCCCGGGTGTGCGGTTCAACCGCGCATCTCTACTATCGGTTAGCATCTTCCTGGCATCCGATTGGCTATCGCTTAGCATCTACCTGGCATCCCATTGGCTATCGCTTAGCATCTTCCTGGCATCCCATTGGCTTGGAGGGCCACTTGTCTGTATGAGCGTAACCCAGCAACCCAGGTAAACAAACAATATTTACCTCCGCCAAGGAGGTAATGTTTTTATCTGTCTGTCTGTGTTCAAGATAACTCAAAAAGTTATGGATGGATTTTGATGAAATTTTCAGGAGTTGTCAGAAATGTGAAAAGGAAGAACTGATTTAATTTTGGGTGTGATTCGGAAGAAATCCTGGATTCTGGATCACTTTCAAATTTTCGATAGCATTGCGGTCAATGGGGCGGAAAATTTTGTTTCTCAATATCTCCGTTAATTTTTGCCCAAAACTCATGAAATTTGACTCAGGGATTGACAATGGGAACCTCTATCACATTTCAAAGGCTGATCCAGATCTGATCCAGAACGCGGATTTTATGGCAATCTGTAAATCACTATATGGGAGAATTGTTGACTGTTATTTGCTCGGGGGTCATGCTCTGGGTCTCTGTAAAGCGCCTAGAGACAATTGACATTGTAACAGCCGCTATAAAAATAAAATTGAATTGAATTAAATGTGTCTTTATTAGATGAACTCTTCAAAATTTGTATGTGCTACTCTGAAGATGCCAGCCTTTAAAGAGCCTTAAATTTCCCATCTTGGGCTGAACAACATGCGGGCAACAAAGAAGTAAAAGCTCTAATAATCACTTACAGTTGCTCAGCTAGATTAAATGTTTGTTATTATTTAATAAAAGCTAAGGAAGCTTTGTTCAATCATCAACAGACGTGACGCCAGAAATTACTTACCCTGCCTTTAATTGCTACTGCACGCCACGTTACTTCCATAAAAAGAGAAAGACGAAGCCTGAAGGCTCTTTGTGTTCTTTATTATTTGTTTGAAGTTGCCACGGAGAACAACACCGAGGACAATGTGGCTACAGATTTTTACGACCGAAAAATATCGACAACATCAAATGTATGCCATGCAAGGGCTTCACCTCCGAGAATAAAAATCCAACCACCCACGTGAGGACGGAGGAAAAAAACATCATAGCAGAGGGTCAGAGAGTTTCTCACGCAGATTTCTGCACATAAATCGATCAGACTGCAGGACAAGGGACTGATTTCCGTGGACTATTTATGGACACTTGGACTCTGTCGGGAGTCTGGACCTTCCACTCTGTAACTTGTGAATTTCCCCAGATGTTCGCGTGAAAACGGCGCACTGCTGTGCAACACTTGATTCTTTTCTGATGATTCATCAACAACGCATCGTCGACCGTTTCCCCAGCGTTCCCAGAAACCTACCGAGGATCAGACCAGAGTCCCGACGGCCGACACAAACCGTCATGGCTGACTTTCCGACTTTTCTGTGCCACTTTCATATCCCCGTTGCCAGTCTCTCGACTCCTTCCCGTCCCTCCCACTCCTTCCTCTGCTGAGTGAGACGCCGTCGGGATGAAGAGCAGACGCTGGGGTCGCAGCAACGAGGGCTCGTGTTTGGCCGTGGAAACATCCGACACCTTCTCTGAGGATGGCATCGGCTCTGGCGAGCTGCTATCGAATATTCACTGGTTCCTACTAGGGGTGTGAAAAAAAAAATCGATTTGGCAATATATCGCAATAATCGACCGCCCAATATAATATCGATTTTTCAGCTCCTAATATCGATTTTTTAGGAAAATTGTTTAATTTTCACGTTTAACTTGTTTGAAATTTAAATGTGCAAAAACACTAATAATAAACAATAAATAGGTTGTTTTGAAGAAAATAGTTTTGACTCAATTTGTCCTCTGAATGATCAATATTAGGGATGTCCGATAATATCGGCCCACCGATATTATCGGCCCGATATTGGCATAAAAATGTAATATCGGTAAATATCGGTATCTGTCTCTTTTTTTTTTTTTTTTGCACAGACAATGTGTTAATTCCACGACAGGAGATATGTGATGTTACCTAAAATTAGTTTTGAGGAAAAATAGCCCGCATATATCGGTATCGGTAGATATCGGTATCGGAAATTGAGAGTTGGACAATATCGGCATATTGGATATCGGTAAAAAAGCCAATATCGGATATCCCTAATCAATATCATCTGATGAACATATACAGCAACTTGATTTTTCATCTCTACTTTTAATTTTGATATTAACTGGGTAGAATATCGCAATATATCGTGATATCAGGATAATATCGTATCATGGCCCAAGTATCACGATACATATCGTATTGCGAGGTCCTTGCCAATACTCACCCCTAGTTTCTACTTAACGCAAAAGGCAAACAAAACCCTCGTGGAACAAGACAGAAGCCGCCAGCCTCCATCATGTAATTAAACCTCCTGCGCATCATTCTGAGAAATGCGAAACACATGTCGACATTTTACATTGTAAACTGTTGCATCATAATTTGTTTTAGGACTTTAGATGACTCAGAGCCTCAGCAGAGTTTGCAGAGGGTAATAAAAACCCATTTATTTAATTTCTGCCGGCCTATGATTGAAGACGAGCACATGTGGGGTGAAAAACAAACGAAACAAAGAGCTGGAAGAGGGTTAAAATCTCCGTCGCTCACGTCACTGGTCACTAGGGGTGAGTATTGGCAAGGCCCTCGCAATACGATATGTATCATGATACTTGGGTCGCGATACGATATTATGACAATACACGGTATATTGCGATATTTTACCCAGGTAATATCAAAATTAAAAGTAGAAATGAAAAATCAAGTTGCTGTATATGTTCATCAGATGATATTGATCATTCAGAGGACAAATTGAGTCAAAACTATTTGCTTCAACTATTTTGCTTCAAAACAACCTATTTTTTGTTCATTATTAGTGTTTTTGCACATTTAAGTATTTTCCTCAAAAAACTATATTAGGAGCTGAAAAATCGATATTCTATTGGGCGAACAAAAATCACGATATATTGCCAAATTGATTTTTTTGGAGTGAATTTGAGTGATTTTGTGGAGGAACCGTGACCTGGCATCGCTTCAGTCTCAGTCTCCAGCTTCTGTCACGTTCACGTCTGGTCTCTTCAAAGATTCGATTCTCTTTAGTTTTCCAGCCAGTCTGATGCAGATTCACCGCCTCTTTTCGTGCTTTAGAGACGATTGCAAGCCGTTTCCGTTGGAAGGCCGTGCTTGGCCTCCGCCCTTCGAGCCAAGCGACTCCTCTTCGGTGTCATCGGCTGACGGGACGTCGTTCCTGAGGTCCCCAGGTTTGCTCGGCCGCAGGACCTCAGTTGTTCTCCCGTGTCTTTTCCACCTTGGTATGGCGTTAAAGCCCACCTGGATGCAAACTGACAAACGTCTGCTTTTATTAACGTCCGGGCTGCAACTTAACCTCTTAAATCCTGCGGCAGCAGTGAGGAGGTACTTAGAAATGCCCACTGAGTATGAAAAAAACTGATATGTTGTCTGTCTGAGCCTTAACTGATGCTACGACCCAGTAACCTTTGACTGTAATTGTGGTGCTGAGTCAGCAGAGCTTTATTTAGATGAGGAATAGCGCTGCAGCGATACACTAATCTTGCGATACGATACGATACACGATATTTGGCTCACAATACGATATATATCGATATTCATCTTACGATACATTTACATCATTTTCTGAAAGATTTTAAAGGGACAAAGTGATTTTGGTGACATCTTGTGAGTGTTCCAATGACTTTGTTTGAATTAATTGAACTGAAAGCATCAATTCCACATTATATGGCTGACAGGCAGCTTGCAAATGCTGGACAAAATAAATAAAAGATTTGTTGAGAAAAATAGTTTCATTTATTTAAACAGTGCAAATTGTTGCTTGCAAGCTTTTAAAGGTGGAACACGGGGGTTTTGAAAGAAGCTTAGAATATTGATACTTGCAGCTGAAAAATCGATACTCAATTAAATATCAATATATATCGTAGAATCGATAAAATCGTTCAGCTCTAATGAGGAAATACCTTTTCGTTGCATCGGGGACGACCAGCCTCCCGCATGGGTAACTGCAATTAATTCAAAGGGGCTCCAGAAATCTGACGGACGACCACGTCGCACCTCCTCATAGTGCTGGGCGATATGACGATATATATCGTGGGGATGATAGAAAAGTGTGTATCGTGCCATTTTACCTTACCGTTTCTATCGTTTCTAACCTAATTTTATCAATTATTACAGCAAATATGTAATTAAATAACCTGCAATGATAAATTTGATAGAAACATATCTACTTCTACAAAGTAGCCTTTTATGTTTGCACTTTTATTCATGGTTAATGCCTTAAACAGAGTTCTCTTCAACCCTGATGTTTACTTTAGACACTTTATATTGGTTTGCAAACTTTGCACTACAAGGTTACAGATTTCAGAAAGTTGAAAAATAATTTGTTTATTTTTTATAGCTGAACTTCAGTGCAAAAATGTGTTTTTCCTCTCAGAAACTGTTGTGCACTTTAAAAGAAAAATGTGAAAGCTACTGTACCTCTGTACCTACCTGTTTTTGCTGCACTAAAATGTATGTTTGTGACAGTTCAGCTAAATGTCCTTTCAAAATAAAGTTGAAAAGTAAGCAATGAAATTTTTGTCAAACTTTTCAGAGAGTAACTGAAAACATACTTTATTATGGCATATCGTGATATATATCGTTATCGTGATAAAATAAAATATTCCATATCGTGATATAAGATTTTTTCCATATCGCCCAGCACTACCTCCTCGACTGCGTCCCAGCAGTCATTTCAGAAACCACCTCTCGAGATAATCACCGTTAAAACATTGCTGCTCTCGATCTCCGCCGCTGCAACAAAGATGCTAAAGACCCTTTAAACTGGAGGAAACATGGAAGCGGCGTCCCCGAAACCAGCCGCTCGCGCCCGAGCCGAGGCTTTTCTCTCAGGTTCCCCATACGTGACAAAATCAGAAACTTCTCCGAGAAGCAACGATGTCGGAAATTGAAGAGGTTTTAAAAGCGTATCACAAAATGATTAGCGGTTTATGAGAAGCAGAGGGCATCTGACAGCTGAAGGCGCTGAACTCTGAATCACCTCGACCTTTAATTTAAGGTTGGATTAGGATTTATAGGCTTAAAGAGTCCCAGCGGGGTCGGGGGGGGTGGGGTCGGGGTCAGGAAGGGGACAAGGTCAGAGGTCAGGTCAGGGAAAGTGCTGAGCTCTAACAGGAACACGTGTGTCGGAGCGACGTCAGAGAAAAAAGATTTGCAGCGTCCTCTCAGATGAGCGTTTTGACCGACTCTGGATCTCGCTTGTGTCACTTTTCTTTTTTTATTTTTTTTTCCACGTCGGGTCCTGCGGGGCGAGGGAGCGGACGTGTAAGGCGGCCGATAGCCATCTGACCAGGAAGCACTAAATCACAGATGAAACGGCAGCGGGGGAAGCTGTAAATCACACATTACAAAGAGCCTGGTGAAAGCGCAGGAACGCCGCTCCGCCGTAGGATCGCCCCCCGTACGCCGCCATCAAAGCCCGCTCGGGCAGGAAGCAGTCATTCCCCGCATCCTGCCCGCGCCGCCCGAGGGAGGGAGGGGGGGGGGACGACTGCGCAACTGAGGCGCGAAGGAAAATGATATTTTTTCAGGGGCTGGATATGTTCTCCATCCCAAGGACGTCTGAGCAGGAATCACATTGGTACGAACGTGAACTCTGGCCATGATGGAGCTGTTGTCGTGGAAACAGCGATGATGGGTTTGTTGGTGTCAGGGTTGGTTTGGCTCACAGTTAAACAAAGGAAGACAAAAGTTTTTTTTTTTTTTTTTTGATCTTTAAAACACCCGTCTGGGCGTGTGGTTGTTTTTTTAAGTTAGAACGCTCGAATCCCCCCTGAAATACAAAGCGCTTCACACGAAGACAAAGGAGGCGAGTGATGACACAATCCCAACTGCAAATCAATTTACAGCCGCAAGGTGACACGCAGAGTGAAGCGTCGGCCGCCATCCGTCGATAAGACAGATGACATTAGGATTGAGCTGATATCGATCCACGCACGGGAAATTAAACAGAAAAAAAAAACAGATCAAGAATAAAAATGAGTTGACGAACCGCTGGAAGGTTGCGGTGTCACAGTGGGAGGAGCCGGGCTGATGTCGTGGACCGTACGTGTGAAACGTGATTTAAAAACTACATGCGACGATGTGCAGATCTAATTAGGTTGGTCAGTAAGTCAGTAACATGTCTGGGTATAAAAGGAGCATAAAGATCTACGGTCCACGATATCATCAACAGATTCAGAGAATTAGGAGGAGTCTCTGTACACGAGGGACGAGGCTGTGGAGGAAATTTTTATTTGGTCTTGTAATTTTGTTCATTTTATTTGTCCTCAACAATATGTTTAAAAGTGATTTGTCTTTCTTAACAAGACCAATACACATTAAAAGCAACAAAGACCAAATGTCTGACAAAAGGCAAGCACGGGGGTCAGCTGTGATTCTGAATAAAGATTCCTAAATTCAATTAACATCAAGTAAATAACTTATTGATCAAGGAACTGTGTAACGTCCCTAAATTCAATCAGTCTGTTTTAAGACAAATGTCCTTTTGTCCTCACCACTACCTGCTGTGATCCACTCTGTATGTAAAAACCTGTAGAAGAATCAACACTTTCTGTCTTGGTATAAAAGAAAACCCTCATCTGTGTTCAGACATTCCTCATTCATAAATGTCTGTAATGCTGGCTGACTGCTCTCCTTATGCTGCATAAGTTTGTTTCTTTTCTCTAATAAATTCTATTTTGATTTTCTCATCAGGATCTTATTTTTTTCCACAACAAGACTGAAGGTCTAAATTGGGTGATGGAGATCTTCAGGTCCTCAGGTATTAAAAACACACATGATCCTCCGCTGGACATCACTGATGGACTCAGGAACTCTTCCAGAAATCACCGTCTGATCAAGGGATGCACATTTTGGATTTTTTTTTATGACCGTTAACCGACGCCCTTTAACGATTAATAACCGTTAACCGATAAGATTTAAATGCCCTTCCATGCTGACATTCCGACATTTCGTCATTCCGACGCAGGGGCGCCGCTAGGGATTTTGGGCCCCATGAAAAGAATCTTTACCGGGCCCCCCAACACAACGGCAAAATTTGTTGATGCTGTTTTTGATCATCATTAGGGGCCTCTCTGGGCCCCCCTCAATCATGGGCCCCTATAATCCGTATCCTTTACCCCCCCTTTTCGGCGCCCCAGTTCCGACGTACCACCATTTAGACACTCCACCATCCCGAAATACCGCTATTCCGACACACAAACGTCCCACCATTCCGACCCAGCTGACCTGCCCGGGAGAGTTGGCTGCCACTGCAACAACCAGTTTAGCTGTGAGGTTATCAGCTGTGTGTCTACCTAGCATGCTCTGTGCTAACAGGACGGCAGAATTAGCTTTCCAGTCCTCATCGATATCGTGACATGTGATTGTCACGTAGCTCTCTGTTGTTAGCGCGGTCCAGCAGTCCGTTGTAACAGCCACCAACTTAGCACTTGCAAGTCGCGTTTTCAGTTCCTTTTTCCTCTCCTCAAAACGAGCCTCTAATCGTCGGGTAATGGTCGGTCTTGATGGAATTTGGTAATTAGGCTCGATATAGCCCGTTAGCTCCTGGAACCCTTCACCAATGACCACACTGATGGGAAAAATGTCTTTTTCCACCATTGAACAGATTTTTTCCGTTATCTTCTCAGACCGTCACACTTTCTCCCGCCATCATGGAGGGCAAAGTTCACTGCGATGGTCCTCCATCGTCTGATGCTGGATGCTTGTTTCTTAAGTGGTACTGCATTGTACTTGTACTGCTGGAGTATTTCAGTACTGCATTGTACTCGTACTGCTGGAGTATTTCAGTACTGCATTGTACTCGTACTGCTGAGTATTTCAGTACTGCATGTACTGTACTGTGGAGTATTTCAGTACGCATTGTACTCGTACTGCTGGAGTATTTCAGTACTGCATTGTACTCGTACTGCTGGAGTATTTCAGTACTGCATTGTACTCGTACTGTTGGAGTATTTCAGTGCTGTACCGCATGATTTGCAAATGACCTCCTCCCCTTTCCGGTCGAAATTGTCCCACACAGAACTCATTTCTGCTCTCTTCATCTCTTTTGCTGTAAAGTGGGCTGTGATTAGACGCACCTGATGGCATGTGTTGCACCTGTCGACACGCCCCCATGAGTTGACTGAATTACGTAGCTTAAAAACAAAATTGACCGTTAGTATTAATCGGTCAGAGTTACTGTTATCGGTTAACGGTTAAACGGTTAATCATGTGCATCCCTAGTCTGATCAATACAGTCCACAATTGCAGGTCAAAGCTGGATCATCAAAGAAGAAGACAAGTGTGAACACCATCTAGAAACACAGCTTCTCTGGAGCAAAGATCCTCTAAAATGATCTGAGGATAGATGAACAACTGCTCTGTGGTCGGATGGATCAACCATGGACGTCATGTCCTGTAAAAGAGGAGAGGAACCATCCAGCTGTTATAAGTTCATCAGCAGCATCTCTGATGGCATGAGGCTGCATTAGTGTCTATGGTGGGCAGCTGGAACATCTGGAAAGGCTCCTTCAATGCTGAAGAGAACAGAGGTTTCAGAGCAACATCTGCTCCCATCCAGATGTTGTCTCTTTCAGAGAAGACCTTCTTTATGATGCTGAACCACCTACTGCATCCATCACAGCAGCATGGCTTCACAGGAGAAGAGTCCAGATGTTGAACTTGTCCACCTGCAGTCCAGACCTTTGACCAGCAGAAAACATCTGGAGCATCAGAAAACGAAGAAGAGCGTAACGTAGGTCCAGGACTGTTGAGAAGCTGGAATCCTGCATCAGATCAGAACGGGACGAAGTTCCTCTCCTGAAACTCCAACAGCTGGTCTCCTCACATCCCAGATGTTTGCAGACAGATGTTAGAAGAAGAGGAGATGCTGCACAATGATGAACATCAATTCATTTTGAGAGGAACTTGTTTACTAAATTTCATCAGGCGACGTTACAGTTGACACGTTAAGTCTTGGATTCACCGTCGAGGATCCGTAAGCAGGTCTACGGAGAGAATGAACATCCTGATGATCGTGCAGAAGAACGTCACCACGGTAACAGAGACATCTACTGAGCAGCTGTTGAAAACACGAACAAGTGCCTCCGCTGCAGCGAAACCCCTGTTTTGGTTGGAGACGCTGAGCTTTGAACACGGAGGAAAACGGGCTCAGCGATCCGTCTTGGGCCGAAGTGGAAGGAAAGTTGAGGGCTGACGTTAATTACAAGGTTGAGAATCTGCTGCTGAGGGAAAAGACCTGGGTGGGGCCGGCGGTCGAGAGTCCTGACCGGCCACGATGATTCATCACGGTTGAATTTTATATGGGATATCCCTTTTTTTTCTTTCCTTTTTTAGCTGTGAATGGGGCTGTGTCAAGTTCATGTGAGGGGTTATAGTCTGTTGCAGTGCTCCCAGTTTGGAGAATCAGTGAGGAATACTGATGGGGAGCTAGACGGACCGTCATGACTGCAGACTTCATCAACACGACGCCTTACGAGGTTTAGAGAGAAAACGAAGAGCGGTGAATAAGGCCAAAGGAAACCTCAGTTTGGTTGTCATATATTCAATATATTGGACCAATGAGTTGTTTAATTTAATGGTTAGGTAACGAGTCCTCACAGTTTCATCCTCTGATGACCTGTTGAACCTTTTTCGCTGATGCGACTGAAATGTTTACAGCACTTGAAAAGTATATTCATAATTGCCGTTACTATTTTATGAGCTTCAGTGAAACACTGATAAGTAATAAGACTCCTCCCTGCAGCAAACATCAGTTTCAGAGCTCAAAGTTTGGCGAGTCAGTGATGAATTTTGTTGGGACGCTGTTAACCTGTTAACCCGTTAATCCTGGTCACCATCAGGGTCACAGAGGAGCTAATTTTCCCTCCATAAAGTAACTAAAACTCAAGCAGCAAGCACCCTAGCTCCAAGCCGTGGAGCCAGTGAGGAAGTAGGTTTCTGCTACAGTTCCTCGACTGACCACTAGGTGCCGGCGCCAAAACAGAGCAAATCCCATTGACCGCCATGTTGAGCTGGCCAACTTTGCGGCAGAATTAAACACATTTACAGGCCGTTACGAAAAATGGTTTCGATTTCAATAGTTGGATTTGACATCCGTGACAACTGACCGTTTTTTTTTTTTTTTTGTTCAGTGGCTGGACGTCATTTGATTGACAGCTATCTACCGGCTCTGGCATTGGCTACGGCAGAGCTGCGAATAAAAACCGAACAGATGGCGGTCATGTCTTGAAGATATGTTTTTGAGTTTGTGTGTTGCGTTGCCGCAGTGGGACTTCCCCTTTCAAATTTTGCTTTTTTGTGGCAACAACGTGAACGGCAGCTGAAGGTGACGCTCAGTTAACACGGCCGAGCTTTGTCCGCCTACGCTACCAAACCAACCCACAGCGGGTCGCAACACACTGGCTTTAAAATGTGTCTGTTCTCTGTCGGGAATTCTGACGGCTGGTAACTTAACTTAACCTTAACTTGCATTGTATATTTTTTGTTTTTACACAACTGCAATTGTTTTTAGAAAGTAACTGCGTTCTTGAAAAATTTCAGTCTGGGTTCAGGACCAGGCACAGCACTGAGTCCGCACTGTTGAAAGTGCATAATGACATTGCCCTTTCCGTCGATGCCAAATGTCCTGTTGTTTTTTTAGTTTTGTTAGACCTGACAGCAACATTCGATACACTGGATCATTCAATCCTCTTGTCTCGCCTTAATCAGTGATTGGCGACCTGTCCTCCTCTGCTGCTCCTTTGTTCTGTGGTGTGCCTCAAGGCTCCATACTGGGCCCTTTATTGTTTTCACTCTATATGTTGCCTCTGGGCTCAACCATAGCCAGGCACAACCTAGCCTTTCACTGCTATGCAGATGACCTGCAAATTTATCTTCCTGTGCTCCCAAACAAATGTTTCTGCACTTAAATGAAGATAAAACAGAGTATCTTTTCTTTGGTGATTCAGCACACTCTGGTGATCTGTCTTTTTAAAGTGAAATCTTCTGTGAGGAATCTTGGAGTTATTTTTGATAGCAGCTTAAAATTCAACAAGCAAATTGACAGCGTGGTCAGGGCCAGTTTTTATCAGTTACGGGTTTTAACAAAAGTAAAGCAATTTTTAAATCGTGCAGACTTGGAAAGAAACATTCATGCTTTTATAAGCTCAAGAATTGATTATTGTAATGCTTTGTATGTTGGTGTCTCCAAGTCATCATTAGCCATCTTCAGCTTGTCCAGAATGCCGCTGCACGCTTTTTAACCAACACTCGACGTCAGGAACACATAACCCCAGTTTTATTTGCTCTTCACTGGCTTCCTGTTTCTTTTAGAATTTATTTTAAAATGTTAATCTTTGTTTTTAAAGCCCTTAATGGCCTTGCCCCTCCTTATTTATGTGAAGAAGTGCATGTTCAGAACCCTACTAGAGCCTTACGGTCCTCAAACCAGCTCTTGCTGGAAGTCCCCAGAACCAGGACTAAACTCTGGGGTGATCGGGTCTTCTCGGTTCCTGGGCCCAGACTCTGGAATAAGCTGCCCCCTGAAATGCACATCATCACTGACTCTGGGCTTTTTAAATCCAGGCTTAAAACGTATTTATTTAGACTGGCTTTAAGTAATGATGTGAGATATTTTTAATTTAATTGTAATTGTATTATTATGTCGAATTTAAATTGTTTTGTTTTAATGTGGATTTTAATGGAAAGCACTTTGGTCACCTTGTGTGTTGTAAAGGGCTCTAACGATAAAAATTGATTGAAGTTGATTAACTTCTCTAACTGTGTGAAAATGGCCCAGAGGGTAAAACTGTTGACCACTCCAGCTCTAAATATTCATAAGTCGCCATCCTGGTGCCATCCTGTCGCTCTTGGAGTGACATACCAAACGTATCAGAGGAAGGATGAGACCTCGATGGAGGTTTCCATCAGTTTCCTGCTTCACTCTGTACAGCACGACACTTCCCGTCCTCTCTGCCTCGTGAGCGTCGCTAAATCTCGTAAGCCACCACGCTGCGATGATGACGCTCATTTGGGCGCGTTTGATTTGTCACGTTGCCGGGACACATTTAGCGAAAGTGAACCTCATTAGCCCCGGATCACCAGACTTGTTAGCGGCGGCTCCGTCCGCAGTAATTTACAACCCTTTGGTTTCAACAGAATGTGCTTCTTGTAGAGTTTAATGAAAGTAATCCATTCTGGCCGTCAGCTCCAGGAAACACTTTGTTTTCTGGATGGATAGTGTTTGGTCGGGAGACGGTCGTTGGGGGCGAAGATGGAGGGAGGAGGGCGGGACATTTTTTTTCCCATGGACATGTCTCAAGTCGCAACTTCTGAAGACAGGAACATTTCCATTTTTGCATGCAAGGGATAAACTAATGGTGCAGCCTTTCTGCTAAAAGCACTTTGAACTGAAATATCTGACAGTGTTTGCGCCAGGGTCCATCGAAGGTTTCTGACTTTAAACAGTAAACTATCCAGGAAAATAGAAGGAAATCAGTCTCAACAGAAAACTCACATTAATGCCAGAAGAACCCAAATCATACAAGTTGTTCTGGTCAAAGTCCACCTTAATCAAGTAGAAATGTTCTGCTCAGTTACTGTAAACATTTAGCTGCAGTTATCGATGGACACTGTGCAGAGGGAGGGTGGGGTGGTGTTTATCTCAACTAGGGGACGTTGTGAGGAAGGACTACTTTAAGGATCTTCGCAATCCCACCAAAAGGTTTGCCCAAGAGGAAGATGAACCTGTGGATTCTAGGATGGGCGTACCCAGAACCAGCGATCAGGTCACAGAGGAAGCCAAAGAGCTCCAGCCCTGGCGGCAGGGCTCCAGGGGATGGATGAAGTCGGTCCTGGGGTCCTCACGGCTCTGGGTACTGTTAAGGCCCGTGTATACTCTGGCGGCAATGTGTCGCCGTCAGCTTGTCGCAGAGATGCCGCCGTCACTTTTGATTTATACTCGCACGGTCTCCGCTATGTTATTCCACGCCACAACGCAAGATGGACAATCAGGAACTAGCTAAACTTACTAAACTTATCTCTTGCGTCTGCGTAGGTGACGCAGACGACCTGACGTTCGAGTATAAACCAGGCTTTAGGCTGTCTTGGCTGATTGTGTCTTTGTAACACTGAGAAGACATCCGGGACACAATCAGACTGCGATTTTAACTTTTCAACAAGAGCAACCAGAGGCTCTTTTTCAATTTAGAGAGGAGTCCCAGCGCTCTGCGTCCCTGGTAAGGTTGCTGGAGAAGAGACGTGATGATGGAACCTCTGGTTCAGCAGGAACGTTGCAGGAATGCTGGACCAGGTCCTTTAACCTCGCTAGGGTCCTGGAAGGGGCGATGGAAGTTTGCCCAACTGATCCATGTGTGCCATATAGACTTGGAGAAGTTGTTTGACCATGTGCACCCCCCCCCCCATCCATCTATCATCCAGACCCGTTTAGCCTTATCTGGGGTCACGGGGATCTGCTGGAGCCCATCCCAGCTCTCTTCAGGCTGAAGGCAGGGGTCCACCTAGACAGGTCGCCAGTCCATCGCAGGGGCCACATGTAGACGAACCACCATGCACGCTCACAATCACTCCTCAGGCTGTTCGACCATCTCCCTCAGGGTTTTGTCTGGGCAGTTTTCCAGGAGTGCATGATGCTGGGTCACTCAGTCCTCATCCAAATGTCTGCATTGTTGGAAGTCTGTTAGGTTAATTCCAGGTGGGAGCTGGATTCTGCTGGACGACCTTTGTCAACGTTTATGTTCCTAACTTTCATGGAGAGAATTTCTTGGCACAACCGAGGGATGGAAGAGGGTCCAGTTGGCTGTCCTCAGGATTCGATCTCTGCTTTTTGAAGATGATGCGGTCGTGTTCGCTCCATTAAAGCCGCAATCTCCGGCCTTCGCCTGGAGCGGTTCGCAGCGGAGTGTGAAGCAGTGACTGCTGAGAATCAACATTGTCAAACACGAGTCCATGATTTTTTTGTCAGAACAGAGTGGAGCGCTCTCTCCAGGTTGAGGTGAGGTGCTTCAAGTGCCTTTGGGTCTCTTTCGTGAGTGAGGGGAAAAAAATGAAAAAATGGGGTGACAGATCAACAGACGGATCAGTGTGGTGTCTGTGGACTCAGCCTGTTCTGGTGCTCACTGGTTAATCCTACCCTCCTACCCTGTGGTCATGAACTGAACATAGTAACCAAAAGAGAAAGATCGCAGGACACAAGTGGCTACAAGCAAGGCAGGACTCTCTCTTAAGAGACAGAGGGACAATTGACCTTTCGGTAAGCACCGCCCCCTTCCTAGTTACTGTTGCTAGTTAGGACAAACTTGCTGTTCCTGCTTTAAGGACTGTGTTAACCCGTTACCATTCCAGCGTTGAACGGAAGCCCATGCCTCCATTGTGTCGTGTAAAAACTGAGCCAGTTAGAACCAATCGTGCTGATGACTAGCGTATTGTATAGCCAATGAAATTCTGAACACAACGATGTGTCGCTTCAGGGGGTGGAGACAAAGTCACAACCAGAAACTACCTGCGTAACGCAGCCCAGTCAAAGCGTGCTTCAATGCGTCATTTATGAAATAATGTTTATATAAAAAATGCTGCAAATAACCTGTAATTGGTTATAACTGTAAATGTGTGTAAATATGTGAATAGTTTGCTATGTTTGCTGTGTTGTAAATATGGTATTTATGACTTTTATCCTAGGTTTGTGGCCATGGTTATCCAAGTGTCTTTTGGAGTCTCCAAATGGACATTTTTGGAAACGCCTAGACATACTCTTCCAAAAACATGTGTAAAATACGTAAAAGATTTTTTTGTGGTATTGTTATCAAATTTGAACTTGCACTAGGTAAGGCTTCATGCTGTGGTCTCATTGTGTTTTCCAGCTAATAAGTCACAGCTGCACTCATCTGCAGACATCTGTTTACAAAAAAAATTCCGGCGGAAATAAAAAACTTGTATTTCAGTGTGTTCAAACTTAGATTACTCAATGCTAGTAGCACTTACAGTGATTCTGACAGTTGAGGGAAAAACTTTAGAGTGTTACCTTTCAAAGAGACCAAAACCATGCATGTGCTACAAACGGTTCAAGAACAGCTTTCAATTTACTTTGGGTATGCCTTGGATAGGCATTTAAGGCAAATTTTACGGGAGTGGTATATTTCCGATGTGTATCATCAGTGTTAATATTATACTTAATATTATACTAGAATAACGCCATGGTGAAATATTGCTGCTGGGGACCTGCATGGATATGATTTCAATTCAATTCAATTCAATTTTATTTGTATAGCGTCTGTTACAATGACAATTGTCTCTAGGCGCTTTACAGAGACCCAGAGCATGACCCCCGAGCAAATATCATTAACTAAGATTATAATATTAAATCCAATCAGTGATAATGGCAGGTAAAAAACTCCCACGTAGGGAGAAAAAAAAACCTTAATGCCAAACAATGGCAAGGAAAAACTCCACTTTAAGAGGAAGAAACCTTGAGCAGGACCTGGCTCATATGGGGGGACCCTCTTGCCGAAGGCCAGCCGGGTAGAGAAAGAAAAGAGGGGAGACAGGACAGAGAGAGGATGGAGGACGGAGAGAAGATGGAGGACAGAAAGAGGAGAGCACACAAATGACTAAATACAATGGCCATATAAACATAAACAGATGGAGGTAGCAGCACTGGGATGAGATGGCCAGAGGACCAGGTCGCCGATCACCACGTCAGTCGGCACCCAAACACAAGTGGAGGTGAACCCCGGGATGGACAGAGGATGGAACTGCAAGTCAGCATGAAACCCAGGAGGAAACTCTGGCCTGCAAATACACACAGAAAGAAAAAGGAGGCAAAACCAGCACAGCAAACCAGAGGAAAGCAAAGAATATGGGGCACAGTTTCAGTAACAAGGTGCTCCCAAATAATTATGAGCTGGAGGAGGAGGAAGGGAGGAGGAAAGGGAAGACAAAGGAGAAAAGCAGTGGAGACACCACTCAGCAGATCATGTTGGTGTCTCCCTGTAGCGTAGGCCTATAGCAGCATAGCTATGACGAAGCTGTGATTAAGACGAGCTACTCTAGTCTGAGCTACTACAACTATAGTTATAACTATTAGCCCCTACACACTATAGATTAGACTAATTGTAGGCTTTACTAAACAGAAATGTTTTCAATTTAGTTTTAAAAGTGGAGGTGGTGTCAGCCTCCTTAACCCAAAATGGTAGCTGGTTCCATAAAAAAGGTGCCCTGGTAGCAGAAGGCCCGTCCTCCAAATCTACTTTTAGATATTCTAGGAACGAAGAGTAATCCTGCACTCTGAGAGCAGAGAGCTCTATTAGGAGCATAACATGCTATCAAGTCTTGTAAATAGCATGGAGCTAGGCCATTAAGGGCTTTATATGCAAGAAGCAGAATTTTAAACTCAATTCGAAATTTCACGGGAAGCCAATGGAGGGAGGCTAACACGGGAGAGATGTGATCTCGCTTACGGGTTCCTGTCAGCACCCTCGCTGCTGTGTTCTGGATCAATTGAAGGCTATTCAGCGAGCTTTTCGGACATCCTGCTAACAACGCATTACAATAATCCAGTCTAGAACTGACAAAAGCGTGGATTAATTTTTCGGCATCACCCTGGGAGAGGATGCTCTTTTGATTTGAATATGATTCAGCGGCAGGGAGGGTGATGAGTTCTCTGTTAGCATTAGCTCTGGTCCATAGGTCTATGTTAACATCAGACAGTCGCAGCATTGTATAAATATAATTAATAAAGTGATGTTAATATCACTAGCCTCACTTTATACCTAACAAAATAAATATCCAGGGACATATATATTTGTAGACAACAAGGCAGGCTAATAGCTAGCTAGCGAGCTCTGGTCTATTGTGGAGAAGTCATCGACACTATGGAGAAGTAAGAAGTCATAAGCATCAAAAAAGAAAAAAGAGTTAAAAGATGCTAAAACAGAAATAATAAAGCCTCCAGGGTTGTTGCTCATTTAATCAACTGTTACAGTGATTTAGTGTCTGCGCTGTTACTTGATTATACTTTGAATATTAGTCTAAATATTGTCTGCTGTGCAGTGCGGTAGATTTTAACAGACTCTATTAAAGCCGTCCTCCGAAGGGAAGTTATGGCTTTGTTTATTATATCTATGAATATGTTCATTTAGCAGTAACTGCACTGAAAGTAATGTGCACAGCAGCTGTTGTCTCTCTAAGAAATATACATTTACATCACTTAAAATTCTTGTAACTTTTCATCTTTCTGACAACGTTAGGGCCTCCGGTGCACATTTAGACTAAATTATGCATTACATCATCTGTTTATTGTACTTCCACTTTTATCGTGATTCATATTGTCACAGTAAAACTGTATTTTTCTTCAGTTTGCAGACTTTTTTTTTTGTTTTAAAGTAACCCTGTTTCCATCGCGTGTTTCAAACCAAAGTGCACCAAAAACAACAATCCATCTTTCATCCTCCCCAGTGTGTCTGCTCGCCCTCCTCTTCCTCTTCCTCCCCCACCTCCTTCATCATCACTCTCTCCCTCATTCCTCTCCCCCAGCCCCCACAGTCCCCTCCATAAATCCCGGGACAGCAGCGCTTTAATGGATAATTAATTGATGCCGCTGCAGCACTGTAATAAGACAATAAATTACGACACGAGCTGGGCTGCTGTGTCAGTGTGTGTTGCTAATGGCCCTTCAGAGCTGGGGCAGGAGGCTAATAAATTAGACAGGTATTAACTGCTGTGTGCTAAGTAGCCCTCCACCACGAGAGGAGAGGAGGGAGGAGAGAGAGAGATGGAGGTGAGAGGGAGGGGGGGTGGAAGAAGGGAGTGTAATGATCACGTTGGGCTTTAAAGGAGCAGTTCAGCACTTTGAGAAGTATGAGAGGACTGATGCTGAGCCGCTATCCCATGCTCCGCCCAGGAGGAGGTTGTCATAGTGAATTTTGGTTCCATCCATCCATCCATCCATCCATCCATCCATCCATCCATCCATCATCCATACCTGTTTCATCCTATCTAGGGTCACGGGGATCTGCTGGAGTCTCTGTTGGGGTGAAAGGCCGGGGTCCACCCAGGACAGGTCTCCAGTCCATCACAGGGCCACATGTAGAGGAACAACCATGCACACTCACAATCACTCCTACAGGTGATCTAGAACCACCAGTTAACCTGACATGCATGTCTTTGGATTGTGGGAGGAAGCTGGAGAACCTGGAGGAAACCCACGCAAGCACCAGGAGAACATGCAAACTTTGAACCAGGAACCTTCTTGCTGTGAGGCAACAGTGCTGACCACCAAGCCACCGCGCTGCTAGCTTTGTTTCCTATAGACATAACAGGACTGGTTTACCTTGTTCCCCATCTTTGTGCTAACTGGGCACAGCTACGTTCCATGTAACAATCCACAGAGCGTCTGATGGACGTATATCGCTTACAGCAGTGGTTCTCCAACTTTTAATACTGCGTACCAGCTGAGAAACTGTTCAGCTCTCTGAGTACCACCATGATGACCAATTTTAAAATATAGCCATGTATGCCTTATCAATTAGCTTTAAACACACAGAGATGTTTATTCCTTACTGTGTTATTTATTACCTGAATTGTTTTTTTTTTTTTTAGGTTTCAGTTTGTTTATTCGAACAGCAACACAATATAAGGTGTATAAATACAACACAACACAATGGATACATAAACCATAATAAAATGTTCGAAAAGGAATGGGATGAAGTATAAACGTTTAAGTTTCCCATCCCTCATGACTCAAGTGTCCTCAGTTGCTCATTCAACTATTAACATTCACTCTTCCAAATTATTCAACCTGTTTTTTATCTTTCCTCCTCTACATATCTATCCAAAAGGAATTTTTTGTACTTTCTCTTAAACAATTTTATGTTCACACACTGTTTTAAACACGGCTGTAGACTATTCCATAATTTCACTCCACCACTTGATAAACACATTCTTTTCATCGTTGTTCGTACCTTCTTCATTCTAAATAATGTATCTCCTCTTAAGTTATATTTTTCATCTCGTTCTTGAAACAATTCAGTTATATTTTTAGCCACTAGTTTATTTTTTACTTTATACATTACTTGTGCTGTCTTGAATTTTACCAGATCCATGAATTTTAATGTATATACCTGTAAAAATAATGGATTGGTGTGCTCTCTAAATCCTACTTTGCATATTGTTCTTATTGCTCTTTTTTGTAGTGTACATATGGGTTGCAATGTGCTCTTATAGATGTTGCGCCAAACTTCAACACAATAAATCAAATATGGCAAAAACAATGAAAAATAAACTATTTGTAGTGCATTTGGATTCAATATATGACTTGCCTTGCCAAGAATAGCACAGCATTTGGCAAGCTTATTCTTCACATATCTTACATGTTGTTTCCAGCAGATCTTGTGGTCTAAAATCACACCAAGAAATTTTATTTCATTCACATTTTCAATTTCTTTATTATCAATTGAAATATTTCCATTAATCTCAGAATTCTTTCTTCCAAATATAATAAACTTTGTTTTGTCCAAATTAAGAGATAATCTATTTTTATCAAACCAAATTTAAAATTTTTTCATTTCTGTTGTAATTAGGTCCAAGATCTGCTGTACACTTTCGCCCGAACAAAAAACATTTGTGTCATCTGCAAATAAAATCAATGACAGTGAAACTCTACAGATGTCATTTATATAAATGATAAATAATTTGGGGCCCAAAACTGAACCTTGTGGTACTCCACATGTAATTTCCAAAAGCTCTGATTTATGTTCCCCTATTTGAACAAATTGCTTTCTATTTTGTAAGTAGCTTCTTATCCAGTCCAACCCGACTCCCCTAATCCCATACCTTTCTAGTTTGGTCAGCAATATTTTGTGGTCAATGGTATCAAAGGCCTTTTTTAAATCAATAAAAACCCCAACTGCCACTTTTTTATTGTCTATGCAATCTGTGACTTCTTCCACAAGTTGTAGTAGTGCCTGGGATGTTGATCTGTTTAACCTAAATCCATATTGATTGTCAGTGTAAATGTTGTGTTTTTCCATAAAGATATCTAGTTTAGTGGTAAATAGCTTTTCAATTATTTTGGAAAATTGAGGGAGTAAAGAAACTGGCCTATAGTTTGTAAAATGGTGTCTGTTTCCGGTTTTAAACAGTGGAATTACTTTGGCTATTTTCATTTGGTCTGGGAATGTACCAGTTTGAAAGGACAGGTTACAAATGTGGGTAAGTGGTTTCAGAATTTCTTCTACAACAATCTTAACAGTTTTCATATCTATTTCCATCCAGTCGGCAGAGGTTTTGTTTTTGCAATTTTGTATTATTTCTCTAACATCTGTCTCAGTCACTGCACCCAGAAAGAATGTGTATGGGTTCCTTTCCCCCATGTCTTCGCAGACAGATGTATTTGTCTCTGGTATTTTTGACGCAAGCTCAGGTCCAACATTGACAAAGAACCTATTAAAACCATTTGCAACGTCAGTCATGTCCTTAATAATTTTGTCCTTTTCAGTGAAATATTCCGGTAAATGCATTCCCTTTGACTCCTTTCTCACAATGCTGTTTAAGATAGTCCATATACCTTTAACATTGTCTTTATTTCCTTCCAGCAATTTATTGTAGTATTCCCTCTTGCAAGTCCTCATTATATTAATTAATTTATTTTTGTACCTCTTGTATTTTGTTTCTGCTTCCACTGTTCTTTTTTTAAGAAAATGTCTATACAAAGAGTTCTTCTTCATACACGCCCTCCTCAACCCCTCGGTCACCCATGGACTATTTATCTGTTTACTACTTTCTTTGTATTTCCTTACTGGGCAGTGTTTATTGTACAACAAATTAAACATATCTATAAATTTCTCATAGGCTCCATTTGTGTTTTCTTCGTTGTACACAGGCTCCCAGTTTTGATTAAATAAGTCCTGTTTTAAAGCCCTCATGGCTCCCTCTGTTTTAATTCTTTTATATCTAAACCAATTACATGCAAGCTTCTTTCTTTTATAATTGCAATTAAATAATGTCAAAATTGGTAAATGGTCGGATATATCTGCAATTAATATACCACTTTCTGTGCTATTTTCCATGTAGTTTGTAAATATGTTGTCAATCAAATTGGCACTGTGAGAAGTTATTCTTGTTGGTCTGGTAATAGTTGGATATAGACCCATACTGTAGACTGTATTTATGAACTGTTCCGTCATTCTATGTCCTGTATTCATGAGATTGATATTGAAATCTCCACAGATGAATAGAAGCGTCTGTGTCTTATTAAAGAAGTGCCCAAACCATTCAGTAAATGATTCAACATTTCCTCCCGGTGCTCTGTAAACACAACTGATAACAACATTCTTCATTTTTTCTAAACAAATTTCAATTGTGACGCATTCCAGTAAGTCATCTACACATACCGTCATTTTGTCAACAATCTTAGCATTTAACTCATTTTTCACAAAAAATCCCACACCGCCACCAGTCTTATTTTTCCGGTTCAGATGCACAAACTCATATCCTTCTATCCCAAATTCAGCCCCCCTTTCGTTATTTATCCACGTTTCTGTTATAGCTATGACATCAAAGGGCTGTACAACTTGACACACATAGTCCTTTATGTTTTCAAAGTTTGTATACAAACTTCTGCTGTTAATGTGTAGTATTGATAATTTCCCGTCCTGCTTTATTTGATTGTATTGTTTGTCGGTGTAGTAACGACAGTCACTATTGATGTGAGTGTAAAAGTTGTTGTCGGGGTCTATATCTTGCTCCATGTCTAGTTGGGTATGCTCAGTGTATTGAAATTGGTGTAGGCTCGTTTTGTCCTGTAAATTGTGAAGGACATACTGGCCTCCGCCAAATCTTCTTTTATGCTTGTCATGTAGATGTAGTCTTTGCGTTACCTTACGGTAGCTTCCATGACGTTCATCATTGAAACTTTCTCAACTCCTCCATACTCCTTACTTGAATAACTTTTGCCTCTTCCGGAGCCCCATTTAACTTGATGAATATCTTGCCATTTACAGTCCACGTCTGTTGTATTTTCTTCAGTTTTCTAAAGAATCTCGCTTGTTTGGCTATTTCCGCATTTTGCTTGGTCAGATGTTCATTCACATAAACATCGGTTCCTTTTAATTTCCTCCCCTCTTTCAACAGTGCGGTCTTGTGTTTTCTGTTGCAAAATCGTATGAGGATGGCTTGCCTATCACCGGCATTTCTTTTCGTGATTGGAAAACAAGCCTCGATACTCCCATTGTCCAGCTCAATTCCTTTAGATTGGAAAAAAGAAGTAACTTGTTGCTCCGTGGACTCTTGCATTTCCGTATTCGTTTCTCCTTCGTCTGCAGTGACAGCACGAGCATACGAACGAGGTTTCACCCTGAGGCCTGTAACAATGACCTCGTTTAACCTCGCGTGTTGTTCCAGCTCTGCAACCCGACTTTCCAGTCGCTCGATTTTCTTATCCTTTTCTGCATTTTGAATACGAAGTGCCTTGATCTCCTCCACTAAGCTCAATATTCCTTTTTGTTGCGTTTTGACCGAGGAAACCTCCTCGGTCAGGAATTCAATCGCTCTTCTTAGCTCTTCCATATCCTCAGCGTTCTTCCTCGGAGCCATCTTCCCCCCCTGTTATGAAAAAAACTAGAAGGTTTTAAAATATAGCCATGTATGCCTTATCAATTAGCTTTAAACACACAGAGATGTTTATTCCTTACTGTGTTATTTATTACCTGAATTGTTACTTTACTGAATCAGACATTTACAACTCCGTCCAACAATTCTCACATACTCAAACTCTCATACAGAGAAAATAAACACACTCGAAAGTTGTTACATCTGCACTCCAACTGAATATGCAACAAATATTTTTATAAAACAATTTTAATTATCTCAAGCTACACATTTCGTTTGAAACCACCAGAGAGCGCTCACGTACCGCCGGTGGTATGTGTACCACAGTTTGAGCACCCCTGACTTACAGTGATTAATTTAGTTCTTCATCAAGTCCTAAAGCCCTTAGCATTTTTTAACTATTTTTATTTAACCCGCGTGTCTGTCAGGGAAATATTCACTTACACCACCAGAGGGCAGCAGTGACTGATGAAAACAGGTACTGTCGCGCTACTTTACGACAGAAGAAGCAGCAGTAAAGTCGGTGAGATTCAAAGCGGCTACATCCAGCTTGCTAAACTGTTGTCAATGCCGAAATCGGGAAAAAGTGTAGTTCCTTGGATGACCACAAGGGCTCCAAAAGAGGGTCAATCTACACTGACCTCCACGTTAAACTGTCCAACAGATGCTGAGCAGCAGAACACAGACTCAACCGTGCATGAGAGGGCGACACTAAGGAAGCAATCAGAGACGTTACGTTATTTTTCTCTCAGTTTTAACAGACAACATGAAACACCGGCAGAATTTTTGTACGTTCTCCATGACATTTGACGACTTGTGGTGACAGACGACTGCATGTGTTTAACACAGCACCACAGACAGCGAGCCGTCAGAGCTCAACTGCTGCGCCGACCTACGCTAGCGCCTCTAGCGTTCAAGGGACTGTTGGATCTCATGTACGCGTCATTTTTCGAAGACACGCCAAACGAATGCAGGGTAGCCATGATGTGTTCATGAATGCGTTGTAAGTGTCAAATATATTCCAAGGCTCAGGAGTCATCACTTTAGCCACTTAGCACTTAGCATTTTGATTGAAACTGACCGGTGAGCTGTGAATTAAGAGCTGAAAACGAAAACCATTCCCATTTTAAAGTTGAGATACTAACAGACTGCTGCGACTGGCTCCGGGTCGGACATGAAACTTTCAGTTCCAGCTCAGCCAGTCGGTGAGCTTCATCTCCAGCCTTGAGCCAGCTGGGAGCAACCTTTTCCTCCAGGTTGTTGTTGCGAACTGCTCTGGCCAGGCCGCCTCGCCAAACTTCGCCCTTCTGGTTGGTGATGTAATATCCGAGGAGGTTCTGGCAGAACTCAACCAGAGCTGCAGCGGAGCTCGTCTCAGATTCTGTTTCAGTAGAGACATCTGAATCGAGGCATTTTAAATCAGAATGAATTCAAGGTAATGCTAGCTAGCATCATAAGTTAGCTAGCCTGTGACAACTGAGGAAACGTGCACGTGTCCCAACTGACTTCCAGGCTAGTTCAGTCTGTCTATTTTTGGATTAATTTGGGTTGGTTCGAGTCAGCCCCTGACAAGATAGTGTCCCACATAAAAACCTGATTTATGCTTCTGCATAGCAGATACGCACATCGACTACACACGACTCATACGCTGTCTTTGGCGCCTGTTATTTCCGTTAGCAGGTTCTTTTCTGCAGCGCTGTATCCTGCAGTGCTGTGTTTCTTTTGTTTGCTTTCTTTATGTAGCAAATTAAGTACATCTCATGCGAGTTGGCGCTGATAAATGTTGAACATTGGTCTTTTTTTTTTTAAACAGACACTGCAGTGAATCAATCGACCTGACTTGAAAGCGACGAAGAAGAAGAAGCACCAGGTCACATGACGACAAATAAGAACAAATCTACCAAACAGACCAGAAAACATTTTTTAAAAACCACTCTTCAGAAAAAGTAGCAATCCTTTTTTAGCCGTGATGCTACAGAAAAAAGAATGTTACAGTGATCCCTTATTTTTGACGGTTAATGGGGACCGGCGCCCCCCAGCGAAAATAAAAATCCGCGAACTGGAGCCGGAGCCCCCCGAGCCTCGATAATGTGTCTAAAATATGTTTAAAAACCCCAAAAAAGTATCGAGGCACTGCAGCGAAACAAGACAAAGGCTCAACTGTGGTCTTTCTGTTTCCTTCACAGCCTCTGGTCTCTGAACCGTAGTAAAGAAACCGCTGGTATTGTGCTATTTTTGGCTCGTAATTAGCAGCTAACACGCTAACAACAACAAAAGAAAAAGTCCGGTTTTCTCTGCATGGAACGGGAACTTTATTGTGTCACTGCAGGAACTTGTAACATCACACAGGTTGTATTGTTGGGCTCCTGTCGGTTAACAGAGAATGTAAATCTATACACGCTGGGCTGCTGTTGATGCTCACTACACTTTTCATCTAACCTCGTTTTCATTCTGCCGTCCCACGACACACGCACTACATTACCCATAAGGCCACACCATTACCCATAAGGCCACCTTCTTAAAGGGGTCAGGCTGGCTCACAGCATTTCTTCACTGTAAGAGAACACGTACAACATCCTGTGATGTTTCCGCGATTTAAATATTTTTTTAAAATTATATTATATATTTCTGAAAAAAACGCGAATTGGCGAGGGATAACTGTATATATTCTCTAATCAAACTCTGGGATTGATGGCAAATACATTTATTGGTGTATTCCTTTCATATATTTAGAAATGTTTTCTCCATTTTGGAAAACAGAAACAGAAAAAAAACTGAAAATGGTGGCATTTTTGTTTAAAATTTGCTTCCTTTCTTTCCTTTCCTCTCCACAAGCATGCGGAGGATTCCACTTTCAGTTATTCATTTAATTGATAATTCACTGTGTGTTTGGACAATGGACAGATATAGTTCGGAGCCTGTAATCATCACATTTAGACGCACTGGAATATGATATGTGGTTTCAGCGTCGGGTCTTAAGGATTGAGTCGCTTCCCAAAGTGGAAAATCAGAGCTTAGTAAATAAGGACAACATCTCCCGCTTGGAAATGCGGAATATTCAGCAGATAGTCTCTAATCCCATTTTAATGGTTGTCTGATTAAGGGGAGAAAAGGATTAGGACGTAAGTGTGCATGTGCGGTGTGTTACGTGCACACACACACGTCCTCAAACAAAATGCAGCATGAACTGAATGTGCCTAATAGAAGAAGAAGAGGAAAAAAAAGAATTAATACATGCGAAACAAAGCCAAGAAAACCGCAGAGATTAGAAGTAAGCCAAGAAGAAGAAAAATGTCGCCTCAGTCACGTCGTTCCAATTAAAAATGCTGCAAATCTCTCATCTCCCACTGTTAGGCCTAACGAGCACGGACTAGTGGCAGTTATGTAGATAAAAACTCTCTCTGATTGATTCCAATGGCCCATTGAAATTTGTTTCACTCCACCTTATTGATCGCACCCCGCTGGTTGAAAACTGCTAATTAATAATGATAATAAAAGTGCCACAGCTCATTAAAATCAACCACACGAGGCTGGAGTCCAGGCCCTCTTCTGTTCCACGCTTAAAAAAAAAAACGACACGCCTTTAACATCACTTCGGTTCAGTTTTCCAGCTGACATCTGAGATGTCACATGTGATGATATTAATCTTGCAGCTTGCTATTATACTTGTTTCTGTCTTTGCTAATTGAGTCTGATGCTGGCAGATAAGTGTCCTCCCCCACACGCTCCCTCATCCATAATCATAATGTGCTTTCTGTTTTCTGCCCACAGTCATCCTTCTGACTGGCACGCTCATCCTTTATCTGCTTAAATGTTTGGGTCCCTCCGTGATTGGCGTTGCCCACATACCCTCGGTTTTACCGACCGATCTCACTTGGAGAGCAGTTTTCCTGTACGACTCGCAGCGGTATCCATGGTTTTTATTTGTTCTGGATTGTGAAATACCCAAATGTTTTTTTTTTTTTTCTGTATTATGAGCTAGGGGTGTGAAAAAAATCGATTTGGCGATATATCGCGATATTCAACCGCCAGATATAATATCGATTTTTCAGCTCCTAATATAGATTTTTTAGGAAAATTCATTCAATCACTTAAATGTACAAAAACACTAATAATAAACAATAAATAGGTTGTTTTGAAGCAAATAGTTTTGACTCAATTTGTCCTCTGAATGATCAATATCATCTGATGAACTTATACAGGAACTTGATTTTTCATCTCTACTTTTAATTTTGATATTAACTGGGTAGAATATCCCAATATATCGCGACACCGCGATATCACAATAATATCGTATTGTGATCCATGTATCACGATATATATCATATTGCGAGGTCCTTGCCAATACTCACCCCTGTTATGAGCTGAGATCAACATTTCAGATCCCAACAGCGGAGGACGGATATCAATAGACTGGCTTGCGTCCTTTACGACAATCACAACCATCTTCTGTCTTCAGGAGTCTTCCTCACCAGTTCTACTTATAACTTCGAGGTTCTGGTTCGGCTACGTCAGGGTTTCATCTCTGCTTTTTGCAGATGATGTGGTCCTGCTGACGTCATCTTCGCAGTATCAAGGTTATTATAGTTTTGAAATTTTCTTTAGTTTTTATTTTTATTTAGTTTTCCAGTTTGCTTTTTTATTTCAGTTTAGTTTTAGTTAGTTCAACAAGTAATTTAGTAGTTTTAGTTTAGTTTTTATTTTGAGGAATTGACTAGTTTCAGTTTAGTTTTTATTTAGTTTTAGTCTTAGTTTTAGTTTTTCTTCTTCTTGCAGTATGCAGCAGATTATACACCTTTTCGACTTAAAAATTGTGGACATGCGCCCCCTAGTGGCCCCGCCATAACTGGACTGTGCGGTGCTCCACCAACTAACCCAAACACAGCAGCGTGGAGCATCTGTTACGGATAACACAGACATGTCTTGGATTGATGATGTTAGGCAGTGGCCTCCAGTTACAGATGAAGGTAGTTTATCGCTGTTTTTAATGATTGGTTATGGAAATAACATGATCTATTCCCATAATCAAACACTAAAAACTGTGGAACGCTGGCTATAACTAACGTCAACAAGCCATGAAGATTATGCTACTGTAACGTTAACGCTAGCGGTAAATTAGGCTATGTGTTAAATGTTATATTTAATTTATTTTATCATCCACCTAATTCATTCATTCAATCATTCATTCATTCATTTATAGGCTTGTGCTAGGCTAGCACCGAGGGCTACAGTAGCCTCATACTGCTGTTCTTTCGGCCAGAATCGTCCGGGACTCTCAGCGAGACTATGAGTAGTACGAGACTGAATGTTAACGAAAACTCACCCAGCTGTATTCATTTGGAGCAAAGTCCTTTCTGTTGATATTTTTCACCCACGTCTTCCTAACTTCTTGTTCTGCAAACAAGGCAGTCTTCGTGCATACTTTCTTCTTCCATTGTTGGCACAGTTTATGACGGAACATGTATTCCCACTCGACCGACTCGACATTATAAAAATATATATTTGTAGAAAGAGAAAAACACTGGTTAATCTGCGAGCCGGTGAAAGTGTCGCTCTGTAGCACCCTCCAGCAATGGCGGACGGGGTACTTCCGGGGGGGCTGGCCCGAAAAGGTCTATATCCGCTATGCTGCCCCCTCTCTGGAGGGAGGGTATCATAGCGGCTGCTGCAGGACAGGCAGTAATCTCTAAGGCAGTAATCGAGGGAGAAAACGAAACGAAAACGAAGCTGAATTTATCTACAATTCAGTTTAGTTTTAGTTAGTTTTACATCCTTCATTGTAGTTTTTATTTAGTTTTCGTTTTTTTTTTAATTGTAGTTTTTATTTTTATTTCAGTTAACTGAAATATTTTTTCATTGCTAGTTTTAGTTTTAGTCTTAGTTTTCGTTAACTATAATAACCCTGCGCAGTATGACTGTGAAGCGGCGGCGATGAGGATCAGCACCTCCGAATCCGAGACCACGGTTCTTAGGGTGAATTCCAATTCCTCCCTTAACCCTTAATCTCAAAAATGCGCCCTTCCGTGAAGTGCAAGTGCTGTCCCAATACTCACAACGTCAAGTTGAGGGAAAAGTTTGAGGGCTGTATTCTCCAGCACTACCCGTGGAAGTAAGGGCTACCCAGAAGGCATTGCGTTAGAGTTCTTCACGGGTCCACTTTCACGGACCCGAACCCAATGGACCCTTGAAAATTCGACCCGAAACCGACCCGACCCAAGCTATTATCATAAGTCCGGGAGTCCGAACCCGAATGGACCCGCAATATTTGGACCTTGAACTGACCCGACTCGAGTCTTTAGTTTCTGACCACGAACCGAACCGAGTTACCCGAATAGATACAGCCCATAGTTGCTCATGTTAAAGTTGTCTAGCGATGAATAAAACTTGATTTTCTTACCTAAAGTTGTCTTCTTCTACCCGGTTCAGTTGCTACATAGGCTACGTGATGTAAACAACAACAAATCCTAGTTTTTTTTTTCTTTGTGGATACAGATGCTATTGGTAGCAACTGCTAACACTAATAGCCTACACCGGTCAGGACGCGTCGTAAATATGTTTTCTCATCCAACGTTGTTATGTTGGTGATCCGTTGTGCTTTACAGCTGCCGGACAAACCGCTAATAACACGCTACGACAACACGATTGTTTTATGACAAACACGCCACGTTAATGAATAATTAATTAACTGCCAGGAGTCCTGACATTGGCTGCCACCGCCAATATCTTTAACTCTCTCGAGTAAACGCGGACCCAGCCTGTCAGAGAGCACCGACCAGACCTGAGACTAACTGTATCGATTCCAACCCGAACCCGGAGTCACGTCTTTTAAATGGACCCGAGACCCAATTCGGGTCAGGTCGGAACCTCGGGTTTTCGGGTTGTAAGGTTATTCCAAAGACCTCTACATTGCGTAATTAGGCCAAGACGTCTTCGAAAAGGATGGCGCTGAAAAAAGCTAGCTACAAATATACGTATTTTCTTAATTAATAAAGATATAAATGTCACGAAACCATCTTACTGTCTTTATTATATATATTTATATTATTCTTCTTCGTTGTCGTTGTTTTCTTGACAGACTGGACGTAGCTTAGGCATAAGGCCGCCCCCCACAGTCTGAAGACGTAACTGCACTCAAGGGATGTCCCATTTCTAAGTCACGAGATAACCCTTACACTTACTTTGGAGGGCCAAGATTGAGGACCAAAGATTGAGGGTTAGGGGCGAGGGTTGAGATTGAGGGTTAAGGGAGGAATTGGAGTTGGCCCTTAGACAAAAAAGGTTGAAACGGCAAAGAGCGAAGAGCGAGATGAGCCAAGAGGCGAGGTGATCCTCGTTTACAAGTCTATCTTCCTACCCTGGTCGCATATTGCGGATAGTCAGTGAAAGAAAAGAACAAGCAACAAATCTCATAAGACTGTGGAAAAAAAAAAAATCAGTCAACGTGAACCCGACCTTAGAGATGGGGTGAGAAGTTCAGTCATCTGGGAGGGACTCAGAGCAGAGCTGTTGCTCCTCCACATCAAGAGGAGCCGATTGAAGTGGTCCTGACTTCTGGTGAGGATAGTTCCTTGAAAGGAAAAGGCCCTGAGAAAGACGCAGGACACGCTGGAGAGAATACATCTCTCCGCTGGCCTGAGGATGCCTAGGTGTCCTGGAGGAGATCTGAAGAGGTCGCTGGGGAGAGGGAGGTCTGAGTGTATCTCTAAAGGCTGCCGATATGTTCTGGTTAGACAGCAAACATTGGTAGGGGTGAGTATTGGCAAGGACCTCGCAATATGATATGTATCATGATACATGGGCCACGATATGATATTATCACGATATCGCGATATCACAATATATTGCGATATTCTACCCAGTTAATATCAAAATTAAAAGTAGAGATGAAAAATCAAGTTGCTGTATATGTTCATCAGATGATATTGATCATTCAGAGGACAAACTGAGTGAAAAATATTTGCTTCGAAACAACCAATTATATTTTTTATTATTAGTGTTTTTGCACATTTAAGTAACTATTACAACATACTGAAAGCGATAAAAAATTTATATTAGAAGCTGAAAAATCGATATTATATTGGGCGGCCGAAAAACGCAATATATTGCCAAATCGATTTTTTTCCACACCCCTAACCATTGGTGCCCACATGTAACTGTTTACCAAAAGAACCAGACAGGAAGAAATCACAAACAGTTACTTTTATGAAAAAGGCTCAAGTTTCATCGACTCTAAGGTCGGAAAAAACTCCGCTAGGTTTCGGGAAACTTTGTGGTCTGGTCGCATTAATAAGTTCTCGGACGTATTTATGTGATAAATGGGATCATTCAGAAGACTTCCCCACCCCCACAATAGCAGCACAACCTTTGTTTTTGTCGTAATTAGCAAAGCCGCTAGGGGGCTTTTGCGGATACGCGCATTCATCATCGCCCCAATTGGCCCGGTGGTTTCGTTTCCACCAAATCCATCCTTAGTCCGGTACCTTACGCTGCAAAACGGACACGACATCCCGCAGAGGTGAAGACGGACGAGGGCACCCGAGGTGAGGCGGCAGCGTCAGCGGATGGTGACAGAGCGGTCTGACTGCGTCGCAGGCAGCGCCGCTACGACCCCCGCTCTGCAGAGAGACTGCAGCGCTCGATATATTATCGGCGCTCGCAACTGACACCGCCGAAGACGGACTACCCGGCGCAGAGCATTTCGCAGCCCGGGACCTGAAACGTCCCGGCATATTTTTCGCCGGCTGTCGGGGTTGTCTCATAACGGGGAGAACGGAGGGACAACGCAGGAGCCGAGGGTGGATGAAGTATCTCGCACTGATGTAACATGGCTTATAAATCTAATTTAATTACCCAGTGTGGGGACGGGCTGAAGAAGCCATGACTGGATTTATTGTGTCTTAACTCGGCATCTTAACGACTTTGTGCTTTTAATATCATTACCCTGTAATTTATTCCTTTTCTGTGCGTGCGCACTCGCACTGCACAAGCACAGCATCCCGACGCCCACGGTGCAGTCATAATCTTTTTAAGCAGGCAGCTTTACAGATCATAGGACACCTGAGCAGTGACAGCTATTGATCCATAAACTCCCACTTTGACTCATCCCATGCCGCTCTTGCTGTGCGTCGTCAAGGTGATACAACTGATACCGCCTTCGTTTGGGTCCCTGCAGTTACATTTTCAGTGTCAAGTAAACTTTAAATGCAGTGAGTGCAAAAAACATTGCTTTTTCATCCTGTTTGGTGTGCAATCAGCCCAGAGATGTTTCCTATGCAATCTTTTCCAGTTAAAACAAGATAAAGGTAGAACGGACTCTTCAAGATGTGATTTAAACATAGTTTTCCAAGACACAGAAAAATGGAGCAGAAGTCAAATCTAAAATGTAGAGACTTTGCTCAAGGCGTCATGTCTTAGTGAAATTGTCTTTTGACTTCTTCTCTACATTTTAAACAGTCATCTGCCACTAAGGTCTACAGTCTTGCACTTCTACAGTGATCCCTTAGTTTTCGCGGTTAATGGGGACCGGCGCCCCCCCGTGTGAATCAAAATCCTTTGACAGACAGGAATCGAGACCTGAAGTCATGGACTTATGACACAGTAATTAAGGCTCCAAAATGCAGTTTTAATATTACAGTCACATATTAAATACGAAGGCTTCGATCCGCGGACTCGTTAATTTTCCCATCGCAACACCCGTTTCTTGTTTTCCTCCTGTTTTAATGTACTTTTTATGGTGGTTTTGTGTAGTCATGTGTATTGTGCTTGTGTGCGTACGTTACGTTCGTCTGGGCTGCTCCGTGTAGCTAGCTGTTTTCTGTTGCTCTGTTTGGACGCGTTGGTGCGATTCTAGCATTGGATTAGTAGCCGCGGTATTACTGGCTGGGGACCAGGCTGCTGAGGTCCCAGGGGGCTAGGGCTGTAGCGATACACTAATCTCGCGATACGATTCGATACACGATATTCAGCTCACAATACGATATATATCAATATTCATCTTACAATACATTTATATCATTTTCCAAAAGATTTTAAAGGGACAAAGTGATTTTGGTGACATCTTGTGAGTGTTCCAATGGCTTTGTTTGAATTAATTGAACTGAAAGCATCAATTACACATTATATGGCTGACAGGCAGCTTGCAAATGCTGGACAAAATGAATAAAAGATGTGTTGAGAAAAATAGTTTCATTTATTTAAACAGTGCAAATTGTTGCTTGCAAACTTTTAAAGGTGGGACACGGAGGTTTTAAAAAAAGATTAGAATATCAATACCCGCGGCTAAAAAATTGATAATCTCTGGGGAAATAAAATATCAATATATATATCGCGGAATCAAAAAAAATCGATCAGCTCTACGGGGCGCTTCCAGTTGATTTCCAGGTTGCGTAGCCTGGTTGACAGGTAAGACGTAAAATAAAAAGTAAAACAAAAAATATAAAAATGTATAACAATGACAAAAAAAAAGACATGAAGCAGCAGTAAAACTGTACTGGTGACAACTGGGATAGACGGATAATTTGAAGCTTCGTAGCCGCTGGTTTTAGGATTTACTGATCGCGGAACATTATAAAGTAAACAAAAGAAATAAAAAATAGTAATAACGGCCGGCGACATAGGACGAGCCCCGGACGGGATGTCTGGGGTTGTTTTCTTAAAGGGTTTTGTTAATGCTCTGTAGTGGTTCAAATGTTTTATGTAAAGCACCTTGAATTGTCTTATAAATAAACTTTCCCTCCCTTTTATCACCTGAGACTTCATGAGTTAACGCAACGTCTTGTCCGTGAATCTCAACAATGAACCACGTCACCTTGGCCAGACCAGGGTAACCAAGGCTTCAGCCTGGGGCCTAGCCTGGACTCCAAGCTAGGCCTGGACCTGTGCCATTTTTAGCTCAGAGGGTCCCCCTATAGGTGTGGAGGTTACAGTATTGTCTGAGACGTCCTCTCGTTTGGGCTCCTACTTGTTTTGCCTTGTTTCTCTCTCCATCATTACTTTCCTTGGGTCTCTTGGCTCTGTGAACTAGTTTCGTCATTGTTGATGTTGGGCTCAATCCCATAAGGTCATATGCAGCTGTCGCAAGGGATGACCAAAGTTACTTTGGACCATTTTTTGCTGATAGTAGGGACAGGAGACCGAAAGATCTAGGCAACGCTTCCTTCAAATAAAACCGAATGTAATATTTTGACATGAAGAAAACTCCGTGGTGTCACTGTAAACTGCCCAGCTGTCCACATCGAGGCCCGTGCTGTACCAGTTCACTGGTGTGATTGGAAAGCAGAGCCCAAGCCAAAGATCTCGATTCGCAGACTGTGAATACAGGAACCAAAAATTAGCTTAGCTTTCTCCAAAGGGTGGAACTAAACCCTTTGGAGTGTCGTTCGGGTCTCAGAGCTGAGTCACTGCTGGTTCACAGTGAAAGCAGCCAGTAGAGCTGGGACGCCAACTGGAAGTCAACTGGAAGTCTTTCCAAGGCAGGTGTTGTGAGTATCTCCCACTGGAAGAAGGTTGAGGCAGTCCAAGGGACTGCATGGAAATCAGTGTCCCAGCCACTGGAAGTAGCCAAAGAGAGGAACAGTAGTTCTGGAGATCTCTACTGAAGACTGTTCCCTCCAAAACCCAGATGTGGATAAAAGGTAGAAGAAGAAGAGATGGACACTGTCACTGATCTCATCTCCAACCACTCTGGGACTCTGTTACTGCTGATGCACCTGTTTTTCTGTGTTCAAGAGCAAGACCACAAACTCTCTTGAGCAGGAACGGACCAGGAACTTCGTTTTCATTTGTATGATTACGTTGAAGCTAACGTGGATGGTATACGTGCAGGAGGTCTGGAGCTTTTCAAACAGAGCAACAATAAGCTGAAGGAAGCACAGGCCTCCTCCTTCATACTCACTAAAGAGATCTTCCCTACTCCATATCAATTTTCCACTCAGCGTCGGACGAGCTCCTTTTTTTTCCCTCCACAAGCACTTTACCTTCTTGTTTCTTTTATTGCAGCTCATCTTTATCTCGTTTCATCTGTCTCCTCCCTTCTCCCGCTGTTCTCTCATCCTCGTTCTCCCACCGGTCGTCCCACGCCCTTCAGTTCAGCCTGTCAGCTTAAATAAAAAAGACAAAAGGTGGGAAAAACAGATAGAATTAAGAGCAGATAGAAAATAAGAGATGGGAGAATGAAGGCAGCCTCACTCCTCCGCTCTCGGACTCTCCACCTCCCACCATGCTGAGAAAATAGTTTCCAGAGGCCCCGCTCCACATTAGCTTAGCTCGCTGTTCAGCTCAGCCATCGGCTTAATGCAATCTCCTAAATGCCTGCTGTATGTCCTCACTGACAGTGACATATTTGTTTTGCAGCGTTCTGCAATCTGATGTCTACCATCGCGCTGAGATTTGATTAATGCCCCTTCTTTTGAGGGCTGTAATTGGCTGCGACGGCCCTAACAAACAGTCACAAAATCTCCCCTGCGCGCTGACGGCTGGCAAGGTGTCGGGAAAGTAATGAACCGAAAGCTTAATTCAACCGCTGAGGACGGCATTCGGCAGCAAATGACAAATCAGCCAAAGGCCATTTGTTGCACGTTTAACCGACGGGTCCGCAGTGTTCTGCTGCTGCTGTCATCTCTGCATCTAAAGTAACTTTGAAATTAATTCAACAGCAACCTTGTTTGCTTCACCATTAGCTTCAATCATAAGGATGTCCGGACAGCTTCCACTTGGCACATCTCACTCCCCAAGATGAAGCTCCAACTAAATTTTGAAGATTATCTCTTGGTACTGCAGGTTGAGTTTGAAACAAAGCTTCTTTCCAACAAACCATTTCTTTTTTGGGTATTTCTTGCCCAAGCTGTAGAGGTCACTATCCTCCCCCCCCACCGGCATAGCTCCTGGGACCATCTGATCACCGCGATAAGGTGGCGAGTCAAGGTCAGGGAGACGTGAACCATCTCCAGGGGTTTTGTTGGAGATGTCAAAACGTCAGCTTTCTACATCCTGGCTAATACTAGAGTTGAGCGATTTTATCGATTCTGCGATATATAACGATATTTTATTTCCCCAGAGAGTATCGATTTTTCAGCCACGGGTATCGATATTCTCAGTTTCTTTCTAAACCCCCGTGTCCCACCTTTAAAAGCTTGCAAGCAACAATTTGCACTGTTTAAATAAATGAAACTATTTTTCTCAACAAATCTTTTATTCATTTTGTCCAGCATTTGCAAGCTGCCTGTCAGCCATATAATGTGTAATTGATGCTTTCAGTTCAATTAATTCAAACAAAGTCATTGGAACACTCACAAGATGTCACCAAAATCACTTTGTCCCTTTAAAATCTTTCGGAAAATTATGTAATCGATTGTAAGATGAATATTGATATATATCGTATCGTGAGCCGAATATTGTGTATCGTATCACGAGATTAGTGTATCGCTACAGCCCTAGCTAATACCTGTAATTAGACCCTGACCAGTTGAAGGGGAGGTGTTAAACGTGCACGGCATGAGCGAAATGGATCACCGGGAGGGTGAAAGTTCAACTATTTCCTCTCGCACTCATCACAGGGAGTTCAACGTATTTCGCTAAGGAGCTGAGAGACAGAACCGTGAATGGCTTTATTACATTTGGGAAGTCGGAAAACACGAATTAAGCTATTCGATCAAACTAGCTGTTGTCACGGCTGGCCATCACTATGCTGCATGTGGCATTCGGCACAAGTTGGAATTCCAACTTCAGGGGTGTTCCAGTTGAAACCTCTGATGGGGATCTTGGAAATTTTGACTTCCAAGTAGAGGTCTTTGGAACAACCCGAAAACGCGAGGTTCGGGTCTGGAATCAGTCCAGTTAGTCTTGGGTCCGGTCGGTGCTCTCTGACAGGCTGGGTCCGCGTTTACTCGAGAGAGGTAAAGATATTGGCGGTGGCAACCAATGTCAGGATTCGGGGCAGTTTAATTAATTATTCATTAACGTGGCGTGTTTGTCATGAAACAATCGTGTTGTCGTAGCGTGTTATTAGCGTTTTGCCCGGCAGCTGTAAAGCACAACGGATCACCAATATGTCAACGCTGGATGAGAGAATATATTCACGACACGTCCTGACTGGTGTAGGCTATTAGCGTTAGCAGTTGCTACCAATAGCATATGTATCCACAAAGAAAATAACAACATGGATTTATTGTTGTTTACATCACGTAGCCTATGTAGCAACTGAACCGGGTAGAAGAAGACAACTTTAGGTGAGAAAATCAAGTTTTATTCAACGCTAGACAACTTTTAACAGGAGCAACTATAGGGCTGGATTGTCTCGGTTCTATTCAGGTAACTCGGTTCGATTCGTGGCCGGAAACTAAAGTCTCAGGTCGGGTCGGTTCCGGGTCCAAATATTGCGGGTCCATTCGAGTTCGGAATCCTGGACTTATGATAATAGCTAGGGTCGGGTCGGTTTCGGGTCGAATTTTCACGGGTCCGTTTGGGTTCAGGTCCATGAAAGTGGACCCGTGAAGACCTCTACTTCCAAGTACAAAAGGAACATGCCATAAGGTGATCGAAATGGAGAAGCTTCCCAAATATGAAGAAATGACAGAACAGCTCATCTCCGCACGAGTCTGATGTGACATGGCTGGTGAACCAAATGCACAGGTTCGGAGCGTCAACAAGGACAGAGCAGGAACACGGGAATTACATGCCGGCAGCGTGTTACACGAAAACATGGGTGTAGGAAGATGTTCTGGACTGGAACAAATATCTGTTTGGGTTTCTAACAGCACCAGCGCTCGTTAGAAATGGTGCGAACCCTCGGGCCGCCCGGTGGCGCAGTGGTTAGTAGGGGTGAGTATTGGCAAGGACCTCGCAATACGATATGTATCATGATACCTGGGTCGCGATAAGATGTTATTACAATATCGCGATATCACAATATATTGCGATATTCTACCCAGTTAATATCAAAATTAAAAGTAGAGATGAAAAATCAAGTTGCTGTATATGTTCATCAGATGATATTGATCATTCAGAGGACAAATTGAGTCAAAACTATTTGTTTTAAAACAAGCTATTTATTGTTTATTATTAGTGTTTTTGAAAAAAAATTGAAAAAAAAAACATATTAGGAGCTGAAAATTCGATATATATTGGGCGGCCGAAAATTGCGATATATTGCCCAATTGATTTTTTTTTCCACACCCCTAGTCGTTAGGGCAGGCGGCCCATGTACAGAGGCTACAGTCCTCGTGCGGCTGGTCGCGGGTTCGACTCCCGGCCCGGATGACCCTTTGTCTTCTGCCCTGTTTCCTGTCTCTCCTTCACTGTCAAATAAAGGCCACTAGCACCAAAAAAAGAAGAACTAGTGCGATCCCAGACACGTGAAGGAGCATCTCTGCGCTCCGGATGCCGGAACGTGTGCCGTGAATTTCTGTCCCTGCCATCACCGATGACGCGTATACTCTTCTTGTGTGTATATGTCATTATCCTCGTCTCCCTTTCTTGCATCTCAGACCATCTCAGGTGGCCACCCTCCCTGCATAATCAGCTCTTTTTCCCTCCACTGTAGCCTCATCCGTGCTCAGGTTGGAGGAACTGCACCAAAGTGCAGATTTGACTCAATGAATTGGCATTACTTACATTATGAATCTTTAAACTCAGCTGAATTGGAATTAATTGCATTGTGAATTGGATCAAATAAAGTGAATATAATCAAGACTCCACCCATGTTTCCTGTTCAAGATGTATGCGATGTCATCAGTGCATTTGTTGCCAAGCTACAACTTCCAACTTTCTTAAGAGTTCTCGTCACGGTCTCTGGCATGGAGGTGGGTGGAGCTGTGTCATCATCGAACCCGCCTCCCAGTTAGGATTTTTACCCACTGGTTACATAGCGACCATGTAAGCTTCGTGTGTGCATTTAACTGGGGAAACAAGTCAGGAACTCGTTTATTGTGCAAATCACAGTAAATGTCTGTCAGTCAGGGGACCTTTTTTTTTTAAATGTTCTTTTGCGTTGATATTGTTGTGCCTGAATCTCCAAATGGACATCGTATGCGGGAAAAGACAGACGACCAAGAAGGAGTTAATGAGAAAACTCCCCTCGTTCCAGCGTGGCTGAAGGCCACGGAAGAGATTACCCAGCCAAGAACTTACCGACATTAAGGACTGAAAGGGAAAGAAGAATAATCTGGAGGAGCTGACGGCGAAATGACATCTAGATTTAAAATACTGAATTTGCTTTTCGTTTCAAAGCTTTTAATGCACTACATTATCTCCACATAACGACGCACTAATTTCAGCGGTGCGCTTTAAAGACACGCCCCTCAAGAGCGCATTTAGCGGAAGAGCAAAGATAGATCACATGAAGCTGAATTTATGAGGCTCCGATGCTTCCGGAGGCCCTCTGGTCCTATTGAGATTTATGTGTTTTGTACAATCATCTTTTTTATTCCTTAGTCTGTTTATCTAATTTGGAATAAATATGTCTTAGTTTTGCAGCTTTTCTAAGCTCCTATCTCTAACTGGCATCGCAAAATCAGCACAATACACATCTGAGACAATGTCCTCCACTGTTTGCAGCGCTGCAAATATGATTCACATTCCCTGGCTGCTCTGCGGCTCCTATAACTCCTATAGACTTATTGTCTTCGGGCCACATACAATATGTTCTGTACATGATGACTTCCCGTTCTCTTGTAAACACAATGGGGAGGCTGCAGAAATGCCGGCCCGGTTATATCTAACTCCACCATCAGCTGTAGGAATAACAAAGATATGCTTGTTCAAAAGAATCTCCAAGTTATGATGGAGGCCGTTATGTTCTTTACTGAAGGGTGATTTAAAGGAAGGGTAAGCGATTCTCTGTAATCTCTGACCCAGGGCAATTTCTTGTGGCCGCGTCCCATTAGTATCTCCTGCCTCGTCTTGTGAGGAGATTGTGGAAGATAGATAATAAATACCAGCCCCGGCTCTGTAAACTGGAATAGAGAGCTGGGGGCGACTCGGACCCCCGGGCCGTAACGGACATTTCTCCAGCCCGTCGCCAGCGAGGGGAGGGTTTGTGCTCGTGACGGGGTGAGGAGTCAGGGGGAGCGAGCTCACAGGGTTTTCTTGATGTTTTGTTCAAATGTCAAGAGGCGGGACGTCATCCAAAAATCACTTACCCTACCTTTAACGCCCTCTCTTGTTTTTACTCTCAAGATAGAACCACTTTTACCCCCGAGATGAATATGTTTCCGTAATGTTCAGCTGTTTTAGTTTTGTGTAATATTAAAACTGCGTTTTGGGGGCTTAATTGCTGTGTCATGAGTAGGGATGTGTATCATTAGGAATTTATCGATACCAATACCGATACTCCTTATCGGTATCGATATTTATCGATACTGTTATCCGATACCACAACATGTAATTTAGAGTATAAAATAAAGACGTTACAATATGGTAAAAATATTCAATTGTTTTTTTATTACCACCAAGGGGGGTAACACTAATACTTTACAGATAGCAGCTGGCTATATAGACTAAGCTATCTTATGCTACTGCCTACCTAACCACTTGGATTGGACTGAAGGGCTGCAGATCCTTCACAATAAACTTAGTAACAGCCCGGTGGCATTCCTCGTTTTTTTCTGCAGACATCGCATTGACGTCGCTTGTCGATTGTGAATGGGGTCGTCGCATCGGCAAACTAGCAGTGGTGGCTGCTGCTTCGTACAAACCTCCTACAGGATTAACGTAACACATATCAGCGTTGCTAAAATTGATAATGCATTCCTCCTGAGTAAATTAACTACCAACTTAATGATTCATAATCTCACCTTGACTCGATGATGACGAAGTAGTGTCAGAGTCTACCTGCACCAAGGAGGGCACGGCATTGTTAGCGTTAGCTGGGCTAATAACATTAGCCGCGTTGTTTAGGTAGTCAAACACGCTGCACTCCTTCATTTTTATACTGTGAGCGCACTGCAAGTGTTTCATGATGTTGCTGGTGTTACCCCCCCCCCCCCCCCTTGGACGCAACTACTTTCTGGCATATATTGCATTGAGCTGAAGCTTCATTCCGTTTGATAAAGTGAGCCCATACTTTCGATCGCTTAGCTCTGACGGCCGACATATTGACCTATTGGCTAGAGAAAACAACGGGGCGCTACGTCATAGCCTGTCGACGGCGGTAGCAGTATCATTACGCGACAGTTATGTTGCTCTGGGTATACTCTCTTTTAAAAAAAAAAACACCAATAACAGTATTGTTTGGCCAGAATTTTTAGCGGTACTCTGGTACCGACCATTTAGGAACCGGTACCAAAAAATACCGGCTCTCGGTACACATCCCTAGTCATGAGTCCATGACTTCTGGTCTCGATTTGTTCTGGCTCCATCAAGTCGTTAAGTTTTGACACGTAGGCGTCTAGACGGTATGTGTCAAGGTCTCCATGTTTTCCCTTCTGTGATGCTTAAGTCGAACTGTTTCCTGCTGCCAACTGGTCATTTATGATCATCCTGCATTTTGTGATGTGAGTTGAATGACCTCCGAATTGTATAATACTTGGAGAATAAATCCGCTTTGCACCTCCGTTGTTGTCCAGCGCAGCCGAATGTCTGTCTCACCAGAGCACAATTAGAGCATATACTTGTAAATAAGATGTACCCGAATTTACAAACAACATTTTGCAACGTCTGCTTAGTCGTGTGGCGTTGAGAGAGTAGCACCCGCCCTCGGACCCACCACCAGCAGAGGCGCCACGCTCTGGTGACGCAGCGATTTCGCAGCGTCCTCAGCTGGACTCCAGGCTCCATTGGGAGTTAGGGGTTAGGTTTAGGTTGTTCGTTGGATCACGTGTTTACCCAGAGGTCTCGAGATCATGTTCCCGTTTAAGGACGCGTCTTTCACCAAGTTCCGTCGTTTCTGCTACGAAAAACAGGGGAAAAGTGGTGGCAGATAAAAAGTGCTAACCGACTATTCTGAGACGCCCTCTGGATGGTTTCCCCGCAGGCCTGCACGGATTTAGGTGACGTCGATGTACCGCTTACAGCGTTTTATTTTGAAGGTACTCAATTCTCAGTTCCATTTGCATATCCGACTTCCTGCCAGCTCAGTCTGACGGAATTGAGCCGCGGTCCAGAGCCAAAGTTAGATTCAACACACCGGCCTGACAGCTCTCACTGGCCGGAACAGCCACCGTCCACAGGTGGGACGTTTTCGAACTTTTTATTTCCCTTCCTTCAAGATGCCCCTGAAACAGAGTCGCACCAAACACACCAGCACAGGGCCATATTTACCCTCGACACATCCACTGCAGAGGAATTTCCAGTATCAATCATTCCCATCCCCAACAGTGACGCTGCACGTTTAATTACTGAGATTTATGGACGTCTCGATATTCTACCAAACTGTTGACACAGTATCCATACATCAACATCCTGACACCACGCCACCAGCCTCGTAACTCATCGCCGTGAGTTATTAGATTCCCCGGCAGAATGCAGTTTGTGCAGTTGGGAGGACGACGAACGCTGCCTGTGAAACGTTTGCACGGTGATACGAAGTGAAGGACGGGACAAGGGGGGGGCATCGGAGCCACGGGGGCGACACGACCGCTTCCTCTGAAATCAGGTGTTCGCAGCTGTGACCGGTTCAGGAAATCACGTCCCAGCAGAGCAGAATATGGACTTCATGTTTTACGTTGAGCCGACTCCTCTAATTAGGGCTGTAGCGATACACTAATCTCGCGATACGATATGATACAAGATATTCAGCTCGTAATACGATATATATAGATATTCATCTTAAGATACATTTACATCATTTTCCGAAAGATTTTAAAGGGACAAAGTGATTTTGGTGACATCTTGTGAGTGTTCCAATGACTTTGTTTGAATTAATTGAACTGAAAGCATCAATTACACATTATATGGCTGACAGGCAGCTTGCAAATGCTGGACAAAATGAATAAAAGATTTGTTGAGAAAAATAGTTTTATTTATTTAAACAGTGCAAATTGTTGCTTGCAAGCTTTTAAAGGTGGGACACGGAGGTTTTGAATGAAGCTTAGAATATTGATACTCGCGGCTGAAAAAATCGATAGTCGATACTCGATAAAATATCGTTATATATCGCAGAATCGATAAAATCGCTCAGCTCTACCTCTAATATTGATGTCATCATGCGCACAGCGCTGCAAGACTAATTGAGCTGTCGTTGCCCGGACGACGCCTGGCATGGAGGCTACTCCCTGCTGCTCCGGGGACTTATCCCTGCGACGCTGGACGCTGGACGCTCCAGTTTGTCCCCGGTTTTGTGGTGATCTGCGGTCGGATGTCTACATACTGTCTGCGGGGGGAGGATCGGTCCTCTTGCGGCTGGTGGAGACCTGCAGCCGCGGACATGGACGGTGTCGCTGGAGGCCGGTTCGGGAAAGCTAAGCTAAGCTAAGTAGCCCTGAAACTGCTACCCGCGGCAACCACCGCCACTGGATCCAGGCTGCAGCGTCACTGAGCCGGGACGGGAGCCCCCGACGTAGCAGCGCGGCGGCGGCGGCATGCTGCCCCCGTCCAGCAGTCTACACAGATGGGTCAGCTGACCTGGCAGGGGCCGTCTGGTGACCTGGTGGGGCCCAGCACCGCCGGGGGAGATGACAACAGCCTGGTCCGGTCCGCATGATGAACCGGGCTCTGGGACGGTCGGCTCCATCGCTCACCGGACTGAAGGAGCTCAGTCTTCCCAGAGGAGACGGTTTGGTTCATCGGTGTTTCCTCCTCTGACCTGGAGATATCTCACTTGTCATCATTATGGAGATATACTGGTTCTAACGGCTGTTAACTGTTTTAACGGCTGTTAACTGGAGTTAGCACTCGGACCACGGGACCTGGACATGAAAAGGAGCGCTGGACGCTAGCAGCTCCTCTAGTACACCAGACTGGACTGTACTGAAACCCGGATTTCCCCCTTGGGGGATTAATAAAGTATTTTTGAATTTTTGGATTTGAAGACTTTCCGGCACAGCACGGAAACTTTGCTGCAACGGCCTTTTGCACGTTTCTCCTCAGGTGTACAAGCGATATTTTGAGTCTTATAATTTGGAGTCATTCAGTAAGTCTCCAGCTATTTGACTGGAACAGTTTTTGGCAGGTTAAACACTCAACATCTTCCTGTAATATCTGTATTACAGGAATCATTTAAAGTGGATCAGAAGGAGCTTTTTTTTCCTCCCCAACCTCATTAATCGTTCCTTAAAGGTCTGACCTTAATAACCACTGAAAAAACAAAGCGAACACCCCCCCCCCCAGTGAAAACACGGAGGGGCAGCCGCTCCCTGACCTGCCCCCCCGCTGCCGTGCTCAGCGTGCGGCTCGCTGTCAAAACACGCCATTTGTGTCAGCGCGGAGGTCAGGGCCGGGCGAAGAGGAACTGGCACTCCTCGCCGTCGCCGGGCGGGGGAGGGAGGCCGGAGGCTCCTGACTGACAGAACCCACACGGAGACGGCGGACCGGTCGCACCCGGGCCAGCCGCCGCCGCAGAGAGACAGAGGGGAAGAGCGGCGGCCGCCCGGCCAAGTATTACGGGACTGCGTGGCGGAAAATCCAAAAAGGCTACATGCATTCCTGCGTGACAGAAATAGAGCTGCCAAAACAGTGGAGGAAAGAGTCCATTACCTTAGTGAAAACACAGGCGAAACTAAAAAAATAAGCCCTTCATAATCCAACCTAAGTAAGTAAATAATGATAAAACACAGAGGTATTACAACCAGAATATAAACTTACTTATTTTAAGCCGGTGAAAACAATTTCCCCCATTCAGATAATTCTGATCCTGCCAGGAAATTGCTCTTTAAACCCTTTCCCAAAGAAACAATAAGAATAATAACCAGCTCTGATGTCTGAATAAGAAGCATCTTGTTAATATTGTTAAATGAGGGTGAACGAGGAAGTGCAGTTCCTTGAACCACCACTGGGGGGCTCCAAAAGTGAGTCGCTCTCCGTCCCCCCCCCCCCCCCCCCCCATGTTTAAACTTACATCTTTAAAGCAGAGATAAAACATACAGCCTGGTTTTAGCCTCCACAGCTGGATTACACAGCCATGAAGCCACGAACGCCTGGATAAATGGGGGTGTGGTTTCCTGAGTAGGGGTGTGAAAATAATCGATTTGGCAATATATCACGATTTTCGGTCAATTTTTCAGCTCCTAATATTGAATTTTTCGATTTTTTGCAAAATCACTAACAATAAACAATAAATAGGTTGTTTTGAAGCAAATAGTTTTGACTCAATTTGTCCTCTGAATGATCAATATCATCTGATGAACATAGACAGCAACCTGAATTTTCATCTCCACTTTTAATTTTGATATTAACTCAGTAGAATATCGCAATATATCGCGATATCGTGATAATATCGTACCGTGGCCCAAGTATCATGATACATATCGCATTACGAGGTCCTTGCCAATACTCACCCCTATTATGACCCAAGATCAACATTTCAGTGGAATATCACATTATATCGCGATATCGTGATAATATCGTACCGTGGCCCAAGTATCATGATACATATCCCATTGCGAGGTCCTTGCCAATACTCCCCCTATTATGACCCAAGATCAAGATTTCAGTAAAATATCACAATATATCGTGATATCGTGATAATATCGTACCGTGGCCCAAGTATCATGATACATATCATATTGCGAGGTCCTTGCCAATACTCCCCCTATTATGACCCAAGATCAACATTTCAGTGGAATATCACAATATATCGCGATATCGTGATAATATCGTACCGTGGCCCAAGTATCATGATACATATCGCATTGTGAGGTCCTTGCCAATACTCACCCCATTATGACCCAAGATCAACATTTCAGTAAAATATCACAATATATCGTGATATCGTGATAATATCGTACCGTGGCCCAAGTATCATGATGCATATCGCATTGCGAGGTCCTTGCCAATACTCACCCCTATTATGACCCAAGATCAACATTTCAGTAAAATATCACAATATATTGCGATATTGTGATATCGTGATAATATCATACCAGGGCCCAAGTATCATGATACATATCGTAAATTGCGACCTGTCCTTCAGCTACTCACCAACTATTCCTGAGCTTGACAGTTCTGAACGTCAAAAAGCTACCTGTAACGGATCATGACCGCTCTTAACCTGAAGATAATGTCCTGTCAAATGGACTAAGAGGTGCCAAGGCGCCAGACGCTTTTGATCGCTTTCAAGTCAAGTCAATGACAGTTGGGCCAGAAGCGCCATCTGACAGAGATACGCATCGAGTCTATCTCAGTGCTTGGTCCTTGGTAGACCGGGTCAAAATGAATGCAGCAGAAAACGGACCGGCAGAGAGAATCTGGTGAAACTTCAAAACAAGTCGTACGTGGGCGTCAACTGTAAAACCAACGGAGGACTGTCCGAAAATGCTTCAGGACAAGAAACACATTTCTATGACGGTACTCTTCCTTTTTAGGCCGTCACGTGATCTCAAAAACCTTCCAACAATTCGTGAAGCTTTCACGAATCCAGCCGAGCAGGCGGCTCTCGCACCAAGCCGGACCCAAACCGGTCTCGAGGGGCGAGGGGCGAGGGTCTTTAAGGCCACCAGCCAGCCGGACCGCCTCTTGATATGTGAGCAAGTCAAAGCAACTGGGTCGAAACTATTTCAGGACTCTTCCTCATTTCACCTCCAGGAAGACTTGACCACTGGAAATGTCGATACCGATTTTATCTATCACCCTTAGGGATCGACCGATTATGGACAGCTGATTTTTTGGGCCGATACCCTATACTAATTTTTTTCCCCCAATTTACATTTTTTAAAAATGACACAATGATAACAAATATTACAGGTCATCAAGTTTTTTAAACAAACATTTATTGAAGAATGAAAAATTTAACAAATTCAACAAATTTAACGTTCAACTTTACCACACTTACTTTCAAATAAAATAGTGTTCAACGTGTCTGCATTAGGGGTGAGTATTAGCAGTATTGGCACGATACATATCGCAATACGATATGTATCATGATACTTGGGTCACGATACGATATGCTATTTACGCGATATCGCGATATATTGCGATATTCTACGCAGTAAATATCAAAATTAAAAGTAGAGACTGAAAAATCACGTTGCTGTATATGTTCATCAGATGATATTGATCATTCAGAGGACAAATTGAGTCAAAACTCTTTGCTTCAAAACAACCTATTTATTGTTTATTAGGGTTTTTGCACATTTAAGTAACCATTAGTAACCAAAAAAAATCTATATTAGGAGCTGAAAAATCGATATTAAATTGGGCGCCCGAAAATCGCGATATTTTCGAGTTTTTTCCCCACCCACGTCTGCATGGGCTGCAGGGTCTTCCGCAACGCAGGGTTGGAAAAATATGGAAAAACACATCGGCGAACCCACATGTGCGAATCTGCCGATGCCGATTCAAGTAAAAAAACGCAAATATCGGCCAGATATATTGGCCCCGATGTATCGGCCGTCTATCCTTACTCTTCAGTTCGTCCAGAGTTCTAACAAGAACCAGGAAAACCGAGAACATCACTGATGTCCTGAGATCTTCATGCTAGCTACCAGTTACCGACAGAATAGACTCCAAAGATGTTAATTTACAAAAACTATGGACAGGACAGGCTTGCTGATCATGCACCTCAGATTAGGGTAAGTATTGGCAAGGACCTCGCAATACGATATGTATCATGATACCTGGGTCACGATACGATATTATCACGATATCATGGCGTATTGCAGTATTCTATACAGTTTATATCAAAAATAAAAGTAGAGACTTGAAAAATCACGTTGCTGTATATGTTCATCAGATGATATTGATCATTCAGAGGACAAACTGAGTCAAAACTATTTGCTTTTGCTTCAAAACATTGAAATTCTTTAAATTGTTCCTAAAAAAATCGATTATTAGGAGCTGAAAAATCAATATTATATTGGGCGGCCGAAAATCGCGATATATTGCCAAATTGGATTTTTTTTTAACACCACTACCCTCAGATGCACTCAGTCCTCACTGTGAAGGAGTGAACTTCGTCTTAAATGAACGCCGTCGCTCTTGTGAAGAATCTGACTTTAAAGAGAGCTGACGTTGGAGAAAAACGACACTTCCAGCTGCTTTTGAGCCTCTGCTTGGAGTCTAGATTTAAACTCTTTCTAATAATACCGAGGTGAGAAATCGGGAGGAGGCAGCTTCGACGGTGCTGTAGATCCATGAAGTGGAAGATATTCAAATCATCTGTGCTTTAAAGGTGAACGACGTACCGAGACTTCCAGAGACTTCCAGAGACTCCCAGAGACGGAGAGACAACCAGATGGCCGAAGTAGAAGAAGGGGGATGTGGCCTGGCCAAAATAAGCTGTAGGGGATGTGTTTTTCTGTGGAAGGGGATTTTTCTTTTCTTTTTTTTTTTTCCGTGTGTGAGACCACAAATGTGTTTTACTGTGTGTGTGTGCGCTGCCAAGTGATTTATGGGGCCTGTCTTCCTCTGCCAGCAGTTTGTCTCTTCTAGCATGGAGGATGAATGGCCCACTGTCAGCCCTGCCTCACCCTCCTCTGCTCCCTCTCAAATTACCTTTCTTCTCCTCCGTCCGTCCTCCCCTTCTCCTTACATCTGCACTATCTTATCTCCCCACATGCTCTTCCTCTGCGTGCACCTTGTCATCCTCACTTCCTTCCACCCCGGCTCACTTAGTTGATTTGATCCTCGTCTCCCTCGTTCCCTCATCTGTCACAGCGCCGGTCGTCTCCTCCTCCGTGGACGTGATTCGGCCAAACCTCCGACCTCTAAACCGATCTCTGAGTTCAGTGGTTTAGTCCGTGTTATCTTTTCACATCCCGTCTGATGTCTCACACGGCAGATGTCGAGTCTGCTTCGAGCTGACGGAGCCGAGAGCAAAGTGACGCCTGAATCACGAGGGGCTTAATACGTATTGATTAAACAACGGCGAGCGCGGACACTGGGTGAGGTTTATGAAAAGGAACAGTAATTATGATATTTTCACAGCAGCCACGAGCCAAAACCAATTTGACTGGCAGCTCGACCCCTCAGGATGTGAAGTGATGGAGAAAAGAACAAGGGAGAAAGAAAGGGAGGAGATGGCAATTAAATTAAAAGATAAAGGAAAACATTCTCGAGACTTGCGTACTTGGATTATCTGATAACGTCTGACAGCGTTCAGGCTCAGATGGATCTGATGCAGTTGTGTGATTCACTGTTGTTTAAGTGTTTTCTGGGCCCAGAAAAGAAAAAAACATACAGCGCTGCGTTTGTTGATTAGACGACAGTTTGCAACACATAAACTGACTCATCAGTATCAGTCCACTTAATAGTGATGCTCCATGAGGTTCATGTAATGTTCAACATGCAGAAAGTTCACATGTAACTTCACTGAGCTCCATTTCCAACGTTTGCCACTTCGACTGGACGAGTAAACATGCAATATGCAACATTGCACTTCTGCAATGGCGACACCCTCTGTGTAAATTAAGTGTTCAAATTGGGATTTTGAACAGTTACGGTTCATCTGAGTGACTGTCCAAATTCATTCTAACTTACCATTTGGTGCGAATATTTTTCTTCATTGTTTTTGCAGTATTGAATTCGTGCATGTTGATACTAGGTATGTAACAATATAGAAAATTTGATATCTCGATTATAGTGAACAAATTATCACGATTTACAATATTATCGCGGTATTCTTAATTGCTGTACAAATGTCCAAAAAAGTCATGCATTTAAATAATTTCACAAAATCTTGTGATTTTCTTGTCATACTAAAACATCAGAAGCCAAAATTTTATCAAAATGAAACTTTTACATTAAAAGGTCAAACAACTGGCACAGAAAGAGGTTTTATTTTAAATGAACAAAATAAATAACAGGAACAAAACTAATTTGTCTGGTGCAAATTTAAATAAACACTTTAACAGCCATAGTAGGTCAAAATATGCAAACAATTATCAGGAACAAAAATTATAGCGCAAGTTCAAATTAAATAAGCTTTGGACTTTAAGCTGAACCTTAAATAAGTATAAATGTGCAAATAAAGAAACAGTTGTTTAGAAGCCAAATATGTTGTTCTGAATTGTAGTTCACTCTGTGTGTCTGTGGGTGTCGCTGTGTTGTTACCTGAGGGTCAGGTATAAAGGTAGCTGCCTGTTATTGGTTAGGTGTTGGACCTGGAAGGGCAAAAGGTTTTTGACCGCTGTGGCGCTAATTGCCGGCGTTATGGTTGTCAAATCAGTTAATAGAATAAATTAATGTTTTAACTGCGTCAGAGGAACATCGTTCCGGTCATTTTTCAATCAACACGCAACGGTAACGCTTACGAAATGTGAGTTAGCGAAGCGCGTCAACCAGGTTACTCTTGGTCAAACATCTCAGTAGCTTGAAGCATTAGCCTTAGCTCCTTCAAGTTGCGTTGTACAAATTACAATAAAATGTAAACAAGTGCTCTGTAGACAGGATAACTGTCCTCCACCAGTTGTCCCTCTGCATTCCTTAAAGAAATAAAAAAAAAATAAAAGAAATATACCCAAACCTTGGATTTCGTCCTCTTAGTGGGTTGGTAAATGTCCTGCGTGCTATCACCACTTTCCACCATGCTAACGTTATGATACCGATGATACAAGCTACATATTCACGCGAGACACAGTCGCGAGTCGCTCACAGACTTGAACGAGGCTGATATTACATATCCTGGTAATCGACCGCAATAATGAGATGAAGTCAAACATAAACGGTAATCGATATCACGTAAAATTTAATTTACCGCGCTTTACCGTAATACCGGTAACCGTTCCATCCCTAGTTGATACTGTGAAAACGTTGTTTAATTTTTGACGTACTGTGCAGGCCCAACGAGTATCACAAGATGTGCAAAAAAAAAAAAGAAAGACAAGGTGGGATGCATCCTACTGAACGGCCAGTAGGGGGCGACTCTTCGGCTGTTATCGAGGGGCTACATCCGGCCAGCTGATCCGACAACAACGCGAATGTTGCAATACTTGAAGTTCCTCAAATGATCACTAGGAGGCGGCTGAGTGATCATTAAAATGAGCCAACAATGAGTTCCCATTTGTGCCGTGTACCTTAAACAACATGAGGTCCCTGCACGTCATCAGCGCCGCCAGCAGCTGTAAGCCGAAGAATAATGTCCCCCGGCGTCATTAATTGTGCTGTCATTATCATAATTTAACATCCTGCTCTGCCCTCTCCATCTTTATCTCCACCTTCACAGCGCAGTCATTAATCAGACTGAGTGAGGAAGGAGGGAAGGAAGGCGGCCAGGCAGACAAATTAAATCAAAAAATGACCTCTCTATCAATCCCATTTTCAACACATTAGAAGGGAAGCACTTTTTCTTCCACTCGTCTTCTCCCTTTAGCGCCTCAGACTTCTAGTGCTAATGGTAGATATACAGTGACATGGTAATGATCCCGCCACGGCTGCAGAGCACAGGCGGTATCGATCAGCGGCTGATTTATTGCAGGTTACGGCTGATTATTGGGCCATTAATCAGTCTGGGATTACCCTATCAATAAAAGTGCTTACGTTTGTTTTGTAAAGTGCTTGCCGGAGGCGTAGAAGAGGGCAGCGTCTGACTAAGCTCCAGAAACACAGCACAAAAGTGAGCTGTCTGAGGGGAGGTAACCCTCTCGCTGTTCAGACTGGACACAAAAGCCCTGGTTTCACAACTAAAGGGGTTAATCTGTACATTTAATGTTCTAAAACTTCTACAAAACACTTTGTGGGTGTCATTTTAATTTGTTTCTGTGATGGAAGCCACTGCATCGCTTCAGGAAATCATCGTCTGAGAGCAGAGGCCATCAGGAGCGACTAAGAACCGCAGTTCACCACAAAACTCATAAATGCAAGTTAAAGCTCTGTAATGCGAAGAAAAAAGCCACATGTGACCTCGACCCGGAGATGCAGCCGTCTGCTTTGGTTCAGAGATCATTTACATTGTTTTCACACGCGTTGGCGTGCACCCTGGCGCTTTCTCGGTGCCCTCCCAGTTACACTGAATCAGTTTTCATTCAGTTTATATATAATGTTTTCGCTGTAACGCTGTGATGACGGTCACCGACGGTCATTCGGTAAGGATTTATTCGTCGATCGTCGGGAGAATTAATGATTAATAACCGATTAATCATTAACATTTTTATATTGAAAACTATCACAAATATTCTCGATATCGGCGTGACGTTTGTTTTCCCCTTTGGCCCCTTTGGCCTGGTTGCTATGGCCTGGTTGCTATGGCCTGGTTGCTATGGCCCGCGCATGCCCAGATGTGTTCAGTGGCCCGGATGTTAATAATGTGACATTTCCTGTTTCTTTTCTTTAAAAAAAAACAACGATAATAAAAGAAGAGATATCGAGGAGACTACTTAACAATGACAATTTATATCAAGGCGCCAGTATTACAGGCTTTTTGTTTCTTAAAAAGATTCTTAAAAAGATTCTTAAAAAGATGCGCTTGTTGTGTGCTCGATGTGCACTGTAGCTCCTTCTGGTCCGTGCTAACACCGAGTTGAGGCTAGGCTAGGCTAGGCTAGGCTAGGCTGAGATAGAGATGAACCGCCTCCACCGTCCTTTACAAGGCTTGGATGCGTTGTTCAAGTGATACATCATTGTCGTTGTCGATTAATTGTATTTGTAATTTGCATTGCAATGATTGCAGTACACTTGGTCATTTTCTAAAAGAAAATGGTCCCACGCCACACTTCACCGCGACCACTTCATGATTAGAAACTCGCATGTAACAACTGAGTCCAGCCAGGGTAGGGTGATGGTGAAATGTTGCCCCCTGTTGCCAAATCTCTATCGGTGGCACAGTGAAATGCATCGCATTGTTTGAGGACGTGCACTGATAACCTACATTCAGGATTGTTTAAAAAAAAAAAAAAATATTTGGTTTCATCGACGAAAATGAATGTCTTCGACCAAATTCTCAATGATCAATCATCGATTAATCGATTAATTATGCCCATCCCTAGCTCAAACATCTGCTGTGCACCCTGTTGTTGGGTCGGTTCGAGGTCATGGAGCTTTGACACCACAGACAAACTGCACCAGAGTTCGACGTCAACCGTACCCAGACCCCGTCTTCTGGGTCTCTCGGTACGGCCGTCTTGGTGCGTCTTGGCACCATCATGACCAAAACTCCTTTGGGTCGACCTAAATAGGTGCAGTGGGGAAACGACCTCGGTCTGCATTTATTCCAAAATGTGATTTCAGTATGAAAACAATCCATGACCACGCTAGGAATTGATCTCCACGACAGAAAAGATCTCCATCCACATTACACCAGAAACAGATATCACACAGTTATTGTTAGGTCAGAATTTTCTTCATTTTGTAGGTCCAGAATCAGTGCAGCTAGAGGGTCACATTTGTACACAAATATACATTAGTTACATACTGGAAATAGTACTGTTATCAATAGTATTATTAATATTCTAGAATTGGAAACATAAATGACTTCTTCTTGGTTTATATCATACTGTTTTATTGTTGCTCATTGTTTTTTATACTGCTTTGTTTAATGAACCATATGTCCACCTTACAGAGTCCTAGATCATTCTTAGTGTATGTTTTTATCTTCACTTTATATCAGAAATGTAGCAAACTAGCCCAGCTGTAGCCGGTAAAACCCACGTGTTTAGAGAACAAAGGATGTAGCCAGGTAGAACAGAATAGCATTGTGGGAAAAGGTGATCACCTTCCTTTTTTGGAAACAACCGCCAGTGGATTGGACAAGAGGACCAGGACCGGCCAATGGGAGAGCCAAGTCTAAACCGCGGCTCCTCCCCATCTAGTGATGCACATTTCTGTATTAATTGTTGTGGTATCGTTAATTCGTTCTTCTTTTTGCTAGAGACTGCCTCTGCAAAGGAGCCGTGATCACGTTATTGCAAATAAACATCTGTGTTGTACTTGTAATACCGACCGAGACTCTCCTTTCCAGGAAAGAACACGCAGTTAGAATCTTTTCAAAAAAGATTTCCTAAAATTATCTATGACCAAAAAAGTTTTAAAAAACTCCACTGAAAATAAATCTGTCAGACGTTGATGTCTTTCCTCCTGCGCACGTTGACAGTTTCATCAGTTACAGGGTTTGGATGCCTCACAGTTGGGGCCAGATCTGCTAAAGCTGCTATTTAGGGATAACGTGTAGCGGGAGGGGCGTTCCCCCGCAAAGAACGCAATCTCCCACCTTCCTAAACCCGCTATCCCACCTGCGCTACCCGCTACATTATCCATAGGAGTGGTTAGGGCGTTCCACCTGTTAAAGCAATCAGTGCGTCAGCAGCCATTGCCTTTAAGAGCAGGTTGCGCTACCCGCTAACTGCTATGGAGCGGTCTTTTCAGGCCGCTTTTCTCTACCAGAAAGTCCCAGATAGTTGGTGTCCTCCCAGTAAACACGCTCTGGTCGTCTGTGGTTTAACTGGCGAGCAAGCCGTTTAAGACAATCTCTGCCATTTTCTCAGGGGTTCAACTGAGGCCAAATTACGCTTTTTTTACAAGAGTTAATTTGAGAGGTAAGAGACCGTTTGTGCGCGTCCACATGTGACCAGGTGGACGCGCAGTGATGCCATTTGGACGCGCTTCTTGTACGCGCCGACATGTGGGTTGCAGGTTGCCGGATAACCCTATCCGCAACCCGCAATCGCAAGATACTGAGTTTGTGGAAAGGGCAAAAGACACGCCCATCGCTACTCCTACAAAGTGAGTAAGGGAGTCGGCATATTGGGTAGCGGCTTTTAGGAAGCGAAAGATTGCATTAGCGGTTAGCGGAGATTCCCCGCAATTTGCGGGTAGCGGCTAGTGCCTGCGTATTTTCAGGGAAGCTCTTGCATCTATCAGCAAGACAAAGCGACGCCGCTCGCTGCATCCATGACAAAAGCCTCGCTTCATCTGGATGCTGAACTTTCACCAAATGAAAGCACGATCATGAAACAAAAAGAAATAGCACAAAGAAGACTGAAAGACATGGGACAGCTGCTCAACAGCTGAAAGTTTTTCTTGTAAAGAAGACACAAAAATGGATCTGAAGTCCTAACACGTTCCTTATTATTGACTTATTATCTACAAGCAGGCTTGACAAGCAGTGAGCCAGTCGGGATTTTGACTTGTTAAGTTGCAAAACTTTCATCATTTATCATTTTCATGTGGGAAAAGCAACTTCTTTCAGCTATTCCCTTCGCGAATGGTTGTTTTTCCCCTTTCCTGGCGCAACCTTCTTCATTTGTCTGGGCTTGGGACCGGCGCACTGATCATCAGTGAGGCTTACCGTCCGGCCCAGAGGCACCTTCGGTCCGTGAACGGGGCTGGGGATCACGCTGGCGGCCTTTCAGCTGGACGGGTAACGATTACCGAACACTCCGAAGCAGATGGCTAAAAAAACAACAAAAACAGGTGTTTTTTCATGAAGTAGCAAATATAAAGCTGTTCATAGTGGTGCTTCTATGGAAGTATTTCTGTGCCATCTGAGTTTGAATACGAATTTTTAAGACTGAAATTTTTCAGCATCAAAATCAGACTTTGAATTTTAAAAAACATCAGATTTCTAGCACTGAATTTTTTTTGCCTCTGAATTTTATTTTGTTAAAATAAATTCAGTGTTAAAAAAAATAGTTGTCTTAAAATATTCAGTTTTTCAAAATTCAACATGTAAAGAAATTCAACACCCCAAAAAATTCAGTTTAAAAAAAAAAAAACGCTCCACCGCAGCACCATCACCTGAGTTTGCTGTCATGGCCGACCGGTCCGTCTTACTATCTGGGTGGGTGTCACATGACCAATGGAGCGTAACATGATTGGCTGGACATTGGCTGAATTGAGACAGGGATCGATTGCTTCTCCCTGGTGACCCGGATGTTGAGTCTGGTTCTTTTTACACTGAATTTTTTTAGAGGTTTTTTGAAATTTTTTTTACACTGATTTTTTTTTTCAGAAATTGAATTTTTTTACACTGAATTTTTTTTGAGATGTTGATTTTTTTTTTACACTGAATTTTTCGGGGGTGTTGAATTTCTTTGCGTGTTGAATTTTGAAAAACTGAATATTTTAAAGACAACATTTTTTTTTAATACTGAATTTATTTTAACAAAATAAAATTCAGAGGCAAAAAAAATTCAGTGCTAGAAATCTGATGTTTTTTTAAAATTCAAAGTCTGATTTTGATGCTGAAAAATTTCAATCTTAAAAATTCGTATTCAAACTCAGATGGCACAGAAATACTTCCATATGCTTCCACAGATTAGTAAAATGTTCATAAGAGTTTTACTATTAGAAATGGGTGCAAACAATGAAAAATATAGTCGGTCAAACCAATTATGTGTGGCTATTTTACCTCACATACAAAAAGAGAAGTCTAACAAGCAGAAAATAGGAACATTGCTTGAGTGTTCTACATGCTCCACGTGCCTCAAACAAATCCTTTTGTCATCATCAACAAACACACACACACACAAAAAAAGAAAAAAAAAAAAAAAGCCAGTGCCGTGAATGTAATTCACAACCTTAATCTCCTTCCTTAAATTAGCAGCCGGATAAAAAGATACTGCTGCTGTTGGCCTGCCAACAGCTTTACAACGTGCCATAAAACAGGAGGGAGGGGGGCTGCTGTTGCTTAAATCCCACCAGAACCCACAACTGCTGCCTGGGACACACTTTTACAACAGCCAGCAAATTGAGAGTAGTGATTTTCCTATAAAAGCCTTCAAGAACAGGAGAGCCTGGAGCCTGGAGAGTTTAATGAGAAGGTTTGATGGCTGCCCCTGTCAAACAGACCGACTTCCCTGCCAAACGCTGTGCTCTCGTTTTATTTGTGAGTGTGTTCGAGTAACTGATTAAACATCCCAGGACTCTCTTGGATGTGCTGCCAGCGGCCCTTCTTGCCGCCTCCCCCGGCGCAGCGGCTGTAAAACCCGACTTGACAGCGGGATCGTAAAGCAGACATAATGCTGTCGTAAACATGTCACGACACCTGTCATAAACATTAACGGCTGTTTATGAATGACAATGATGAATCGTGGCGCTCAGGCCGCACTGGAAGCCCTTCGGCTCGGCGAGGGCTGGAGAAGCACCGGTGTGGGCCGGGATCCCAACCGAGGCGGGACGCTCCAAAAATGTTGTCGAGTTCAGGAGCTGAGATGTTTGTCAGTGTTTTATCGCCCCGAATAATATCTGTTTTCACTAAATAAAGCAAAGAATTGGACAAACCCCCGGTGACATCACCCGCATGTAGAGCTGAGCGATTTTATCGATTCCGCGATATATATCGATATTTTATTTCCCCAGAGAGTATCAATTTTTCCGCCGCGGGTATCGATATTCTAAGCTTTTTTCAAAACCCCCGTGTCCCACCTTTAAAAGCTTGCAAGTAACAATTTGCACTGTTTAAATAAATTAAACTATTTTTCTCAACAAATCTGCAAAATGATGCTAATGTATTTTAAGATGAATATCGATATATATCGCATCGTGAGCTGAATATCGTGTATCGTATCGCGAGATTAGTGTATCGCTACAGACCTACCCAGGTGTTCTGAGCAGCGCTTTTAAAGCTTTTGAAGAAGACGACTGTCGTAAGTGACTGGGCGGGGCGACACGTAGCCCTCCAGGCCAACGAGATCTGCTCGTGGCGGTCTGACGGTGCCATATTTTCCTGACTACACAAGCACGGCGTAAACCACATGCATTACTTACGTGCGAAAAACTGCTGTTCCAATGTTGCATTGCACTCTTACCATTGTGACAGAGATGGAGTTTCTTTTTCAGCCGCTTTACCGAAGTTACCACCATTATGCAGCCAAGAGTTAACTTGTCGCCAATTTTAGGTTCCAAACCAAACGAGCTCAAATTGTCTTCGTTACGTGTCGAATCTTATCCCCTATGAGGGTTTAAAGTCGGCACCAGTGACGAGGCTCCGCCTTCTTTTTAACTGAAAGCGAGTGTCGGACCACCAAGCGTGTGATGCGTTCAGTGCTCCAGATGTTCTGTGCTCCAGATGTTCCAGGGAACTTCAGGAAGACGCCATTGACGGTGCGCACGCGCACGCGTCAAAAACAGTGGGTCGCCTTCGAGAGATCCTCGAGTAATTTACACCAAATGAGCTGCCGCGTGCGTATCTGTCAGCATATCGAGTCAATGTCAAGTCCCGCCTCCACATGGTCGGAGGCAGGATTAGATTTTGTTCGTACCTACAAAAAGTTCGGAACTGCTAATGTATTCACGAATACCAAATACGCACGTGAATTTCATTGCGTTCGCAGTTCACATGAGACTGAGCGTGCTCCGTTGGGCCTTTATTCACTTCTCAGAAGTCAAGTTCAACACAGGTGCTAAGTAGCTCAAGTAACAACTTGACACCACAGACCTGTCACTCAATAGGCCACGCCTCTACAACTGCATAACTTTATATAACTTGCTGCTTTATATAATTTTACTAGGGCTGGGCAACGATTAAAATTTTTAATCGCGATTAATCGCATTATTTATGATTAATCACGATGAATAATCGACGAATAATCAAATAATGAAATTTAAAAGTAGTGTAAAATGCACTTTTATTTAAATGTTCTGCTGCCATATGAACTAAAGTGTCATAACATTTGTTGTTTAAAAACACTTTTAACATCAGCACTTGTCAGTAACACATATTTAATGTAAATCTCATCTTAAAAAATGTCAAAAAAAAAAAAAAAAGCTTATTGCCACTGCCAGGGCATTAATGTCATCCTTTTTTTATAAAAATAAAAAAAAAGTCTACAAACAAAATCCAACAAAATGATTGTGTCTCAGCACAATCAGAACATTAAAACAGGTAATTTCTGAGGTAACAGCAGAAACTTTTAACGGGGAGTTCAACTTGTCAGTTGTTACAAATAACCTTGTTTCTGTTGAATCCTCCGTCTGGGAGAACTTTAAAATGAAAATGTCCATGTTAAAGTTTAGTAACTTTATCAATCTGTGTATCATTCATTCTTTACCTTTTTCAATTGTCACTGCGATGGACTGGCGACCTGAATGCCTAAAAAAAAATTTAAAGGATGAACATTTTATGGACATTTTTTTTTTCGTTTTTTAATCTAACACAAAAACGGAAAAAAATGCCTGTTTTTTTTTATATTTCAATTTTAGACTTGGATCAAAAATACGAAATTAAAAAATGGGCCACAGAACTGAATTTGTTTTATAATGGAGGACTGGACTTTCTGTTGTCATTACACATCTGTGCCACTAGATGGAGCTGCACTGCAGTAACCAGCTAGAGAACAGCAGGACAGTGAACACATGGAGCAGATCTGATGGAACATGGAGGAATGACATGCAACAGTTTTGTTGTAGTCCAGAATTATTTTTTTTTTCAGACAGAATTGTTAATATTGCTACCTGAGTTGCTACCTGAACTGTAAAGTTTACAGGATTTTTACCGTTCTCCATGTCTGTTTTTTTTATGTTTAGCCTGCAATTATCTTCCTGTTCTGCAGCAGCCAGTAAAAGACTTTTCAAAACAAAAGCATGTAAGCAACATGCTTTAACGTGCACGATAAAATAAATGTTGGCGTTAATAAATTAANTGGATTACACAGCCATGAAGCCACGAACGCTTGGATTAATGGGGGTGTGGTTTCCTGAGTAGGGGGGTGTGAAAATAATCGATTTGGCAATATATCACGATTTTCGGTCAATTTTTCAGCTCCTAATATTGAATTTTTCGATTTTTTGCAAAATCACTAACAATAAACAATAAATAGGTTGTTTTGAAGCAAATAGTTTTGACTCAATTTGTCCTCTGAATGATCAATATCATCTGATGAACATAGACAGCAACCTGAATTTTCATCTCCACTTTTAATTTTGATATTAACTCAGTAGAATATCGCAATATATCGCGATATCGTGATAATATCGTACCGTGGCCCAAGTATCATGATACATATCGCATTACGAGGTCCTTGCCAATACTCACCCCTATTATGACCCAAGATCAACATTTCAGTGGAATATCACATTATATCGCGATATCGTGATAATATCGTACCGTGGCCCAAGTATCATGATACATATCCCATTGCGAGGTCCTTGCCAATACTCCCCCTATTATGACCCAAGATCAAGATTTCAGTAAAATATCACAATATATCGTGATATCGTGATAATATCGTACCGTGGCCCAAGTATCATGATACATATCATATTGCGAGGTCCTTGCCAATACTCCCCCTATTATGACCCAAGATCAACATTTCAGTGGAATATCACAATATATCGCGATATCGTGATAATATCGTACCGTGGCCCAAGTATCATGATACATATCGCATTGTGAGGTCCTTGCCAATACTCACCCCATTATGACCCAAGATCAACATTTCAGTAAAATATCACAATATATCGTGATATCGTGATAATATCGTTTCGTGGCCCAAGTATCATGATACATATCATATTGCGAGATCCTTGCCAATACTCACCCCTATTATGACCCAAGATCAACATTTCAGTAAAATATCACAATATATTGCGATATTGTGATATCCTGATAATATCGTACCGGGGCCCAAGTATCATGATACATATCAAACTGCTACCTGTCACTTCAGCTGCTGACCAACTTTGCTGAACTTGACTTCTGAACAGTGAATAAAGACGTAACGGATCATGACCGCTCTTAATCTGAAGATAATGTCCTGTTAAATGGCAAGGCGCCAAGCACCAGGTGCTTTTGATCACTTTCAAGTCAAGTCAATGACAGTTGGGCCAGAAGCGCCACAGATACGCATCGAGTCTATCTCAGTGCTTGGTCCTTGGTAGACCGGGTCAAAATGAATGCAGCAGAAAACGGACCGGCAGAGAGAATCTGGTGAAACTTCAAAACAAGTCGTACGTGGGCGTCAATGTAAACCAACGGAGACTGTCCGAAAATGCTTCAGGACAAGAAACACATTTCTATGACGGTACTCTTCCTTTTTAGGCCGTCACGTGATCTCAAAAACCTTCCAACAATTCGTGAAGCTTTTACGAATCCAGCCGAGCAGGCGGCTCTCGCCCCAAGCCAGACCCAAACCGGTCTCGAGGGGCGAGGGGCGAGGGTCTTTAAGGCCGCCAACCAGCTGGACCACCTCTTGATATGTGAGCAACTGCAACTGGGTCGAAACTATTTCAGGACTCTTCCTCATTTCACCTCCAGGAAGACTTGACCGCTGAAACGCTCTTCAGTAGGGATCGACCGATATGGATTTTTAGGGCTGATACCGATACTAATTTTATTTCCCCCAATTTACATTTTAAAAAATGACACAATGATAACAAATATTACAGGTCATAATTTTTTAAACAAACATTTATTGAACAGTGAAAATTTAACAAATCAACAAATTTAACTTCAACTTTACCACACTTCCTTTCAAATAAAATAGTGTTCACGCGCCTGCATTAGGGGTGAGTATTAGCAGTATTGGCACGATACATATCGCAATACGATATGTATCGTGATACTTGGGTCACGATACGCTATTTTCACGATATCGCGATATATTGCGATATTCTACCCAGTTAATATCAAAATTAAAAGTAGAGATGAAAAATCAAGTTGCTGTATATGTTCATCAGATGATATAGATCATTCAGAGGACAAATTGAGTCAAAACTATTTGCTTCAAAACAACCTATTTATTGTTTATTAGGGTTTTTGCACATTTAAGTAACCATTAGTAACCAATAAAAAATCTATAATAGGAGCTGAGAAAATTAATATTAAATTGGGCGCCCGAAAATCGCGATATTTTGGAGTTGCCCGTGGAAAAATATAGAAAAACACATCGGCGAACCCACATGCGAATCGGCCGATGCCGATTCAAGTAAAAAAACGCAAATATCGGCCAGATATATTGGCCGGCCGATGTATCGGTCTATCCTTACTCTTCAGTTCGTCCAGAGTTCTAACAAGAACCAGGAAAACCGACAACATCACTGATGTCCTGAGATCTTCGTGCTAGCTACCAGTTACCGACAGAATAGACTTCCAAACTGCTAGTTTACAAAACTGTGGACAGGACAGGCTTGCTGATTGCACCTCAGGTTATGGGTGAGTATTGGCAAGGACCTCGCAATACAATATGTATCATGATACCTGGGTCACGATACGATATTATCACGATATCACAACGTATTGCGGTATTCTATACAGTTTATATCAAAAATAAAAGTAGAGATGAAAAATCAAGTTGCTGTATATGTTCATCAGATGATATTGATCATTCAGAGGACAAATTGAGTCAAAACTATTTGCTTCAAAACATTGAAGTTCTTTGAAATTGTTCCTAAAAAATCGTTATTAGGAGCCGAAAAATCAATATTATATTGGGCAGCCGAAAATCGCGATATATTGCCAAATTGATTTTTTTTTAACACCACTACCTCAGATGCACTCAGTCCTCTCTGTGAAGGAGTGAACTTCGTCTTAAATGAACGCCGTCGCTCTTGTGAAGAATCTGACTTTAAAGAGAGCTGACGTTGGAGAAAAACGACACTTCCAGCTGCTTTTGAGCCTCTGCTTGGAGTCTAGATTTAAACTCTTTCTAATAATACCGAGGTGAGAAATCGGGAGGAGGCAGCTTCGACGGTGCTGTAGATCCATGAAGTGGAAGATATTCAAATCATCTGTGCTTTAAAGGTGAACGACGTACCGAGACTTCCAGAGACTTCCAGAGACTCCCAGAGACGGAGAGACAACCAGATGGCCGAAGTAGAAGAAGGGGGATGTGGCCTGGCCAAAATAAGCTGTAGGGGATGTGTTTTCTGTGGAAGGGGATTTTTCTTTTCTCTTTTTTTTTTTCCGTGTGTGAGACCACAAATGTGTTTTACTGTGTGTGTGTGCGCTGCCAAGTGATTTATGGGGCCTGTCTTCCTCTGCCAGCAGTTTGTCTCTTCTAGCATGGAGGATGAATGGCCCACTGTCAGCCCTGCCTCACCCTCCTCTGCTCCCTCTCAAATTACCTTTCTTCTCCTCCGTCCTCCCCTTCTCCTTACATCTGCACTATCTTATCTCCCCACATGCTCTTCCTCTGCGTGCACCTTGTCATCCTCACTTCCTTCCACCCCGGCTCACTTAGTTGATTTGATCCTCCGTCTTCCCTCGTTCCCTCATCTGTCACAGCGCCGGTCGTCTCCTCCTCCGTGGACGTGATTCGGCCAAACCTCCGACCTCTAAACCGATCTCTGAGTTCAGTGGTTTAGTCCGTGTTATCTTTTCACATCCCGTCTGATGTTTCACACGGCAGATGTCGAGTCTGCTTCGAGCTGACGGAGCCGAGAGCAAAGTGACGCCTGAATCACGAGGGGCTTAATACGTATTGATTAAACGGCGAGCGCGGACACTGGGTGAGGTTTATGAAAAGGAACAGTAATTATGATATTTTCACAGCGGCCACGAGCCAAAACCAATTTGACTGGCAGCTCGGCCCCTCAGGATGTGAAGTGATGGAGAAAAGAACAAGGGAGAAAGAAAGGGAGGAAATGGCAATTAAATTAAAAGATAAAGGAAAACATCTCGAGACTTGCGTACTTGGATTATCTGATAACGTCTGACAGCGTTCAGGCTCAGATGGATCTGATGCAGTTGTGTGATTCACTGTTGTTTAAGTGTTTTCTGGGCCCAGAAAAGAAAAAAACATACAGCGCTGCGTTTGTTGATTAGACGACAGTTTGCAACACATAAACTGACTCATCAGTATTAGTCCACTTAATAGTGATGCTCCATGAGGTTCATGCAATGTTCAACATGCACAAAGTTCACTGAGTTCACTATGACTCCATTTCCAACGTTTGCCACATTCGCTGGACGAGTAAACATGCAATATGCAACATCGCACTTCTGCAATGGCGACACCCTCTGTGTAAATTAGTGTTCAAATTGGGATTTTGAACAGTTACGGTTCATCTGAGAGACTGTCCAAATTCATTCTAACTTACCATTTGGTGCAATATTTTTCTGTCATTGTTTTTGCAGTATTGAATTTGTGCATGTTGATACTAGGGATGTAACGATATAGAAAATTTGATATCTCGATTATAGTGACCAAATTATCACGGTTTACGATATTATCGCGGTATTCTTAATTGCTGTACAAATGTCCAAAAAAGTCATGCATTTAAATAATTTCACAAAATCTTGTGATTTTCTTGTCATACTAAAACATCAGAAGCCAAAAATTTTATCAAAATGAAACTTTTACATTAAAAGGTCAAACAACTGGCACAGAAAGAGGTTTTATTTTAAATGAACAAAATAAATAACAGGAACAAAACTAATTTGTCTGGTGCAAATTTAAATAAACACTTTAACAGCCATAGTAGGTCAAAATATGCAAACAATTATCAGGAACAAAAATTATAGCGCAAGTTCAAATAAATAAGCTTTATGGACTTTAAGCTGAACCTTAAATAAGTATAAATGTGCAAATAAAGAAACAGTTGTTTAGAAGCCAAATATGTTGTTCTGAATTGTAGTTCACTCTGTGTGTCTGTGGGTGTCGCTGTGTTGGTTACCTGAGGGTCAGGTATAAAGGTAGCTGCCTGTTATTGGTTAGGTGTTGGACCCGGAAGGGCAAAAGGTTTTTTGACCGCTGTGGCGCTAATTGCCGGCGTTATGGTTGTCAAATCAGTTAATAGAATAAATTAATGTTTTAACTGCGTCAGAGGAACATCGTTCCGGTCATTTTTCAATCAACACGCAACGGTAACGCTTACGAAATGTGAGTTAGCGAAGCGCGTCAACCAGGTTACTCTTGGTCAAACATCTCAGTAGCTTGAAGCATTAGCCTTAGCTCCTTCAAGTTGCGTGTACAAATTACAATAAAATGTAAACAAGTGCTCTGCAGACACAGGATAACTGTCCTCCACTAGTTGTACCTCTGCATTCCTTAAAGAAATAAAAATAAAATAAAAGAAATATGCCCAAACTTTGGATTTCGTCCTCTTTCGTCCTCTAAACGGTTGATAAATGTCCTGCGTGCTATCACCACTTTCCGCCATGCTGACGTTATGATACCGATGTTACAAGCTACATATTCACGTGAGACACAGTCGCGAGTCGCTCACAGACTTGAACGAGGCTGATTACATATCCTGGTAATCGACCGCAATAATGAGATGAAGTCAAACATAAACGGTAATCGTTATCGCATAAAATTTTACCGCGCTTTACCGTAATACCGGTAACCGTTCCATCCCTAGTTGATACTGTGAAAACGTTGTTTAATTTTTGACGTACTGTGCAGGCCCAACGAGTATCACAAGATGTGCAAAAAAAAAAAAGAAAGACAAGGTGGGATGCATCCTACTGAACGGCCAGTAGGGGGCGACTCTTCGGCTGTTATCGAGGGGCTACATCCGGCCAGCTGATCCGACAACAACGCGAATGTTGCAATACTTGAAGTTCCTCAAATGATCACTAGGAGGCGGCTGAGTGATCATTAAAATGAGCCAACAATGAGTTCCCATTTGTGCCGTGTACCTTAAACAACATGAGGTCCCTGCACGTCATCAGCGCCGCCAGCAGCTGTAAGCCGAAGAATAATGTCCCCCGGCGTCATTAATTGTGCTGTCATTATCATAATTTAACATCCTGCTCTGCCCTCTCCATCTTTATCTCCACCTTCACAGCGCAGTCATTAATCAGACTGAGTGAGGAAGGAGGGAAGGAAGGCGGCCAGGCAGACAAATTAAATCAAAAAATGACCTCTCTATCAATCCCATTTTCAACACATTAGAAGGGAAGCACTTTTTCTTCCACTCGTCTTCTCCCTTTAGCGCCTCAGACTTCTAGTGCTAATGGTAGATATACAGTGACATGGTAATGATCCCGCCACGGCTGCAGAGCACAGGCGGTATCGATCAGCGGCTGATTTATTGCAGGTTACGGCTGATTATTTGGCCATTAATCAGTCTGGGATTACCCTATCAATAAAAGTGCTTACGTTTGTTTGTAAAGTGCTTGCCGGGCGTAGAAGAGGGCAGCGTCTGACTAAGCTCCAGAAACACAGCACAAAAGTGAGCTGTCTGAGGGGAGGTAACCCTCTCGCTGTTCAGACTGGACACAAAAGCCCTGGTTTCAAACTAAAGGGGTGAATCTGTACATTTAATGTTCTAAAACTACTACAAAACACTTTGTGGGTGTCATTTTAATTTGTTTCTGTGATGGAAGCCACTGCATCGCTTCAGGAAATCATCGTCTGAGAGCAGAGGCCATCAGGAGCGACTAAGAACCGCAGTTCACCACAAAACTCATAAATGCAAGTTAAAGCTCTGTAATGCGAAGAAAAAAAAAGAAAAAAGCCACATGTGACCTCGACCCGGAGATGCAGCCGTCTGCTTTGGTTCAGAGATCATTTACATTGTTTTCACACGCGTTGGCGTGCACCCTGGCGCTTTCTCGGTGCCCTCCCAGTTACACTGAATCAGTTTTCATTCAGTTTATATATAATGTTTTCGCTGTAACGCTGTGATGACGGTCACCGACGGTCATTCGGTAAGGATTTATTCGTCGATCGTCGGGAGAATTAATGATTAATAACCGATTAATCATTAACATTTTTATATTGAAAACTATCACAAATATTCTCGATATCGGCGTGACGTTTGTTTTCCCCTTTGGCCTGGTTGCTATGGCCTGGTTGCTATGGCCTGGTTGCTATGGCCCGCGCATGCCCAGATGTGTTCAGTGGCCCGGATGTTAATAATGTGACATTTCCTGTTTCTTTTCTTTAAAAAAAAACAACGATAATAAAAGAAGAGATATCGAGGAGACTACTTAACAATGACAATTTATATCAAGGCGCCAGTATTACAGGCTTTTTGTTTCTTAAAAAGATTCTTAAAAAGATTCTTAAAAAGATGCGCTTGTTGTGTGCTCGATGTGCACTGTAGCTCCTTCTGGTCCGTGCTAACACCGAGTTGAGGCTAGGCTAGGCTAGGCTAGGCTAGGCTGAGATAGAGATGAACCGCCTCCACCGTCCTTTACAAGGCTTGGATGCGTTGTTCAAGTGATACATCATTGTCGTTGTCGATTAATTGTATTTGTAATTTGCATTGCAGTGATTGCAGTACACTTGGCTCATTTTCTAAAACGAAAATGGTCCCACGCCACACTTCACCGCGACCACTTCATGATTAGAAACTCGCATGTAACAACTGAGTCCAGCCAGGGTAGGGTGATGGTGAAATGTTGCCCCCTGTTGCCAAATCTCTATCGGTGGCACAGCGAAATGCATCGCATTGTTTGAGGACGTGCACTGATAACCTACATTCAGATTGTTTAAAAAAAAAAAAAAAAAAATTTGGTTCATCGACGGAAATGAATGTCTTCGACCAAATTCTTAATGATCAATCATCGATTAATCGATTAATTATGCCCATCCCTAGCTCAAACCTCTGCTGTGCACCCTGTAGTTGGGTCGGTTCGAGGTCATGGAGCTTTGACACCACAGACAAACTGCACCAGAGTTCGACGTCAACCATACCCAGACCCCGTCTTCTGGGTCTCTCAGTACGGCCGTCTTGGTGCGTCTTGGCACCATCATGACCAAAACTCCTTTGGGTCGACCTAAATAGGTGCAGTGGGGAAACGACCTCGGTCTGCATTTATTCCAAAATGTGATTTCAGTATGAAAACAATCCATGACCACGCTAGGAATTGATCTCCACGACAGAAAAGATCTCCATCCACATTACACCAGAAACAGATATCACACAGTTATTGTTAGGTCAGAATTTTCTTCATTTTGTAGGTCCAGAATCAGTGCAGCTAGAGGGTCACATTTGTACACAAATATACATTAGTTACATACTGGAAATAGTACTGTTATCAATAGTATTATTAATATTCTAGAATTGGAAACATAAATGACTTCTTCTTGGTTTATATCATACTGTTTTATTGTTGCTCATTGTTTTTATACTGCTTTCTTTAATGAACCATATGTCCACCTCACAGAGTCCTAGATCATTCTTAGTATATGTTTTATCTTCACTTTATATCAGAAATGTAGCAAACTAGCCCAGCGGTAGCCGGTAAAACCCACGTGTTTAGAGAACAAAGGATGTAGCCAGGTAGAACAGAATAGCATTGTGGGAAAAGGTGATCACCTTCCTTTTTTGGAAACACCGCCAGTGGATTGGACAAGAGGACCAGGACCGGCCAATGGGAGAGCCAAGTCTAAACCGCGGCTCCTCCCCATCTAGTGATGCACATTTCTGTATTAATTGTTGTGGTATCGTTAATTCGTTCTTCTTTTTGCTAGAGACTGCCTCTGCAAAGGAGCCGTGATCACGTTATTGCAAATAAACATCTGTGTTGTACTCGTAATACCGACCGAGACTCTCCTTTCCAGGAAAGAACACGCAGTTAGAATCTTTTCAAAAAAGATTTCCTAAAATTATCTATGACCAAAAAAGTTTTAAAAAACTCCACTGAAAATAAATCTGTCAGACGTTGATGTCTTTCCTCCTGCGCACGTTGACAGTTTCATCAGTTACAGGGTTTGGATGCCTCACAGTTGGGGCCAGATCTTGCTAAAGCTGCTATTTAGGGATAACGTGTAGCGGGAGGGGCGTTCCCCCGCAAAGAACGCAATCTCCCACCTTGCTAAACCCGCTATCCCACCTGCGCTACCCGCTACATTATCCATAGGAGTGGTTAGGGCGTTCCACCTGTTAAAGCAATCAGTGCGTCAGCAGCCATTGCCTTTAAGAGCAGGTTGCGCTACCCGCTAACCGCTATGGAGCGGTCTTTTCAGGCCGCTTTTCTCTACCAGAAAGTCCCAGATAGTTGGTGTCCTCCCAGTAAACACGCTCTGGTCGTCTGTGGTTTAACTGGCGAGCAAGCCGTTTAAGACAATCTCTGCCATTTTCTCAGAGGTTCAACTGAGGCCAAATTGCGCTTTTTATACAAGAGTTAATTCCAGAGGTAGAGACGTTTGTGCACGTCCACATGTGACCAGATGGACGCGCAGTGATGCCATTTGGACGCGCTCTTGTACGCGCCGACATGTGGGTTGCAGGTTGCGGATAACCCTATCCGCAACCCGCAATCGCAAGATACTGAGTTTGTGGAAAGGGCAAAAGACACGCCCATCGCTACTCCTACAATGTGAGTAAGGGAGTCGGCATAACGGGTAGCGGCTTTAGGAAGCGGAAGATTGCATTAGCGGTACCCGCAATTTGCGGGTAGCGGCTAGTGCCTGCGTATTTTCAGGGAAGGTCTTGCATCTTTCAGCAAGACAAAGCGACGCCGCTCGCTGCATCCATGACAAAAGCCTCGCTTCATCTGGATGCTGAACATTCACCAAATGAAAGCCCGATCATGAAACAAAAAGAAATAGCACAAAGAAGACTGAAAGACATGGGACAGCTGCTCAACAGCTGAAAGTTTTTCTTGTAAAGAAGACACAAAAATGGATCTGAAGTCCTAACACGTTCCTTATTATTGACTTATTATCTACAAGCAGGCTTGACAAGCAGTGAGCCAGTCGGGATTTTGACTTGTTAAGTTGCAAAACTTTCATCATTTATCATTTTCATGTGGGAAAAGCAACTTCTTTCAGCTATTCCCTTCGCGAGTGGTTGTTTTTCCCTTTCCTGGCGCAACCTTCTTCATTTGTCTGGGCTTGGGACCGGCGTGCTGATCGTCAGGTGAGGCTTACCGTCCGGCCCAGAGGCACCTTCGGTCCGTGAACGGGGCTGGGGATCACGCTGGCGGCCTTTCAGCTGGACGGGTAAACATTTCCGAATACACTGAAGCAGATGACTAAAAAAACAACAAAAACAGGTGTTTTTCATGAAGTAGCAAATATAAAGCTGTTCATAGTGGTGCTTCTATGGAAGTATTTCTGTGCCATCTGAGTTTGAATACGAATTTTTAAGATTGAAATTTTTCAGCATCAAAATCAGACTTTGAATTTTAAAAAACATCAGATTTCTAGCACTGAATTTTTTTTGCCTCTGAATTTTATTTTGTTAAAATAAATTCAGTGTTAAAAAAAATAGTTGTCTTAAAATATTCAGTTTTTCAAAATTCAACATGTAAAGAAATTCAACACCCCAAAAAATTCAGTTAAAAAAAAAAAAACGCTCCACCGCAGCACCATCACCTGAGTTTGCTGTCAACCGGTCCGCTTACTATCTGGGTGGGTGTCACAGGACCAATGGAGCGTAACGTGATTGGCTGGACGTTGGCTGAATTGAGACAGGGATCGATTGCTTCTCCCTGGTGACCCGGATGTTGAGTCTGGTTCTTTTTACACTGAATTTTTTGAGGTTGAAATTTTTTACACTGATTTTTTTTTCAGAAATTGAATTTTTCTACACTGAATTTTTTTGAGATGTTGATTTTTTTTTTTACACTGAATTTTTCGGGGTGTTTAATTTCTTTGCGTGTTGAATTTTGAAAAACTGAATATTTTAAGACAACATTTTTTTTTAATACTGAATTTATTTTAACAAAATAAAATTCAGAGGCAAAAAAAATTCAGTGCTAGAAATCTGATGTTTTTTTAAAATTCAAAGTCTGATTTTGATGCTGAAAAATTTCAATCTTAAAAATTCGTATTCAAACTCAGATGGCACAGAAATACTTCCATATGCTTCCACAGATTAGTAAAATGTTCATAAGAGTTTTACTATTAGAAATGGGTGCAAACAATGAAAAATATAGTCGGTCGGTCAAAACCAATTATGTTGTGGCTATTTTACCTCACATACAAAAAGAGAAGTCTAACAAGCAGGAAAATAGGAACATTGCTTGAGTGTTCTACATGCTCCACGTGCCTCAAACAAAATCCTTTTGTCATCATCAACAAACACACACACACACAAAAAAAGAAAAAAAAAAAAAAAAGCCAGTGCCGTGAATGTAATTCACAACCTTAATCTCCTTCCTTAAATTAGCAGCCGGATAAAAAGATACTGCTGCTGTTGGCCTGCCAACAGCTTTACAACGTGCCATAAAACAGGAGGGAGGGGGGCTGCTGTTGCTTAAATCCCACCAGAACCCACAACTGCTGCCTGGGACACACTTTTACAACAGCCAGCAAATTGAGAGTAGTGATTTTCCTATAAAAGCCTTCAAGAACAGGAGAGCCTGGAGCCTGGAGAGTTTAATGAGAAGGTTTGATGGCTGCCCCTGTCAAACAGACCGACTTCCCTGCCAAACGCTGTGCTCTCGTTTTAATTTGTGAGTGTGTTCGAGTAACTGATTAAACATCCCAGGACTTCTTGGATGTGCTGCCAGCGGCCCTTCTTGCCGCCTCCCGGCGCAGCGGCTGTAAAACCCGACTTGACAGCGGGATCGTAAAGCAGACATAATGCTGTCGTAAACATGTCACGACACCTGTCATAAACATTAACGGCTGTTTATGAATGACAATGATGAATCGTGGCGCTCGGGCCGCACTGGAAGCCCTTCGGCTCGGCGAGGGCTGGGGAAGCACCGGTGTGGGCTGGGATCCCAACCGACAACCGGGTCGCTCAAAACGTTGTCGAGTTCAGGAGCTGAGATGTTTGTCAGTGTTTTACGGCCCCGAATAATATCTGCTTTCACTAAATAAAGCAAAGAACTGGACAAACCCCCGGTGACATCATCCGCATGTAGAGCTGAGCGATTTTATCGATTCCGCGATATATATTGATATTTTATTTCCCCAGAGAGTATCAATTTTTCCGCCGCGGGTATCGATATTCTAAGCTTCTTTCAAAACCCCCGTGTCCCACCTTTAAAAGCTTGCAAGTAACAATTTGCACTGTTTAAATAAATTAAACTATTTTTCTCAACAAATCTCGCAAAATTGATGCTAATGTATTTTAAGATGAATATCGATATATATCGCATCGTGAGCTGAATATCGTGTATCGTATCGCGAGATTAGTGTATCGCTACAGACCTACCCAGGTGTTCTGAGCAGCGCTTTTAAAGCTTTTGAAGAAGACGACTGTCGTAAGTGACTGGGCGACACGCGTAGCCCTCCAGGCCAACGAGATCTGCTCGTGGCGGTCTGACGGTGCCATATTTTCGTGAGTACACACAAGCACGGCGTAAACCACATGCACTACTTACATGCGAAAAACTGCTGTTCCAATGTTGCATTGCACTCTTACCATTGTGACAGAGATGGAGTTTCTTTTTCAGCCGCTTTACCGAAGTTACCACCATTATGCAGCCAAGAGTTAACTTGTCGCCAATTTTAGGTTCCAAACCAAACGAGCTCAAATTGTCTTCGTTACGTGTCGAATCTTATCCCCTATGAGGGTTTAAAGTCGGCACCAGTGACGAGGCTCCGCCTTCTTTTTAACTGAAAGCGAGTGTCGGACCACCAAGCGTGTGATGCGTTCAGTGCTCCAGATGTTCTGTGCTCCAGATGTTCCAGGGAACTTCAGGAAGACGCCATTGACGGTGCGCGCACACGCGTCAAAAACAGTGGGTCGCCTTCGAGAGATCCTCGAGTAATTTACACCAAATGAGCTGCCGCGTGCGTATCTGTCAGCATATCGAGTCAATGTCAAATCCCGCCTCCACATGGTCGGAGGCAGGATTAGATTTTGTTCGTACCTACAAAAAGTTCTGAACTGCTAACGTATTCATGAATACCAAATACCGGCGTGAATTTCATTGCTTTCGCAGTTCACACGAGACTGAGCGTGCTCCGTTGGGCCTTTATTCACTTCTCAGAAGTCAAGTTCAACATAGGTGCTAAGTAGCTCAAGTAAAAACTTGACACCACAGACCTGTCACTCAACAGGCCACGCCCCTACAACTGCATAACTTTATATAACTTGCTGCTTTATATAATTTTACTAGGGCTGGGCAACGATTAAAATTTTTAATCGCGATTAATCGCATTATTTATGATTAATCACGATGAATCGTATTGTATACGCAAAATCAAATAATTAATTCAAAAGTAGTGTAAAGGTGCACTTTTATTTAAATGTTCTGCTGCCATATGAACTAAAGTGTCATAACATTTGTTGTTTCAAACACTTTTAACATCAGCACTTGTCAGTAACACATATTTAATGTAAATCTCATCTTAAAAAATGTAAAAAACAAAAAAAAAAAGCTTATTGCCACTGCCAGGGCATTAATGTCATCCTTTTTTTTTAAAAATAAAAAAAAAAAAGTCTACAAACAAAATCCAACAAAATGATTGTGTCTCAGCACAATCAGAACATTAAAACAGGTAATTTCTGAGGTAACAGCAGAAACTTTTAACGGGGAGTTCAACTTGTCAGTTGTTACAAATAACCTTGTTTCTGTTGAATCGTCCGTCTGGGAGAACTTTAAAATGAAAATGTCCATGTTAAAGTTCAGTAACTTTATCAATCTGTGTATCATTCATTCTTTCCTTTTTCAATTGTCACTGCGATGGACTGGCGACCTGTCCAGGTGAACCCCTGCCTTTCGCCCGTAGACAGCTAGGCTCCAGCAGATCCCCGTGACCCTTCAAGGATGAAACGGGTATAGATAATGGATGGACATTTTATTACATTTTTCGTTTTTTAATCTAACAACACAAAAAAAAAAAGCCTGTTTTTTTTATATTTCAATTTTAGAACTTGGATCAAAAATACGAAATTAAAAAATGGGCCACAGAACTGAATTTGTTTTATAATGGAGGACTGGACTTTCTGTTGTCATTACACATCTGTGCCACTAGATGGAGCTGCACTGCAGTAACCAGCTAGAGAACAGCAGGACAGTGAACACATGGAGCAGATCTGATGGAACATGGAGGAATGACGCAACAGTTTTGTTGTAGTCCAGAATTTTTTTTTTTTCAGACAGAATTGTTAATATTGCTACCTGAGTTGCTACCTGAACTGTAAAAGTTTACGGATTTTTTTTACCGTTCTCCATGTCTGTTTTAGCTTTTCTTTATGTTTAGCTGCCACTTATCTTCCTGTTCTGCAGCAGCCAGTAACAGACTTTTCAAAACAAAAGCATGTAAGCAACATGCTTTAACGTGCACGATAAAATAAATGTTGGCGTTAATAAACGAATGCGTTAACGCGATAATAACCCGTTAACTTGCCCAGGCCTAAATTTTACCTGACGAGGTATACCAAAGTTTTACCCAGACAGTTATCAAGTACCCGGCTGTAAATATGATTATTTCTGAAGGAAATCTGGACATTTTAACATGAAGGGGGTCAGGGGTCATCGGCCGAGCAAAATGCTTCATCGTCAGCTCCTCCTCTTCCGTCACGCGACCTGCCGGTTGTGCGGGTCAAACGCCTCCGTATCGCCCGGCGGCAGTCGGGCGTTTGTGTGTGTGTGTGTGCGTGTGCGCAGCTGATAGAAACATGCTCTGCAAAAATCACAGGCTCGGCGCTCGGCGGGGGGGCTCAGGACCAGATAGCTGTAATCCCATTTTCCCAGCAGGCGGGCCGGCGTGCTCGTCTATGGTACTTAGAGATAAACATCAGCGTGCACTCTGCGTGACCCGGCGCACACCTGCAGAGGCGGGCTCACACACACACACACACTCATGCACGCACACACATGCATGCAGGTGCAAAGGCAGCAACGGCTGCTTTATGCGCTTTGGCCAAGTATGATTTATGGAACATGGCGTGACAGTTTGTATTTAAGTGATGTCAGCAGATCCAATGAGGCTATGAGGAACAGATGTATGTGAGCTTTATATACTTTGTGTGCCGCGCTGTCAGACGTCCCGAGGGGCGAGGGGACAGCCTAAGACAAATGTGTTGGTAATTTACAAGTGCGCTTAAATACTCATTATTCTTTCCTTTGCGAGCTCTCTCAGGATCCGCCGCGCTCATTTATCACCGGCTGCACGGCGGCACGCACGCACATAAAAGCAGGGGGAAAAATGAGCAACTGCCGCTTTCGGGGTTGCGTCAGGCAGGAAGTCTTAAAGGATCGCCTCAGTTTGTTATGACTTTCCAGTCACTTTGGTGATTGCGAGCATTGTTGTCGCTGCCGGTGAGAGCTGAGACGTGAGAACGTGTCAGCGGGGCGGAAAACAAAGGTCGAGGAAAAACCAACTGTTTACGCAGGCTGAGAGTTAAAACCAAAAGAAACTGGACGTAGCCCAGCACGTATAATGGGAACCAGGCTGGTGGCGGCAGCGGGCAACCAGTGTTGGACAAGTTCACTTTCTACACAAACTAGTTCAGTTCATAGTTCACAGAAATTAAAACGAACTAGTTCAGTTCACCATTTCAAAAAAATGAACTAAATAATTCATTTTAGTTCTTTTTTTCTTATTCTTTTTTAATGTTGCTGTGAGCAATTATTTGTCAAAATGATTGCCACTGCCCATATACTACACCACCACAAACGGCAATTATTTTATCCTGTTTTGCAAGTTGCCATATAATGTGTAATTGATGGTTTCAGTTCAATTAATTCAATTAATTCAATTATTGAAGAATACCATCAACTAATTCAAAGTCATTGGAACACTCACTAGATGTCACCAAAATCACTTTTTGTCCCTTTAAAATCTTTCGGAAAATGATGTAAAAGTATTAAAGATGAATATTGATATATATCGTATCGTGAGCTGAATATTGTGTATTGTATCGTATCGCAAGATTAGTGTATCGCTGCAGCCCTAATAAGAAGAGCCATAAAACAAGCTGGAGAGAGTTGTAAAAACCCGCCTTCTGTCTTGACGGCGCCAGAAACATGAAGCTCTGCACACGGCGGCCTCCGTTCAGTTCAGGGACAGAAACAACTGGCCTCGTTCGGCCTTAGCAGGTTCTGTTCTGGCTTGATGGCGGGAAAGAGGCTAATTAGGGGCTCAAAGTCCAGCCAAGGGACACCTCAGCAACGTAGTGTTTCTGGGCATTGATCCGGCGACCTTCTGGAGGGCAGCTAGTACTTTTTTTTGAGGAGGAACAACACTGGCGACGTGCTTCAGACTAGGGATGGAACGGTTTCCTGTATTACGGTAAAGTGCAGTAAAATTTTACGGGATAATGATTACTGTTTATGTCATTATTGCGGTCGATTACCAGGATATTTGATATCAGCCTCATTCAAGTCTGCGAGCGACTCGTGACTCTGTCTCGCATGAATATGTAGCTTGTAACATTGGTATCTTAACGTTAGCATGGTGGAAAGTGGTGATAGCACGCAGGACATTTACCAACCTACTAAAAGGACAAAATCTGAGGTCTGGGCTTTTTTTTTTTTTTTAAGAATTCAGAGGGACAACTGGTGGAGGACAGTTATCCTTCTGCAGAGCACTTGTTTTACATTTTATTGTAATTTGTACAAGCAACTTGAAGGAGCTAAGGCTAATGCTTCAAGCTACTGAGATGTTTGACCAAGAGGTAACCTGGTCGATGCGCTTCGCTAACTCATATTTCGTAAACGTTATCGTTGCGTGTTGATCGAAAAATGACCGGAACGATGTTCTTCTGATGCAGTTAAAATATTAATTTATTCCATTAACTGATCCAACAACTATAACGCCAGCAGTTAGCGCCACAGCAGTCAAAAACCTTTTGCCCTTCTTGGTCCAACAGCTAACCAATAACAGGCAGCTACCTTTATACCTGACCCTCAGGTAACAACACAGCGACACCCACAGACACACAGAGTGAACTACAATTCAGAACAACATATTTGGCTCCTAAACAACTGTTTCTTTATTTGAACATTTATACGTATTTAAGGTTCAGCTTAAAGTCCAAAGTTTATTTCATTTGAATTTTACTATAATTTTTGTTCCTGATAATTGTTTGCATATTTTGACCTACTATGGTTGTTTAAGTGTTTATTTAAATTTGCACCTGACAAATTAGCTTTGTTCCTGTTATTTATTTTGTTCATTTAAAATAAAACCTCTTTCTGTGCCAGTTGTTTCCCCTTTTAATGTGAAAGTTTCATTTTGATAAGATTTTGGCTTCTGATGTTTTAGTATGACAAGAAAATCACAAGATTTTGTTAAAATTATTTAAAATGTATGTTTTTTGGACATTTGCACAGCAATGAAGAATATCGTGATAATATCGTAAACCGTGATAATTTGGTCACGATAATCGAGATATCAATTTTTCTTATCGTTACATCCCTACTTCAGACCAAAGATGAAAAAAGGCTCAACGGCTTCAAGTCCAAAGTCCAGGCTGCGTGAAGCCTAAACTTTGACTAAACAGAACACTGAAACCAGCGTTTCACTTCATCCAGTTATCTTTGATCTTAAAACCTTGAATGCCAGACTCAGCACTCCTGAGCAAACCCCCCCCGCCCCCTACCTCACCCTCCACCCGTGGTATTCAGTGTTGCTGTAATTGCGCAGCAGCTAAAATGAAATGTCTGAGGGTGTAAAAATGTGGCAACAGAAAACACTTGCCGGCGCATCAATCACGCCGCCGTGACGGCGGGGACGGTGCCGTTTACAGCAAGGTTACAGTAAATCACACGGTGACGGTTTAATCCCGGGGATTGTTTACAGGAAGAGAGGGAATTCAATTTCCTCGCCAGCCCGGGCGAAGGTATGATGATCCTTTACGGGCGGGGGATACACGGAGGGGGGGAGGCGGGGGGGGGTGGGGGGGGGGTGTTGTTTTCTCTGGAGTCTCACACCTTTCATGCTGCTCAGAGAGATTACATTTCAAAAAAAAAGGAAGAAAAAAGAAAAAAAAATGCCACAAACAAGACAGACAGGATAATCAATCACGTGAGTTCAAGAAAACACTACGGGGGGGGGGGGGGGGGGGGGGGGTGTCTGTCTGCAGGAGTCATAAATCAACGGCGCCGTCAGAGCCTTCGAACATGAGCTGCAGATAGAAACGGAGCAGCGCTCAGCGCTCTGCCAGAGCGTCGGACTGAGTGACGGACGACAGACGACGCCAATGATGATCCGACTCTGCGCGTCCCTGGAAGACGGACGCCGGGGGCCCGACACCGACCTAATCAATGTAGCGCGGCGGCTTGGCTAGCTTGGAGGTGACCTCATCATTCTCCCCTCCGATCTGCGTCGCCCGTCTCATGCATATTCTCGTGCGCCGCTCTGGTTTACCCCGGTAATCACAACACCCGGGGCTCATATCGCAGGAAAAACACGGGTCAACAAGGAGCAGCGGGACGGAGACACGTGTCGCTTTAGTTCCTCATTACGGCAAGCCACTGGGGCCAAATATCGCCACATCAAGGGCGCGTGAATTATAAAACGACGCAAAAAGCGGGCGATTTTGAAGGGAAAACGCAGTTAAAACCGCAGTTTTGCTCGCCTGAAAACGGCACAAAAGACACCGTTTCCTTGTTCTTCGCTAAACGCCATAAAAAACTGCGTTCTCTGCGGTCGTTAAACGCACTTTTTACACCGTTTTATAATTCACGCGCCCTTAAGCCTGATTTATACTCGAACGTCAGTGGGCCTGGAGAACATGCTTTTTTTTGCCATACTGTAATAAGGTGTAATTGCACATATACTCCAGTAGGGGGCAGTGGCGCTCTCATTGTCCCACCGTGCAGCAGGTTGTACAGTGATCCCTTATTTTTCACGGTTAATGGGGACTGACACCCCCCCCGCGTAAATCAAAATCCGTGAACTGGAGCCGGAGCCCCCCGAGCCTCAATAATGTGTTTAAAATATGTTTAAAAACCCAAAAAGTAGCGAAACAAGACAAAGGCTCAACTGTGGTCTTTCTGTTTCCTTCACAGCCTCTGGTCTCTGAACTGTAGTAAACAAACCGCTGGTATTGTGCTATTTTTGGCTCGTAATTAGCGGCTAACACGCTAACAACAACAAAAGAAAAAGTCTGGTTTTCTCTGCATGGAACGGGAACTTTATTCTGGCACTGCAGGAACTTGTAACATCACACAGGTTGTATTGTTGGGCTCCTGTCGGTTAACAGAGAATGTAAATCTATACACTCTGGGCTGCTGTTGATGCTCACTACACTTTTCATCTAACCTCGTTTTCATTCTGCCGTCCCACGACACACACACTCCATTACCCATAAGGCCACACCATTACCCATAAGGCTCTTCTTAAAGGGGCCAGGCTGGCTCACAGCATTCACTGTGAGAGAACGCGCTCAACATACTGTGATATTTCCGCGATTTTTAATTTTTTTTAAATTATATTATATATTTATGAAAAATCCGCGAATAACTAAAACTGCAGAACTTAAACCACGAATTGGCGAGGGATCACTATATTAGCCCTATTGTGTTGGGTTTTTTGCATGCACGCACACAGCAAAGAGCAGGAGATACGAAGAGAGCAAACCCTCAATGAGAGCGTCACTGCCCCCTACTGGAGTATATGTGCAATTACACTTTATTACAGTACGGGAAAAAAAAACATGTTCCTAGGGGTCACACGCCCCCCTGGTATCGCACAGCGCCCCCCCAAGGGGTCGCGCCCCACTATTTGAGAAGGACTGTTCCAGAGACACAACGGAAAAATATTTAACAGGGATGAAAAAAAAAGACGGAGATAATGAGACAAAGGAAAGTCAGCAGAAAGTTGGCGCAAACAGAAAATAATTGAGAAGAACTGGTCGACATTATTCTCCCAAAGCTCCAGTCACAAAGGCCTCTTTCGTTTTCCCGACGTTTATGGACCGTTGTTAAAAGTCGAGGCGTGTTGCTGCCATCAAATTCAAAATTACCTCTTTTTTTTTTGTGTCCTCTGTTTAAACATCTGACATCTTTCTCTGGTCTATTGCGAAACCAAAAACAAAATTTTTTTTTTTTTTTTTCACTTTACCGTCGGACATCAGAAAACTGATGCTCGAGCAGTGAGAAGACAACTCTGAAGAACAGGGTGAAACAGCCTTTTCTTTTTTTTTTTTTAATGTAAAACATTCACGAGCAGAGCTGTCTGAGTAAGTGCACGTTTGGGCCGTGATGTGCACAGCTGAGAGCTGCTGAAAGGGGATCTGCCGTTGATGATGGTGATGATAGCGCGGCTTATTGGCCTGTAACTCTGCTGCCTGCTGTAATAGCGGCGCTGACAGATACGGACCACCCACTCTCCCCTCGGCCAGAACACATTCATCATACTCTTAACTATTTTTCTTTCCGACCCGACACGTCAACCCGAGGCAAGGAAAATATGTACCGAAGATGCAATCTGCACGTTGCACTTTTTGGAAGCGGGGACTGTTATAGATTTGCGGGACGGCCGGAGTGATAAAAGTATCTCGATTACAACTATCTGGTTCACATTGAGGAGGCGACCGCGGCGCGGCGGGCCAGAGCTGAAGTCCAACTTATATTTTTATTTATTTATTATTATTTCTTGTTTTTGCTGAAGGACACAATTTGGTCTGTGATCTTCCTTTTTAAAATGATACAGGATGCGTCGATGAGCGGCATGCGCCTGTCAGTGTCGGATTAAACTCCGGTAACTTCGTAAGGCACCGGGCGAGCAGCAGCTCCTCGCCAGCACGGTTCGCAGTGCCAGCTGCTGTCAATCAAACACCCAAGTGCCTTACGTCGCCCGTGTCCAGTAATGCGTGACGCTCAGCGAGGATTAAAGTTATTGGAGGCGGTTGGACCGAACAAAACCACTAACTTTAAAACCGAACACCCCCTCATACCTCGGCTCTGTTAACACTGCAGACGGATGACTGTTGACGGTAACGTTTTATGAGTAATACAATAAAGAGGCTGAACAATGTCAGCTGAGGCTCTGAGTCTTCCAGGTCACGGAGATCCTCGTCGCTTAAAAACAGATGGCAACCAGACTTCTTCTTTTCTTCTGTTCCTGAACTCAGATAGCAAACACACGAAGTCTAAACGCTGACGTGTCGGGATCAACGACCTCAGGTCATTACTAACCCGACCTTACTGGACGCTCCCAGACTATAGCCGTCGCTGAAATGTACAAAACGGTCCTGTTTTGGCCCTAAGGGACTGGCGGATCACCCACATGCCCTCACTACAGTAGCAAGCTTCAGCTTAAGCTTCAGCATCGAACCAACGGCGTGTGCTCGTTATCGCGGGGGAACCCTAAAGCCATGAGCTACATCGGACCCTGACATTTAACTCTCTCCAAACTTAATATGTGTTGCGTCAACGCCAATCATGACAAATGTGATCGTTTCCACTTTGCACGACCCTTATGGGGGGGCGTTCGTGTGACCCCGGAGAACATGCTTTTTTTTGCCGTACTGTAATAAAGTGTAATTGCACATATACTCCCGTAGGGGGCAGTGGCGCACCCATTGTCACAGTGTGCAGCAGGGAGCAATAGCTATATTAGCTCTATTATTATTAGCTCTATTGTGTCGGGTTTTTTTGCACGGACATGTGCGCGGAGATATGAACAAACCCTCAATGAGAGCGCCACTGCCCTCTACTGGAGTTTATGTGCAATTACACTTTATTACGGTACGGCAAAAAAATAAAAAATAATATGTTCCCCAGGGTTCTTCCCCTCCCCCCCACATCGCACAGCGCCCCCCCCCAAGGGGGTCGCGCCCCACTATTTGAGAAGAAAAAAACGACGGAGAGAGACAGAATTTATTGCGGGGGAACCCTAAAACCATTAGCTACATCGGACCCTGAACTTTAACCCTCTCCAAACTTAATATGTGTTGCGTCAACGCCAATCACAACAAATGTGATCGTTTCCACTTTGCAGATTTGTTCTCCTTAGTCTTTTTTTCCGTCGTTTGTTTCAAGTGGGGTGGAAAGATAGTTCGCTGCTCAACGTTTATCAGCCACAACTCACATAAGCTGCACTTTAATTACTTCATTGTTATGTGTGAACGACACATAGGAAGTAAGAAAGGAAGCACTGAACTGCCAGCTACAGCGCTGCAGAAAAACAAACCACGCAGCCACCTTGTGTTTGAAGCTTTGATCACAGAAGAAAACGCAAAACGATAGAAAAGCAGAAAAAAAGTAACAGCAGCAACGTTTTCCCGATATGCAGGTGTGGTACAGGTTGCTGCCCACCTCCAGGTTGGGGGGGGGGGGGGGCAGTGACTTTGGGAACAGCACCAAAGAGGGACTGATTGGCTCAGTCCGTCGTTCTGTCCTTACGTGGCAGACTCGTGCCACAGTGTCGAAACATAAATCAGGCCTTACAGAAATGGGGGGGGGGGGGGGGTCAACAGACCAGCGGCGTAGAAGGTTGGTGGACGTCCCATCCAGTTGTTGGCGTGACTTAACTGTCAGCGTCTGCGTCTCGGCGTCTCTCAGGAGGAGGACGGGTTCTTCTGCTGATCCGAACAGGTGGACCGTCAGACTGCTGTCAAGGCCGGATTTTATCAGCAGAGCTGAAGCCTGTCGAAGCCAGAGATCTGCACATCTTAACGTTCTCATATGTCATATGATCCACACGCTTTATCTCCTGATGGATGGATCGGGGGGGGGGGGCAGTAGGAATGCTAATTCTGTCCTGGCTTTGTCGCGTGTGGTGAAACATGGGACGCTGAGCATTCAAGGGCTTGAAGGAGGAATCCTGGGTCTCCGGCGGGCTCCGAGGCAGACGCCACATCGTCAGCATGATCCCAGAACCGCCGTCGACGTCTTCTTGCGTGCAGTTGCAGAACCTTCATATTTATTCACTGGATGTGATCGTGCACGGTGATAAACAGGGATGGTGCCGGCACGTCACCTTGCAGCACCTCAGTCTGAATATTAACGGAGCTTGTGTTCCCCTGAGGCTACACCAACGCCAAATACTCCAGGTCGTGGTGCACGTAAATGAACGTGTGGTTTATGGCTAGCCGTTTTAGCATTTATTCCATAATCCTTGATATCAGACCTCAGTTCTCTTTACTAACGACCGTCCTTTCACTGGTGTGGCTCTCCTGACCCAAACAAAGGGTCCAGCGAAACGCCACTAACAAGTATTGTCTTTGGAAAGGGTGACATGGTTAACCGTTTAACCGTTAACCGACAGTAACTCTAACCGATTAATACTAACGTCAGTTTGTTTTAAGCTACGTAATTCAACCATGGGGCGTGTCGACAGGTGAACACATGCCATCAGGTGCGTCCCATCACAGAAACTTACAGCGAAGATGAAGAGAGCAAAAAGGAGTTCTGTGGAGTGTTGTACCTGAACGCTGGGGCGCCGAAAAGGGGGGGTAAAGGATACGGATTATAGGGGCCCATGATTGAGGGGGGCCCAGAGAGGCCCTAATGATGATCAAAAAAGCAGCATCAACAAATTTCGCTGCTGTGTTGGGGGGCCCGGTAAAGATTCTTCTCATGGGGCCCAAAATCCCTTGCGGCGCCCCTGCCTGAACGTGTTCATTGAACGAAAGTTCACGAACTAGTTACTAGTTCATATTTTTCGCGAACGTGAACTGAGCGCGTTCTCTTTCTCCTTCACCAGCGGGGGGTGTGAACGAGTTCATTTGGGCAGTTGTGAACGACGCTCTTTCAAAGTTCACGCACGGTCAAAACCGTTCCAGGTTTCCAGCGAACTCCATTTAAAATCCACCACAAACGAGCCTGATATGAATCTGAGGAAATCAATCAAACATGGCAACACGGGCTGTCGCATCTGTCGATTACAAAAAATTGACTATTTAGTTCATTTTTCCGTCCGGACTAATAGCCACCAAAAATGAACTATTTAGTTCATTTTTGGTGGCTATTACAACAGACTGCTGGACCGCGCTCACAATAGAGAGCTACGTGTCACTATATCGATGAGTACTGGAAAGCTAATTCTGCCGTCCTGTTAACGTAGAGCATGCTGGGTAGACACACAGCTGATAACCTCACAGCTAAACTGGTTGATGCAGCGGAGACGTGGGGACTTGGTGGGAAAGTGTCCGCATGCATCCACGACAACGCAACAGCACGACATCGTAGCAGCCAACTCTCCCGGGCGGGTCAGGTGGATCGGAATGGTGGGACGTTTGTGTGTCGGAATAGCGGTATTTCGGGATGGTGATGTGTCTAAATGGTGGTAAGTCGGAATGGCAGCATGAAAGGGCATTTAAATCTTATCGGTTAACGGTTATTAATCGTTAAAGGGCGTCAGTTAACGGTTATAAAAAAAATCCAAAATGTGCATCCTTACTTTGGAAAGTGGTGGGTGTTCACCTCCACAGATACTCCACTGTTTGTCGGACTAGTGCGGACTGGTTTAGACTAGTCAGACTGATGCGTAGAGAACTGATGAAGCCGCTTGGATAAGAGGCGAAACGTCTTCTAGACAAATCTAAGTCCAGTTGCCTTTGATTCAGTTGTTGCGAGAATGGAATTGACCTGGATAAATGAGACTTATTTTAGCACTAGTTCAGTCTTTTGTTGCACTAGTTGAACAAAAGGTTAAACTAGTCACAATTTTCAAGCAACTTGTAACACTTTTGTCCAGCTAGCTTAAGCAGAGGCTGAACTAGTGAAGCCATGTCCTGCACGAGTAGTATCAAAGTTTATGCTAGTCACCTTTTATAACACACTAGTGGACCTAGTGGCTAGTGGCTAGCTATAGCGGTGGTTTTGTGTTGTGCTGTTTGATGTCCTCCAATCACGCCAGAGCCCAACCAGCCGGACATGACAAGCGTGGTAGTTTGGAGCTGCCACTCGTCAACGTTACTTTGACCCGTTGGGGTCATAACAGTGGCTGCTGACAGAACAGTTGGTTCTGCTCGTCAGGTATCATGACTTGAGCTGGATTTTTCTTTGTTTGGTTTGATTTTATTGGAAAAGAAAACTGAAAACTGAAAAAAAAAAACACAATTTCTCCAACACCTGTAGGCAAAATCTGATCACTTGATGATTCAGAAGTCGTAAACATGCGAGCCTCTCCCATCATGCACCTCCCGCCCAGATGTGAACTCAACATTAATCAGAGCGATTCAGAAACAGCTGCAGCTGTGATGTGACTTCGTCATGACGACGTTCCCTTTGATTCTCATATTTACAGCAAATTAAACTTCAAGGTCCCCCTGAAGTTCTCCTCTCAGCTGATTTCCTCACTGAAACATTTTCACGGTACGGTGACGTGTCGAGCGTTTAAGATTCTGCTCGTAACTCAGCTTGAAAAAGCGCGGCGCTGCCGGGGGACGTCCACGTCAGAGCCCGCTTCCCTCGCCGGACCCAGAATACTTTCATGATCCATAACTCTGCTGTCTTCAGGAGATATTCTGAGCCTCTGGGAGCTGCTGGACTGGCAGTAATTCAATGCGCCAATCCATATGTCTGTCTGAGCGTGATGCATTCGCCCGGGACGCCGCAGCCGCGCCGGCTGCGCGGGCGCCTCAGTAGCGGAGCAGGATATGATGTCATAGCCTCGCGGCCACAGCGGAGCGAAGGCCGCTGAATTCAAGGGATCTCTGGAGAGAGATTCCTGCCATGTCGGCTCTCGTGTCTTTCATCCTCCATCCGTCCTCGTCCTCGTGACAGTGATTAATGACCCTCAGCTGTCGGGCGCTTCCCCGCCGACGCCCCCACCTCTCTCTCTCTCTCTTTCCCCGGTTTGCTCTCACAAGAAGAAGGAGAACCGAGCCAAGAAGAGGATTGATGCCACATGTTCTTAGAGGGTAAGAAAAAAAAAAGAAATTAGAGAAAAGCCTTATATTGGTCAGCGAGGAGAAACAGAACGGATAAAAACCGGAGCGCTGGTGCCTCCCGGTGCGGAGGAATGTCCCCGCGTGAGGAGGATTAGCGGGTCGGCCCGAGCGCTGCGTCACCGATACCGTGCTACATACAGTATCAGGAGCCAGAAACGAGCCGCTGACAGGGGAACGACCCGTCAGTCACTCAGCGTTCACGCAGCTGCTGCTCACACTCGACTGCACGGCTCTGCAGAAATCAAACACCCAGTCGGGTCCGGAAGCAGCTCGACGGTGACGGAACCGAAATACACGTTTGGACCTGAAATAAAGACTTTCAGCTTCGACTCAAGAGGTTTCACGCACACGTGGCATCCTGAGTTTCCGCCCCGGAGAAGCTTTGCCGCCCTTCAGTCGCTGCAGCTTTGCTGCGCTGACATCTGCAGGAAAATATTCGGATGTGAAGCGCCATCAAAAAAAAAAAAAATCGATTTGGCAATATATCGCGATTTTCGGCCGCCCAATATAATATCGATTTTTCAGCTCCTAATATCGATTTTTGAGGAAAATTTCATTCTATTTATTTTATTTATTTATCAAATGTGCAAAAACACTAATAATAAACAATAAATAGGTTGTTTTGAAGCAAATAGTCCTCAATTTGTCCTCTGAATGATCAATATCATCTGATGAACATATACAGCAACTTGATTTTTCATCTCTACTTTTAATTATGATATTAACTGGGGAGAATATCGCAATATATCGTGATACCGCGATATAGTGGTAATATTGTATTGTGACCCCAAGTATCATGATACATATCGTATTGCGAGGTCATTGCCAATACTCACCCCTACCCATGAGCCCGTTCTAATGGCAGCCATCCACGCCCGTACCATGACACTGCCTCCGCCGTGTCTGGCTCATGGTTTCCTCCTCCAGAATTTAATCTTCCCATCATTCTGACTAGGGATGCACATTTTGGATTTTTTTTTTAATGACCGTCAACCGGCGCCCTTTAACGATTAATAACCGTTAACCGATAAGTCCGGGAGGGTTGGCTGCCGCGATGTTGCGTGCGTTGTCGTGGACGCATGCGGACACTTTCCCGTGTATACTCTCGTGGCAATGTGTCGCCGTCAGTTTGCAGCAGAGATGCCGCCGTCACTTTTGATTTATACTAGCGCGGTCTCCGCTATGTTATTCCACGCCACAACACAAGAACGACAATCACGAACTAGCTAAACTTACTAAACTTATCTCTTGCGTTTTTCCACGTCCTCACCGTCTCGGCCGTATCCAGACCCACATTCATCGCTATCTCCCTCCATGAATTACTAGAATATGTGCTGTGTTTGTGGTGTGGAGAACCAGAATCGTACAGATGTGGGTACTTCCTCATTTTTTCGATGACGCGCTCTTTTCTACGCGGATGTAGAATTGACCAATCAGAGGCCTGGTGCACCTGTCGACACGCCCCCATGAGTTGATTGAATTACGTAGCTTAAAAACAAAATTGACCATTAGTATTAATCGGTTAGAGTTACTGTTATCGGTTAACGGTTAAACGGTTAACCATGTGCATCCCTAATTCTGACACAAGCTTATCTTGGTTTATTGACAACCGACGTGAAAGTAAAACACCTGAGAGGAGTGGAAGCACCTCAAAGCTCTTGAGTGGACATGCATAGTCTGAAGCCACCGCCGTTTGAGGAGATAAATGGAAACTTTGCATAAAAATGGAAAAAGAGGACAGATATATATATTAGAGCTGAGTGATTTTATCAATTCTGCGATATATATATCGATATTTTATTTCCCCAGAGAGTATCGATTTTTCAGCCGCGGGTATCGATATTCTAAGCTTCTTTCTAAACCTCCGTGTCTCACCTTTAAAAGCTTGCAAGCAACAATTTGCACTGTTTAAATAAATGAAACTATTTTTCTCAACAAATCTTTTATTCATTTTGTCCAGCATTTGCAAGCTGCCTGTCAGACATATAATGTGTAATTGATGCTTTCAGTTCAATTAATTCAAACAAAGTCATTGGAACACTCGCAAGATGTCACCAAAATCACTTTGTCCCTTTAAAATCTTTCAGAAAATGATGTAAATGTATTGTAAGATGAATATCGATACATATCGTATCGTGAGCCGAATATCGTGTATCATATTGTATCGTATCGCGAGATTAGTGTATCGCTACCGCCCTAATATATATGTGTGGGTGTGCCAGCAACTCAAAGGTTATTTCTACAACAACGTCTGGGGACTAAAGCGTTGAGCGTCTGCAGCGTTTCAGGTAACGAGCCGTCAGGTGCCACCAGCACATAGCCACAGCCCAGACTGACAGTCTTCATTCCCACCTTCAGCTCTTCACACAGGAAGCATCTCACGGGAGCTCGCGTCGGCCTCCGTGTCACTTCTCGGTTCCCCGTCACTCCGTTCCTTCGCTCGTGCTGACGCGTCTCGCGCCACCTGATCCCCAGGTGTCAGACGCCGGCGTCCCTCCTCACTCAGCGTCCTGACAGTCGACAGACAGCCGAGGGCAGCCGGCTGACACGGCTGATGCTTCCCCGTGTTTATCTCCATCAATCTTCCTTTTCCTTTCACCGTGAAGACTGAGAGGGCTCTCCGATGACGCCACCATGCCCCCCCCCCCCTTCCTGGCCCCCGTCTCCACGGGTATTTAACATTTTATGCTTGATAACCACTCAAACCACCACAGTAATCTGGTTAATGGATTGATTTGAAGGGAAAAAAAACTGCAGTGGAAACACTTTCTTCAAAAGAAAAGAAAAAAATTCACATTTGTTTTTCAGCAGAAGTCGTGTCGGGAGGAGACACCGCCTCGCTTAACTCATCGAAGGTTTTTAGCCCGGTGGTCCGGGTCCGTGAAATCTCGCAGATGTGGATGGCTCCACGTACAAAGCAGCCTGGCGAGTCACGCCCATTCATCCTTTCTGGAGAGGCCTGGTACCCCAGTCAGTCACGGGCCAAACCAGACGCAACGGGGAGGAGTTTACGTGACGTCTCGTACGGGGGCGCTATAGTCTATAGCAGTGATTTTCAACCCTGGTCCTCGAGGCACACTATCCAGCAGGTTTTAGATGTTTCCTCTTCTTCTTCACACCCTGATACAAGTGGCTGTGTCATCAACAGACTTGTGCAGACTTTGAGACAACCTGATAATGACCATTAATTAAAATCAGGTGTGTTGAAGCTGGGAAACCTCTAAAACCTGCTGGATAGTGTGCCTCGAGGACCAGGGTTGAAAATCACTGGTCTATAGGGCTGTAGCGATACACTAATCTCGCGATACGATACACGATACGATACAGCCCTATAGACCAGTATTAAATAAAAGACAGTGGCATCGGTCGGTTTGGCGGGGAAACCTTGTTGCTCCAAGGTGTCGACTTGGCAGTTTGGAGCGGTGGCTCTTGGGCTGTAGCGATACACTAATCTCGCGATACGATACATGATATTCGGCTCACGATACAATACAGCCCTATAGATGAGTATCAATAAAAGACAGTGGCATCGGTCGGTTTGGTGGTGAAACCTTGTTGCTCCAAGATGTCGTCTTGGCAGTTTGGAGCGGTGGCTCTTGGGCTGTAGTGATACGCTAATCTCGCGATACGATACACGATATTCGGCTCACGATACGATACAGCCCTATAGACAAGTATCAATAAAAGACAGTGGCATCGGTCGGTTTGGCGATGAAACCTTGTTGCTCCAAGGTGTCTTGGCAGTTTGGAGTGGTGGCTCTTGGGCTGTAGCAATACACTAATCTCGCGATACGATACACGATATTCGGCTCACGATACGATACAGCCCTATAGACCAGTATCAGTAAAAGACAGTGCCATCGGTCAGTTTGGCAGTGAAACCTTGTTGCTCCAAGGTGTCATCTTGGCAGTTTGGAGCGGTGGCTCTTGGGCTGTAGCTATACACTAATCTCGCGATACGATACACGATATTCGCTCACGATACAATACAGCTCTATAGACCAGTATCAATAAAAGACAGTGGCATCGGTCGGTTTGGCAGTGAAACCTTGTTGCTCCAAGGTGTCGTCTTGGCAGTTTGGAGCGGTGGCTCTTGGGCTGTAGCGATACATAAATCTCGTGATACGATACACGATATTCGGCTCACGATACAATACAGCCCTATAGACCAGTATCCAATAAAAGACAGTGGCATCGGTCAGTTTGGTGGTGAAACCTTGCTGCTCCAAGGTGTCGTCTTGGCAGTTTGGAGCGGTGGCTCTTAGGCTGTAGTGATACACTAATCTCACGATACGATACACAATATTCGGCTCACGATACGATACAGCCCTATAGACAAGTATCAAATAAAAGACAGTGGCATCGGTCGGTTTGGCAGTGAAACCTTGTTGCTCCAAGATGTCGTCTTGGCAGTTTGGAGCGGTGGCTCTTGGGCTGTAGCGATACACTAATCTCGCGATACGATACCAGATATTCAGCTCACGATACGCTACATCCCTATAGACCAGTATCAATAAAAGACAGTGGCATCAGTCGGTTTGGCAGTGAAACCTTGTTGCTCCAAGGTGTCGTCTTGGCAGTTTGGAGCGGTGGCTCTTGGGCTGTAGCGATACACTGATCTCACGATATGATACACGATATTCGGCTCACGATACGATATATATCGATATTCATCTTAAAATACATTAGCATCATTTTCCGAAAGATTTTATGGGGACAAAGTGATTTTGGTGACATCATGTGAGTGTTCCAATGACTTTGTTTGAATTAATTGAACTGAAAGCATCAATTACACATTATATGGCTGACAGGCAGCTTGTAAATGCTGGACAAAATGAATAAAAAAAAATAAAAGATTTGAAAAATGGTTTCATTTATTTAAACAGTGCAAATTGTTGCTTGCAATCTTTTAAAGGTGGGACACTGGGCTTTTGAAAGAAGCTTAGAAAATCGATACTCCCGGGTGAAAAACTGATACTCGATACTTGATAAAATATCGCTATATATCGCAGAATCGATAAAATCGCTCAGCTCTAGTGGTCTAGTTGCTGCCTTCAATGCCACATCCTTCATTTCTCTGACTGGCTGCCATCCAGATGCAGTTTCTTCTGTGTCTCTGGATAAAATCAAAGCATAATGCTCTGCATAAATAAAAGAGAATTAGGATGGCTGGCCAGGCAAGCAGGGAATTCCTCGCAGACTTGGATGTCTGCAGCAGTAAATAAAAACTGAACCTGTCTGGTTTGAGGTTCTGGAGATCCATCGCCACTGTGCCACAGTCGTCACAGTGTTGTAGTCCAGTCACCAGAGTGCAAGTCTGAGTCCAGTCTGGAGTCCACAGCGCTCAGTGTACGAGTAGAGTCCAATATCAACTTTTACAACCCAAGAAAACACTTTAAACCGTTGACATCTGGTAAACAAACTGTCGGTTATCGGTTATCACTCCTCAGCCAACAAAACTACCCTGAAGTGCAAGTAGGTTGCTGCTTGGTGATTACTTGGTGACTCTGCAGGCTTCATCACCGTCAACTTAAAGTCGTTTCCTCACTCGCCTTACTTCTGGGCCACTTCGTTCGGGACCTCGCCATCTTTCTGCAACTCTGGAACCTCCTGGAACTTTTACGATGTCATGTTTAAATCTTTAGCTGTATCGGACAGATTCAGGTCGGCGCTGTGCACCGTCAGTCGTGGTCTAAGGGTCTGATCTTCCGCCAGATCTCCTAAAGCCGCTATTAAGGGATAGCAGGTAGCGGAAGGGTCGTTCCCCCGCAAAGAACGCAATCCTCCACCTTCCTAAACCCGCTATCCCACCTGTGCTACCTGCTACATTATGCATAGGAGTGGTTAGGGCGTTCCACCTGTTAAACCAATCAATGCGTCAGCAGCCATTGCCTTTAAGAGCAGGTTGCGCTACCAGCAAACCGCACACCGCTATTTAGTTAGTTAGTTTATTTAACCCTAAACCCGCGATCGCAAGATAACGAGATTGCGGAAAGGCCAAAAGACACACCCATTACCACACCTACAAAGTGAGCAAGGGAGTCAGCATCATGGGTAGCAGCTTCAGCGAGCGGAAGATTGCATTAGCAGTTAGCAGAGGTTGCTAAACCCACAATTTGCGGGCAGCGGCTAGTGTTAACGGGTAAGGGGAAGTGTACGAAAGTAGCCAAAGCGTGGGAAACGAATATGAGGCGGCCCAACTTTTCCTGCTGCATTCAGAGGATTTTTCAGGTCGGTCCGATAAAATCGGGGGACTGGTCTGGCTGCAGCTGTTGCACGAGTCCAAGTCAACAGCGCTCAAGTCACGAGTCTGCGGCTGATGCTCGTGTCGAGGCGTGAAAACCTGACTTTTCCTCAAAGACGTGAGGAAGAGCTCGGACTCTGGACCGGGTTTTAATCTGAGCACCTGCCTGCTGTTGTGCAACGCTGGCGGACAAATCCTGAATAAATCACAGAGAGATAAGCCAGTCATGAGCTCTGACCCTGTGATTATGTCAGTTTAAGAAAGCTCCCTATCACCGTGAGCAAGCGCTTCTCTGAAGGGAGGAGATTAACCCCTGCTAACCCCCCGCATGTCTGCAAAGATCGCATCAGACTCTTTATTTTTGACAACGCTGACAGAACAGAATGTAAGAAAAACGGTCACGCCAGACTCCCTCGGCGCTCCACGTTCCCTCAGCTGTTCAAACACAGCGCCCCCGTTTAAAGGCATTAATCTGGAGAATCTTTTCACTCGGGTCCAGCGGAGCAGTCGGGCCCTGGAGAGCATCGGTCGAGCCCGTCGAATTATCCCTACGCCTGTTTAACGGCAGATAATTGAGCCGGTCTGACGCGGGGATCCCACGCCGCCGGTTTGCTCTGAATGCGTGCCAGCAGGGTGAAGCCACATCTAATTTTTCCCTCCTGTGCGCTGCCATCAGATTTGGGTTAAAGACCTGAGCGATGCTTTCTCATTTGTTCCCGGCAAAAGGTCATCTACCACTTACTGCTGCTTAGAGGACGCTTCTGGACACCTCACTGACTCTTTGAGCCATTAAAACTCTCAAGGAGGTTAAAGAACCCACACTAAAACAGACTTACAGTCCAGACAACTGCAACTCTAATGCACCGGTATCACAACAAGATAACTATCGGGCCGATAACAGGAAATTATGACATCATCCCGATAAGTCCAATATCACGACGAATAGCCCCGATAACATAAATATTTTTGTCAACACAGCAGTGCCTCGCTCCCTCTGAGTCTTGAATGACCAGCAGTGAATGTTATGTTCAAGTGACGTCGGCATAATTAGAAAAACGATTTCTCAATCAGGAAAATCAGGAATACCCCTCATGCTAGAAAACAATTTGTTAACTCGGTCATAATTTTAGTAGTTGCTAACTTGAATCAATATTCGCAGTATTTTCCCCTCATGTTACACACAAAAAAAGGAAAAAAAAAAATTGAAAAGGCTGAAAGAACGACAGTAGCAAACAAGGGAATGTCGGAATTTACGTTACACCTTGAATGCAGCCTGCAGCACAGCGTGCTGATCATAACAAACATGGCGGCGATGGAGCTTCGTTAAAGTTTCAGAAAAAGATAGTTTGGTGGTTATTTGTGACGAATCCTCCGAGCGAATTCTACGAGGAGGGAAGCACAAGCTTTAATACGTAAAACCTGATCAGCCACCTACAACATAACAATCGCTTCCATGGAGTTTTGAAATCACGCTAATGCTAGCTAATGCTAACATGCGCAAGCCAGCAGCAGTCTCTCTCCTCTCCCTCATCTCTCTCATCTAAAGCTTCCATGAGATAAAAAAAAACCAAAAAAAATCACTGAACCTCATTTACTTTAATTAAAGGTATTAATTTAAATGGAACCATAAGTCAAAATCCATTAAATGTTAATCTTTTCAGTTTGTAATTTTGATGCATGTATTTCCATCAGTTCAAGGAGCCTCTTTTTTTTTATATCAGTCAGTAATGAACCTTATTTAAGTTAATGTGAGATATCAAATAGGTTTGTTTGATAGCTTTAAGAAAATGTTTGAGAGTCTTGCCAAATTTTTTTAATGGAAAAAAATTAAATTCTGTTCATTTAAAGAGTCCAAAAATTTTTGGTTTTTTTCATAGTATTGATGTAATGATCTTAGGTATATGTGTGTGCTATCTGTATCGGCCTTTAGGAGCATCCCTAACATCACGGGCACAAACGGAGGCGAAACATGCAGGAATTCCTGCGTTTTCTGCAGCATCAGCCTTCTGCTGCGCAGCTGCAGCCGGTTAACCAGAGTCAGCTGTCCACCTACACCAGCGAGGGCAACGCAGGCCAATTTATGGTCCGTTTGCTCATACACCCAGTGTAATTTAATTCATTGCCAAGAGCCCGTGAAAAAAAAGTTTAATGGTGGTGAGGAACAAAAAGAATTAGCGATACCAAAGGAAATTAGAGAGGCATTAAGATCCGGGACGCTCTGCCGCGGTGCTTAACGACTCCTCTGGCCTGAACAAATCAGTTTTACTGAGCAGGGCTGCTCTCAGCAGAGTTATAGCCACCGTTAGCCTCCCTTATTGCCTGCCCCCATTAACTGGGCCCTACCTGAGGACGGATCGGCGCAATAACAACATCAATTCAGGCCAGACTAACAAGTCGCTCCCTGGAAAAAATTCACATCTGATAAAATAATTATCCTTGTGGTTACAGATTTTTTTTTTTTTCCTCCGCCCGTCATATCTGCAGAGAGAAGGAGAGAACGGTTCTGCAGTCAATGGGAGCCCAAATTAGGTCCAGACTGACACTTCTCATCAACGACGAGATGAATCGTCTTCATGCCGCTCGCAGATGTTCATGGTCGCCAGATGACGAAACCCTCCGGGGGGAACAAAAAAAAAAAAAAAAAAAAGAAGAAGAAGAAGATGGCTCTTTCTGCAGCACGTTTCTTCTCCGACACGCGACAGTAGACGCCACGGTCGACAAATCAGTTCCACAAAAACACTCAGATCTGGAACATCGTTGCTCAAGTTTTTATTTGCTCTCTTTTCTTTTAAATTTCTTTAAATTATTTCTTTCTGTATGTTTGCAGGCCAGAGTTTCCAGAGTTGCATGAAATGGAGTTATTACCTCCACCTGTGTGTGTGTAGATGTGTTCGACTGGTGTGGTGACCGGTGATCTAGTCCTCTGACCATCTCACCTCAGTGTTGCTACCTGCATCTGTTTATAGTCATTTCATTCAGTCATTTGTGTCTCTCCTCTCTCTTTCTTCATCCAGCTGGTCTTCATCAGGAAGGTCCCTCCATATGATCCAGGTCCTGCTCAAGGTTTCTTCCTCTTAAAGTGGAGTTTTTTCTTGCCACTGTTTGGCTTAAAGGTTTTTTTTCTTCCTCTGTGGGAGTTTTTTACTTGCCATTATCCTCAATTTGGATTTAAAATTATAACTTTAGTTAATATTTGCTCTGGGGTCATGATCTGGGTCATTGTAAAGCATCTAGAGACAACTGACATTGAAACAGACGCTATACAAATAAAATTGAATTGAATTGAATTGAAAACGCATTCAGCAAATTTCACCATGCGAAGTCGGGTCGGGATGTGACAACGTGGGGCTACTACTATTACGTTTACTACTATTACTGTTACTTTTTATTACTACTAATAGTACTTATACCATTATTACCTTTACTACTACTACCATTGCTATTACAACTACGATGATTACTTCTATTACTACTATTACTCTTAGGCGTTTTATGTGAGAGTTATGCATTTTCAGCTGCTACTACGACTACAGTGGGTCTAGCAGAACCTTGTATGGCAGCAGCCGCTCACTGGTGTGTGAATGTGTGAATGAGAGGCCACTGTAAATCACTTTGAGGGCACCTTGATGGTATGGATAAAGCGGTATATACAGTGATCCATTATTTTTCGCGGTTAATGGGGACCGGCGCCCCCCCAGTGAAAATCAAAATCCGCGAACTGGAGCCGGAACCTCCCGAGCCTCAATAATGTGTTTAAAATGTTTAAAAACCGTAAAAAAGTATCGAGGCACTGCAGTGAAACAAGACAAAGGCTCAACTGTGGTCTTTCTGTTACCTTCACAGCCTGGTCTCTGAACCGTAGTAAACAAACCGCTGGTATTCTGCTATTTTTGGCTCGTAATTAGCGGCTAATACGCTAACAACAACAAAAGAAAAAGTTCGGTTTTCTCTGCATGGAATGAGCACTTTATTCTGGCACTGCAGGAACTTGTAACATCACACAGGTTGTATTGTTGGGCTCCTGTCGGTTAACAGAGAATGTAAATCTATACACGCTGGGCTGCTGTTGATGCTCACTACACTTTTCATCTAACCTCGTTTTCATTCTGCCGTCCCACGACACACACACTACATTACCCATAAGCCACACCATTACCCATAAGGCCACCTTCCTAAAGGGGCCAGGCTGGCTCACAGCACTTTCTTCGTTGTGAGAGAACGCGCACAACATCCTGTGATGTTTCTGCGATTTTTTCTTGATTATTTTTATTAATTATATATTTCTGAAAAATCCACGAATAACTAAAACCGCGGAACTTAAAGCACGAATTGGCGAGGGATCACTGTATATCGTACCGTGAGCCGAATACCATGTATTGTATCGTATCGTATCGTGAGATTAGCGTATCGCTGCAGCCCTACGTGGGCCCGAGCACGTCACGTATCAAAATCCATCACTGGTGGACGCCAGTCGGCCGATCCGATCACACCGGGGGGACCACGTGTGCCGAGCTGGACGCTGTTGTGGTTGAAACATCTAGAAACTAGGATGTTGGTGCAGATCCCCAGCCGAGGTAACCAGTCAGCAACTGCATCAGTACTTAAATATTTCAAATAAAACTGAAAGTCGTCAACGCTGAATTCCTCCCCAGAGGCCATGAACCCTCCTCCCCCGGCGTCTATCGACAGCAGGCTGCAACGCCTTCGCTTTTTAAGCTAACGAGGTGGCGGCTACTGGAAAGGAGATGTGCAAAACCAGGGTGTAATAATTCTCCTTTCCTTTAGCAACGATAAATCAGTTCGGCTTTAAAAGCTGCGACAGCAACATCAGACGACCGGGAAAGTTGTGCAACGAAGGAAAGAAATGAGGTTGACAGGCTTCAGGTCAGAGGGAGGTTAAGGGCTGCAGAAATGAAAAAGAAGAAGACGAATCCAGCAGTTTAACAATTATGTTCCTCGCAGGGAAATTGCAAAGAATTTCGGGGATTTCATCAGCCGCTTTTAAAGGGCTCAGAGAAGCCGAATAAATCTTTTTGCGCACGAGGGACGGGGCTGTGATCAGCCGGGTCCCTGACAGCGCCGCCATAAAACCGGCTCGTTCTGGGGCGGAATTCACGGCGTGAGCTCGGGAACACATCTGACAGTGATCATGGCTCGACACAGTCCATCACCGCATCTACTAATAAAAGGCTCCACCGCGCTCATAAAGGACACGTATTAGAAAAAGAGAAAGAGCCAAACACGCCGCCGCCGCCGCCGCCTCCCTCCCGAGGTCACGCCGAAAACCGTCCTGCTGTCGGGCCAGTCGGGGTCTGAGATCCTTCAGATGAAAGAGACTATTCTGCAGTTAGAAGGAGATAATCTACGACGGTACGAGAGGCAGATCGGTGCTCGGCCTCGTTTACATCAGCAGGACGCCGTGCGCCAGACGTGACACCGACGAACGGCGTGCGGCGCAATTTAAGACCCGAATAGGAAGACGAGAGGTCCCGAAGCAAAAACAGATGAAACCCTGAATAAAACGAGAGCGAGAAAACATTTCTCTCCTCACCGCTGAGACGCCCTAAAAGCAGAAGAAGCAGACGATAAACGGGCACTTGTACCTATTTAAATACCCGAATGATGCAAGTAAAACTAAATAAAGACTAATGCACTGGATTCACACTGTACTCTGTATAAATTAAGTAAAATATACAGTTGCAACCATGACTTCAGAAAAGGATGCACTTTTCTTTTCTCTACACGTCTGACAGTAAAAGTAGCGTAGTGCTGGGCGGTATACCGGTTCATACCGGTTCATACCAAATACCGGTGTTTATTTCTCTTATGATATGAATTTTTCATATACCGTAATACCGGTGAGTATGTACTGTAGCGTACACTACGTTGGGAACGCCGGGCGGCGGAACGTTAGCGCCGCAGAACATTGTTTGACAGGGGACTGTTTTGCAGTTGCACTGGAGGCACAACACGCTACTAGCTTATGGTTAAACAGCGAAAGTCCCGAAGTGGAAGCTCCAGAACGTCAATATGAGACTGAGGAATTTCTTCCTAAACGAGGAGCCGTGTCTGTCGAGTGGAAGTTCTTTGGATTTAAAAAAGACGACGTCCAACAAACTACAATAATCTGCAAATGTTGCCGAGCTAAAGTTGTAGCCGCGGGAGGCTACACCAGCAATCTGCTGCTTTATATGCTGCTACAGGATAATCCTATTTTTCCCCCAAAACTTGAATATTGCAAGTTGCATACTTTGTTTACTATTTATTTGTTGAAATATCTCGAGAACGTTGTTTACATTGTGTAGTCTATGTTGAATTTTATATTCACTCAATATTCAATATAGTAGTCAATATTCACTCCTCGTGACAGTAAAATCGGTCAGTCTAAGCCAATTTACTGCAGCAATTCCTCTAAATTATTAGAAAATGTGGTTAACACCCAGTTTTGTTAACCACAAAAAATACAGTGATTTACCGTGAAACCGATATAATTCTGAAAAGTACCGTGATATAAATTTTGCTCATACCGCCCAGCGCTAGGAGAACGTTTTCCTGTTTCAGGTCAGTCACGATTCAGGAATTTCCTTTATTCGCACACACTAAACTGATTGTAGAGCTGAGCGATTTTATCGATTCTGGGATATATATCGATATTTAATTTTCCCAGAGACACTCCCCCGAGACTGCTGTTGACCAATGACAGCGCTTGTCACATGACCTGTAATGTGGCGTTTGGGCGACAGTAAAAAACAAGATTATGTGATCATAAACTCAACTAACTGAAAAATGATAAAACGCAATCTGGTGGACACAGAGGACGCTCTATGTTGCTCTAGGGTGTTCTATGTCTCTCTAGGGTACTCCAGGATGCCCCAGAGTACTCCATGTTGCTCCAGGATGTTCTGTGCTGCTCTGGAGTGTTCCATGCTGCCCCAGGCCACTCCAGAGCAGAGCACTCGAGAGGGCTTCAGATCACTCTAGGGTAATCCAGGACGCTCCAGGGTGCTCTATGCTGCTCCAGAGTGTTCCATGTCGCTCCAGGCCACTCTAGAGTGCTCTATGTTGTTCTAGAGTGTTCCATGTCGCTCCAGGCCACTCTAGAGTGCTCTATGTTGTTCTAGAGTGTTCTATGTCTCTCCAGGGTACTCCAGGATGCCATAGAGTGCTCTATGCTGCTCCAGAGTGCTCCATGTCGCTCCAGGCCACTCTAGAGTACTCTAGGTTGCTCTATGACGCTCCATGGTGCTCCGTGCAGCTTTAGGGTGCTCCATGCTGCTCCGGAGTGTTTCATGCTGGTAATCCAGGATGCTCCAGTGTGCTCTAGGCTGCTCCAGAGTGCACCATGTTACTTCTGGCCACTCCGGAGTACTCCATGTCATTACAGGGTGTTCTGTGCTGCTCTGGAGTGTTCCATGCTGCTCCAGACCACTCCAGAGCAGAGCACTCTGGAGTGCTCCAGGTCGCTCTAGGGTAATCCAGGACGCTCCATTGTGCTCTATGCTGCTCTAGAGCGCTCCGTGCCGCTCCATGCCACTCTATGGTGCTCTAGGATGCCCCAGAGTGCTCTATACTGCTACAGAGTGCTCCATGCCGCCCAAGGTCACTCTAGAGTGCCCTATGTTGCTCTATGATGTTCCAGGGTGCCCCAGGCAACTCCCTAATGCTCCATGTCGCTTCAGGGTGCTCTATGCTGCTCTGGAGTGTTCCATGCTGGTAATCCAGGACGCTCCAGGGTGCTCTAGGCTGCTCCAGAGTGCACCGTGTTACTCCTGGCTACTCCGCAATACTCCAGATTGCTCCAGAGTGCTCCAGGCCACTCTAGAGTGCTCACTGTCACTCCATGCTCCTCCAGGCCACTCCAGAGCAGAGCACTCTAGGGTGCTCCAGATCGCTCTAGGGTAATCCAGGACGCTCCAGGGTGCTCTATGTTGCTCCAGAGTGCTCCATGCCGCTCCAGATCACTCTAGAGTGCTCCAGGCTGCTCTAGAGTGTTCTAGGTTGCTCTAGCGTGCTCCAGGCTGCTCTAGAGTGTTCTAGGTCGCTCTACGGTGCTCCAGGGTGTCCGATGCTGCTCCAGGATGGACACCAACATTGGTGAAAGCAACCTAAGCAGCTGGAGGACAACAAAGGCGTCCCTGACCTTGTTTGAGCATGAAGACCCACAACCTTGACTCGGATCCAACAGCTGGCAGGAGAAACGGGCCAAAACTCCAAAACTCCAGCCTGATGTGGTGAGAAACTACGCAGAGACATCCGAGCCAAGTTCAACAGTTTAAATACAGATCTACCACATTCCAACCAAGTGTACGTAAACAACTGACTGAGGAAAAGAATATGAAATTCTTCTTTTTTTCAAATTATCATTATTCTCACTCATCGTTTTGACATTTTGAAACCAAGAACATTTCAGGAATCCTCACTGATGTAAAAAAAAAAACAAAAGGCTTGTGTGTTTTTCTTTACTGGATGTAAACGTGTGGTTGTAGCCGTCTGCTGCAACCGCGTCCTTCAGAGCGAATCCACGTTTTTCCGGCCAAAGAGCGTCGCAGCTGGCGTCTGGCGCTCGTTTCCTCCCGTTGCTCAGGTGCCTGGGAGGGCTGGTCATCCCACATAAACCTGGGCTGCAGCGCCGCACGCTGAAAAAATACGCTGCAGGAGGAAGGAGGAGGAGCGGGAGGAGGCGGGGGGGGGGCTCGTATTGATCATCCGCCAGGTGTGATGGATAGCGCAATAAGTGGCAGCGGCCAGCGGAGGAGAGGAGAGAGTGATTTCTGCTTTTCAAAGTCCTGATGAATGAGAGCGTCAGACGGTGGCCGGCGTCCAGAGGCCAGCGCATGATGGACTGCTGTGTCAGGAGGAGAGAAATTGAAGGAGAAAAGAGAGGTGGGGGGGAGACAAGGGGGGGGGGGGGGGGGGGGGGGGGGGGGGGGGGGGGGGGGGGGTGGGGGGGGGGAGATAAGGCAGAATGTAAAGGCGAGATGGGGGGGGTTTAAGAAGCAGGTCAATAAAGCTCAGAAGGAAAGAGGACGACTGTGAGACGGAGACGGAGGGAAAGATGAGAGCAGGAGGTGACAGCAGAGTGAGTTCATCTTTATTAATGGCCAAAGAGCAGAGAGGGAGTTATTAAAAAGGAAAAAGATGAATGAAAGAATGAGTGTGAAGGAGGGGAGGGGTGTCGACGGGAGATGTGATATATGCTCCCCCCCCCCGAGCTTTCTGAAATCCAATAATAACACTGAGGAATGAGCCAGCTGGTGGACTGAGGGGAGGAGGAGGAAGGAAGGAAGGAAGGGAGGAGAGGAGCGAGGGACCGTTATCAACGAGGACCAGAAGGGGGCAGCAGAGAGACGGCGTTGCGTCTCTGAGGACGCCTTTAGAAATAAACCCCAGGAATAATTTCCATTTATCTGACAAATCAGCCTAAATCAAATTAGCCCAACTGGGCCAGGGACCGTTGGTAACGTAGCCTTTATTTAAGACGATGACACCCTGTCAGCGTCGCTATATCAACGGCTAGCTGATTCGAGCACAAGCATCCGCAGTAGCGCTGTAGCGATACACTAATCTCGCTATAAATACGATACACGATATTCGGCTCACGATACGATATATATCGATATACATCTTACAATACATTTACATCATTTTCTGAAAGATTTTAAAGGGACAAAGTGATTTTGGTGACATCTAGTGAGTGTTCCAATGACTTTGTTTGAATTAATTGAACTGAAAACATCAATTACTGTATTTTCCGGACTATAAGCCGCTACTTTTGTCCCACGCTTTAAACCATGAGGTTTATACAGAGATGCGGCTTTTCTATGAATTTTTCTTCAGCCCTCAGGGGGCGCTCTAGCAGGAAGTGCAAAAACCAAAAAACAAACCAAGTGGTTAAAAGCTATTCTGTTTTTGTTCAGTAGCCTATGATGGCTATGCTACTCTACATTCATTTTGTGAGCATCAATACCTGTTATTATTGGACAAACTGATTAATCCAGGTGTGTCTGACCATTGTAGCTACTCAGACACACCTGGATTTATCAGTTTGTTGGTTCCTCAGTGGATTTCAGGGTTCTGAGCGGACCCGTCGCAGAGGTAAGGTTTTAATCACAGATGCGGACCAGATGTAGCATGGAGCCAGCAGGTCCGCGATCCGGCTCCAAAGCAGATCCGGTACTGAGTGCAAGTGGACCCCGATACGGGTCCATTTCACGGGTCTGTTCCGGATGTCTTTGCTGTGTGGGGGGGTTTCAGTAAACAGGAGGAGGAAAAATAAAGCAACTTGGTTTTAGTGTACAGGAGGAAAATTAATAAAACCATCAATGACTCAGCACTTTTACTGCCGTGTTACAGGTTCTGTTCAGAAACAATCAGTTCAGGTATGTGAATAAACACTTATGGTACAAAATTTTTCGATGTAAATATCTTATTTCTCAGCCTGGATACCAGCGGCTTACAGTCCGGTGCAGTTTATATGTGACAAAATATATATTTCATTTATATTCTAATGGGTGCGGCTTATATTCAGGTGCGCTTTATAGTCCAGAAAATACGGTACACATTATATGGCTGACAGGCAGCTTGCAAATGCCGGACAAAATGAATAAAAGATGTGTTGAGAAAAATAGTTTCATTTATTTAAACTGCAAATTGTTGCTTGCAAGCTTTTAAAGGTGGGACACGGGGGTTTGGAAGAAGCTTAGAATATCGATATATATCACAGAATTGATAACATTGCTCAGCTCTAATCAGCAGACCACCTTCAGAGAACTTTCCCATGAACTTGTCTCTTCTTTTATATCCGTGGCTTTCTTCTAAAGAAACCGGGTCGAGATGGCAAAGCTGGGGATCAAACCCCCAACCTTCCAACTGGAAGACGGCTGGAGAGCTTGAGCGCCTCCTACAGATGGTACTCAGATGATGTCACAACATCCACGTTACGAGCCGTCCGCCGCCATCGCGTCGAGCAGTTTGTTCACGAAGACCAACAAACCAGCCAAATTATAGTAAAATTATCAATGAAGTCACTAAAATTAAACGAACAGCTCGGATCCAGCAGTGAAACAAGGTTTCTACGGGTTCCCTAAAACTCGAGCGCATGCAGGAACAAAGACTGAAGAGCTAGAGATGTTTACTCAGGACATTTAAGCCTTCTGGAGGGTTTGACGGGGTTTCACTGACCGTGTGTGGAAGGAGACTTGTAGGCCTTGTAGGCCACCATCTCATACGGGCCGATTACAGCTGCATAACGAGGTTTAGATTGGGCATCAAACATTTTCATGTACTAGTTTTTGTTTGTTTCATTCATTTTTTCCTTCTGAGGCGCTTTAGGCATCATTTTCTGAAGATTTTCGTCCATTTCTGACGACTAACACACCATGGAGACCTGTGAACACACTGCTAGGCTAGGCTAGGCTAGGCAGTGATGTCCATCTATGGTCATCTTTCCCAATTTGATTTGAGAAGCGTTAAAATCGAGAACCAGAAATAGAACACAGAAATTATTTGTCCTGTCTTCACCGAAACAGTCAGAACAGACTTAGAATAATCCGTGGGAACTTAGTCTTTGTGGTTTACTAGCGTGATCCGTGCATGTCGCTGCAATCATATACTCTGATTTCAGATAATGTTCTCACAACCGTGAGCAACCCCGGACTGCACGTGAACAACGCATGAATGTGGCACATCAGCAACTTTAACGGCAGTTTCAACCTCAAAAGCCTCGATTTAGTGCTGAATGTTAAATCATATTTTTACTACTAGGGCTGTCAAAGTTAACGCGTTAACGCAAATTCTGTTTTTTTTTTACGCAGATTAACGCACACACATTTCTGTAAATATGACCCTCAGCCAATAAGTGTATTTACAGTCAACGTGTGGGACAAACATGGCGACAGAAAAGGGTCTGATGAACAGTAAGTTTAGCTTAAAGGTGCTGATGGGTCTGTTGACAAGAAAAAGGTTATTGTATTTACTGTCACTATGAATTGAGTTTCCACCGCAGGACGGTAAAGTTAGTTTCACATCCGACATTCGCTTGTTTTCTTCTCTTTAAACTTTAATAGCGTCATGAAAACGGCACAGATTTCATCCAGGTTGGTATCATTTTGTAGATTTAAGTATGCCAGATATTTCACAAGTGTCATCAACCCTCCAAGCTCAGTGGGTGTGGCTAAAACTCTCAGGAACAGCGCTGAATGTCCTTCTGAGTACCTGCTGCTGCCGTGGAGTTTAGGGACCGTCAGCAAATTATTGCGGTCAAACAGCAGCTCCAACAAAATACACTAAGAAGCTGATGGATTAAGCCCCCAAAAAGTACGGCAGCATTGGTGGACTTACGTTTTTCAAACTAAAGGCTTAAAAAAATTATAATAATAAAGCAGATCCCCATGACCCTGTATAGGACAAAATGGGTATAGATCAGTGGTGCGCAAACTGTGGTACACGTACCACTGGTGGTACGCAGGCGCTCTCTGGTGGTACGTAGGCGCTCTCTGGTGGTACGTAGGCGCTCTCTGGTGGTACGTGGGGGGAATGTCAGGACTTTCCACATTTTCACTTTTTTTTATTTTTATTAAATCGGAAGCATACAATGCATTATAAATACGTTTCAAACGAAATTCAGGTAACAATAAATAACTACAATAAGGAATAAACATCTGCTGTGAATTTAAAGCTAATTGAGAAGGCATATATGGCTATATTTTAAAATTGGTCATCATGGTGGTACTTGGAGAGCTGAATAGTTTCTCAGGTGGTACGCAGCATTAAACGTTTGAGAACCACTGGTATAGATGACGGATGAATGGATGGATAAACAGAACATTAAAAAAATTATTTGTGCGATTAATCATCATTAATCGTGAGTTAACGATGAAAATCTTTCGATTAATCGCGATTAAAAAAATTAAATGACTGACAGCCCCACTTACTACACACAACATGTTACGGTGTTTTTACAAATGGATCAATTGACCAATGAAAAAGGCTGGAGGCTTGTAGTGATGTCATGTGAATGTTTTCTATAGGGGGACCGAAAGCGTTTATCTGTTCTACTTTCAATATGTTTGCTTCTGCTGCAAAGTTGTACATTTGATGACAGCGGTCACTGGAGATTAACTCAGGACTAGAGCCCGTCCCTAGTGGCCATTTCGTTAACTACACTTGTTGCGTTGGTTTCAGAAGGAAAGATTGGACGGCACCCTTCGGGTTGGTCGGCGTGTCTCTAACTCTGCCCCCTACTGGCAGCCAGTGTTGTACCTGAACGCGTTCATTGAACGAAAGTTCAAGAACTAGCTCATACTTTGTGCGAACGTGAAGTGAGCGTGCTCACTTTCCGCTTTACCAGCGTGAACGAGTTCGTTTGGGCAGTTGTGAACGACGCTCTTTCAAAGTTCACGCATGGTCAAAACCGTTCCAGGTTTCCAGCGAACCCCATTTAAAATCCACCACAAACGAGCCTGATATGTATCTGAGGAAATCAATCAAACATGGCAACACGGGCTGTCGCTGCTGTCACGCTAACAATTGCGTCATCAAACGTTTAAAACAAAATTTCCACCTTAAGGACCTGTATTTGTCTTCTAATAAAGATCATTTGGCAGCAAGTTTTTCCTCATATTTTTAATCTACACTTTGATTCCCAAAGTGTGGGCCGCGGCCCCCTGGTGGGCCGTCGTGGTACTGCAGGTGGGCCGTGAGAGGTCGTTAAAATTAAACAAATGTGTTTTAAATCCTCGATCTTTCCTCGTTTTTAATTACTGTAAAATATTCATGACATTATAAAAAAAAAACATTAAGAAGCAATAAAACAAACCAGTTAAGTGTTATTCTACTGTCATCTTAACTTAATATGACAAGTGTCACCTTATTTGTTGACCCCTTACATTAATATCAGATCATGGTTCCATTTTTTGAAATGGTGAACTGAACTAGTTCATTCATATTTCTGTGAACTAGGAACTGAACTAGTTTGTGTAGAGACTCACTCCCACTCCGACTCTGAGGATCTTCAGTTGCCTGAAAACTCTGTTTCCGAGTTGTTGAAGGGTTTCGTCCGTTACCCTCTAGACCCAGCTAAAGATTTGCTCCACTATCAGAAACGCATTAACACCCGACATCAGCAGCCTCCTGCCAAATGCTGGAGGGATCCAAACGTACCAGCGGTAAAGCAAAAACATTAACGCAGCGAATGCGTCAATAGCAAAAAAAAAAAAAAAAATCCCTGAATCAAACTTCACTTTAAAACAAAATGGCCCCGACTCTCGTGGAGAAAATCAATAAAACACGACAGCTTGTCCTCACTTTGCCAAGTACTGACAGCCAGTCCCGAGTCACCTCTAATGCAATATGACCCGCGCTGGCAACAAAAGAGCGCTCAGTTTGGCAAAAGACGGGTTGGACTGGCACTTCGCTGAAACTAAGACCGAGCAGTACGTTCAGGAGATGACGGACGACGTCCTCCCCCGAATATCCACTCGACCCGGTGATGCCCGATGACTTCACGAAACAAAGTTAGCGTTTAACCGCTCTGCGAGGCGCCAAGGAAAAGGGAAAAAGAAAAAGAAAGTCAAGCATGAAAAGCACTCAGGCCTCAAAGAGACGAAGAGCTGCGTAATCAGTAAAGAAAGTAATTTATAAATCCTGAATGAAAATGCCAGTAAAGATCGTGACCCGTACAAACAAGGAGCCTTTAGTAATTCTCAGAAAAATGAATTTAACTGAGCTGGAGATATCTCATTGTGACATCATGCAGAATTGATGGCTTTAATGGAGATAAATAAACCAATAAATATCAAAATGGTTCCAGGAAAAACAAAATTTAATCACCATTAATCTTATTTTAAGGAGCACGGTCTTGGAATAAAAGTTTTTTTCTTCTTTCCTCTGCAGTGAATGAGTTTGGCCTCTCTTTTCTGCTGACCTGTACGTATCAGATTCAATTATGGCGGCAGCCTTCAGCTTTTAAGTCCCTCGCGTTTCATAAATCGCTCACTCTGGGCTAAAGTAACAGCAAAGCGCAATTTGCAACACTCCGAGTCCACCCGGCACGATTTTAAAAAGCAGCTAACGAGGAAGGATCCTCAAGTTTGACTCGGCCAGAGCTGGATTTTTTTCATAAGGAGCCATAAAGTGCTGCACCGTTGAACGGGTTTAACGAGGGTTTGTTATAGCGATCCTGCTATCTAGAAGGGCTATTAACATCCCTCGGCTCTATACAGCTGCAACATGAGAGCTGACGAGCTGTGTGGCTGCTTTCCCTTTTGTGGCGGTGCCGTTGTTCTCCGCGGAGACGTCTTTACACAGCTGCAGAGCGCAAACAGAGCCTCGCCGGGGCTTCGGTTACGAGCCTGGCGAGGTTCGCACAAAAAAGCTCCCACTCCTGTCGAATAATTACCCTCTGTCACTGCGTTTCCTCTCAGAGCTACCTGCAGGTAAACAAGGGCCCGCCCCGCGGAGGAGGATTTACTGAAGGTACGGTCGGGGTGGATTAGTCCCGACAAACGTCGATCGTCGGGAGAATTAATGATTAATAATCGATTAATCATTAACATTTTTATATTGAAAACTATCACAAATATTCTCGATATTGGCGTGACGTTTGTTTTCCCCTTTGGCCTGGTTGCTATGGCCTGGTTGCTATGGCCCGCGGATGCGCAGATGTGTTCAGTGGCCCGGATGTTTGTGGTCGAGAATAACGTGACATTTCCTGTTTCTTTTCTTTAAAAAAAACAACGATAATAAAACAAGAGATATCGAGGAGACTACTTAACAATGACAATTTATATCAAGGCGCCAGTATTACAGGCTTTTTGTTTCTTAAAAAGATGCGCTTGTTGTGTGCTCGATGTGCGCTGCAGCTCCTTCTGGTCCGTGCTAACACCGAGTTGAGGCTAGGCTAGGCTAGACTAGGCTAGGCAAAAATAGAGATGAACCGCCGCCACCGTCCTTTACAAGGCTTGGATGTGCGTTGTTCAAGTGATACATCATTGTCGTTGTCGATTAATTGTATTTGTAATTAGCATTGCAGTGATTGCAGTACACCTGGTCATTTTCTAAATGAAAATGGTCCCACGCCACACTTCACCGCGACCGCTCCATGATTAGGCGAGGACCTACAGAAGCTCGCATGTAACAACTGAGTCCAGCCAGGGTAGGGTGATGGTGAAATGTTGCCCCCTGCTGCCAAATTTCTATCGGTGGCACAGTGACATGCATCGCATTGTTTGAGGACGTGCACTGATAACCTACATTCGGATTGTTTAAAAAAAAAAAAAAAAAAAAAAAAAAAACGTTCGGTTCATCGACGAAAATTAATTTCTTCAACCAAATTCTTAATGATCAATCATCGATTAATCGATTAATTATGCCCATCCCTAGTTAGGATGTGTGTTTTCAAACCGACAGCAGGTAAAATATATTTGGGTAACGTGAGCCCACAGAAGAAAAAAAAAACTACCTGTTTCCATCCACTGCCATTGTTAAGTTTTAGGACGTAGTTTCTCCTGATAAACAGCAGGCGCCGCTCATTCTCCAGTAGAGGAAAGAAGAGTACGGCGAAGGTGGCGTCCACTGGGTGGCAGCACTGGTTGAACCCGGCCATCGCTGCTACATTTCCCACCTGGCAACGCTCACTCCCGCTGTCTTGGAGCTCAACGATTTAGCGCGAGGGTGAGGACGAAACGGCGGAGAATATCGGCGTGAGATTCCAGGCGATGTTGTCGTAATTTCAGCTTGGAACAGATCGACGCTGACATTAAGTCGAGTGGTGATCCTGCCTACTTCTACTGGGATAACTGGAGGACGCCACAGCAAAGAAAGAGTTCTGTCTCCTTATAGCCTCTACTGGATGGTGTTAAAACATTGTAGAAGAGCTGCAAGAAAACTCCAGTCCACAATCTTAAGTTTTCCTTTTTGAAGATTGTGCAGAAAGAAGTACAAGAATATGCGGTTCTTTCGATCAGTGGTCCCCAAACCCCAGGGCTGTGGACCGGTACCGGGCCACGCAAGACAAAAATAGCTATTTGATTTGAGTCTGAACGAGCTTTTATTTTGAAAAATATTTTATTTTGAGAGATAACCGGTTTCTCTCGGTTACATCTCGGTCACTTGATTGCGAAAATTTAACCCAGCTAGCAAAATGAGTAAGAAACAGGCGTCTGTTGAAAGTTTCCTGTAGAAAAAGAAAGCTTTTAAAAGACAAAACCAGGAGTCCTACTTGAAATATGGATATGGTATATAATATGGTAATATGGTACAGAGGACGTTACCAGAGGAAACCCCCCCTCCCCCGTAAAATTTTCCAGCGTTGACCAGTCCAGGGGCTGCCTCCAAAACTGGAGCCCTCTTCTATTTCTTCTTCATTCAGTGCGTTTACATGGGAAGTTGAATTCCTCTTTAATTCAGAATTAAAGTTAAAGCCGAATAAAAGTTACCATGTAAACACTTAATTCCATATGAAAATGTCAATTCCGAATTAAACTTAATTCTGAAGTAAGTGGCTGGTTTATTCCCATTTTAATTCCGCATTAAGTAATTCCGTGGTCATGTATACACTCATTCCTGTTTAAATTAATTCCCGTCTTTCTGCGCATGCTAGTTCTCTTGTCCGTCTGTCGCGATGACGCTTATATTCCGCGCTGGGCTTGTTTTCAAAATGGCAGCACGCAGTAAACGGTGTTCAAGAGCAGAGACGATTTATTTAATAAATATCTTGGAGGAACTGGAAATAATTAAAAGAACAGATGGCAGGAAACATAAAAATTGTGAGCTTTTCAAAGCGGCCAAGTTAAATGAAGGAGGTTTCACAGATAGAGACGCCACCCAGGTCAAAAATAAGTGGAATGTTGCTGCTAACCGAGTTAGCTAAGTTTGTTTTCTTCCGGTAGACGTAAAGACGTCTGCCCCCCCATCCAATCAGAACCCTTCCCAACCCCCAGACCTTAAGCAGAATTGGGTAAAGCCGAACAAACGTGTTTTCCATGTAAACCTTAATTCGGAATTACTATTTCCATGTAAACTCGAAGGAAAATAGTTTAATTCGGAATAATTTAATTCCTAATTGTTAAATTCTGAATTAAAAAACATCATGTAACCGCAGCCATTGTTTTTTCATTGTTGCCCCTGAACTGTTACGCACGCTGCCGCCCAAACAGCGTGCACCATAACGAGCAAACAGCAAACTTCTGGCTTCAAACAGGAACGAGGAGAGCCGCTCCAGGCTACCTTTCAATGCCAACTTCAAACCTGGAGATCAACCAGCGTTTGCCAGCCCCCTAGTGCCCATTTAAGGAACCATCATGTTCCATGATGAACCGGACCCTGGCCTGAACCGAAAGCCCTTCATGTTGTAGCTCAACCGTGTTCATGCATTTTGCATGTAATTAACGTTTAATAAAACCTAAACTCAGTGTCGTTGCTGTCTTGTTGTCTAAATTTGACTGAGCAGAAAAACCTCTTTGCTTGTCTGGAAGGGCCCAACCTTGGTTAGAAACTTCAGGACTAAACTGTTTAACAGCTGCATTTCTACTTCAGTAAAACTCAGGACGAACTTTCACCAGAGCAGTTTGAAGATGTAGCGTCTTCGATTTTAAAAAAGCACCGCCTCGGCGCCGGACTCTCGCAGTCTCTGAACCGAACTGCTAATACCGTCACCCGCGCAGCGGGGAAGTCAAAGGTGGAGCGAGAGAGAGGAGAGGCGGCTTCACGTGCTGAGTTGAGAGATTAAAACAGTCAGCTAAACGAGGGATGAGAGGTGAGGAGGGGAAAAAGGGAGGATGAAAAAGGAGGAGGAGCTGACGCCAGACAAGCTCATTAAAGGGGAGGGCAGCGGTGTGACAAACGATGCTCAGAGCTGGCAGCAGTGATCTCCGAGCTCACGGGGAAGGTGTCCGTGCACAAGAGTGTGTGTGTGTGCGTGTGTGTGTGTGTGTGTGTGCGTGTGTGTGTGTGTGTGTGTGTGAAGGACTGAGAAATGCTCAGGTGACACAGCTCTAATGGAGGTCGGAGCTGGCAGCCTGTTGACAGATGACTTGTCAGTGGAGGCTGGTGATTGGACGGTTGTAGTAATGCTTGACCCTCCTCTACCTCAGCATCTGTCCTTCAGTGAGGATGAAGGGGGGAATGGAGGTGTGAGAGGACGGAGGGGTAAGACGTAGAGGAGGAGGTAGGAGGTTAACCAACTTTCCTCCGGGCTAAATCAGCATTTGAATGGGGCGACATCATCCGCTGCCAAACTGAACCGTGGTGGGGTGGTGCCGGTAGCGCCGCCTCCGTCAAAAGTTGGGACGTTTTAAACTGCTCCCGCTTCGACCCATGGGTCAGCCAGCTGCCTGACTATCTTTAACTCACCACCAGGTGTTTCAACTAAAGGTATGTTTCCATTGACGGGGGTCTGGGGTCGAACAGGACTGACACTTAAATGCACGTAAACTACCACTCCAAACCCCCAGGTGGCAGTGCTGCACCCCTTTCACTGTTCATCAACCGCTAATAAGTAGAAGAAGGAGTAGTAGAAGAAGAAAAAGTAGAAGAATAAGTAGAAGATAAAAGTAGAAGAAGAATAGGAAGAATAAGAACAAGTAGAAGTAGAAGAAGAAGTCGAAGTAGACGACAGAAGAAGACAAGATAAACACCGGAGGAGCTAAGACGGTTGCTCCATAAGATGGTGACGCTGAAGAGAAGAGACGGCTAATAAGTAGAAGAAGAATACATAGAAGAAGAAGTAGAGGAATAAGTAGAAGAAAAAGAAAAAGTAGAAGAAGAATAATAATAAGTAGAAGAAGAAGAAGAAGAATAGGTAGAATATAAAGAAGTAGAAGTAGAAGAAGGAGGAGCTCAGACAGTTGCTCCATAAGATGGTGACGCTGAATGAGAAGAGACGACTCGAACTTGAAGGGGACACTGATGACATCATCTCCGGGGTCCCAACACCACCACCCTCCAGTCGTTCTCCGGGGCCGAGCCTAGTAGAACCAAGAGAACCCGCGGGGCAGGCGCAGAGCATCAAGGGGGGCAGTACTCCCTCGGCCCGGGCCCAGGAGGACCCGGCGAAAGCCAAAGAAACAGGCCTCTCCTCAGGCATCAGTCACGCCTTACGCAGTAATGGATACTACAACTTCTGCGATGAATACGTGCGCTACTATGAGGTTCTGTAGAGGTTTACCCAGCCAGAATGAGTCATGGTTGGTCAAAAAAATGTAAAACTAACTTTGGTCATGTAGGTTTCTACAGTGAGTTAAATGTTGTGCTGGCTTCATGTTCACTCTCACAGTTAACTTTACAATTTGCAAATTTACAAATGGATCGCCAGTAAGATCTCCAAATGTATTTTGGGTAAAATCGTCATCAACAGCCGTCCATCAGCGTCATCATCAGTCACTAGTCAACAGAGTCTATGTGGTGCAGGGTAGGTGGATCACGGATTAATTAAATCATAAGTGGCAGTTCATACAAGCATAAAAGTGGAGCAACAAAGAGTAAAGAAAAGGAAAAAAAGAGCTCAGGAAAAGACTAAACTAAAAAAGGCAGCAAGTCAAGCCCACCAGAACCGGTACCACGGTCAGGGAGCCAGATTTACAGGTACAATTACTCACAATCACTGACACTGAAAACAACATGTGAGTTAGTTGTAAACTGTTGATGTGGTTGTTATCGGAGTAGCCTGACCGCCTAACGTTATTATTAGGGACCAGGTAGCCTAACGTTATTATCAGGGGCCAGGTAGCCTAACGTTATTATTAGGGGCCAGGTAGCCTAACGTTATTATTAGGGACCAGGTAGCCTAACGTTATTATTACGGGCCAGGTAGCCTAACGTTATTATTAGGGGCCAGGCAGCCTAACGTTATTATCAAGGGCCAGGTAGCTTAACGTTATTATTAGGGGCCAGGTAGCCTAACGTTATTATTAGGGGCCAGGTAGCCTAACGTTATTATCAGGGGCCAGGTAGCCTAACGTTATTATTAGGGACCAGGTAGCCTAACGTTATTATTAGGGACCAGGTAGCCTAACGTTATTATTAGGGGACCAGGTAGCCTAACGTTATTATTAGGGGGCCAGGTAGCCTAACGTTATTATTAGGGACCAGGTAGCCTAATGTTATTATAGGGACCAGATAGCCTAACGTTATTATTAGGGACCAGGTAGCCTAACGTTATTATTAGGGACCAGGTATAGCCTAACGTTATTAGGGACCAGGTAGCCTAACGTTATTATTAGGGACCAGGTAGCCTAACGTTATTATTAGGGCCAGGTAGCCTAACGTTATTATTAGGGGACCAGGTAGCCTAACGTTATATTAGGGGGCAGGTAGCCTAACGTTATTATTAGGGACCAGGTAGCCTAACGTTATTATTAGGGACCAGGTAGCCTAACGTTATTATTAGGGGCCAGGTAGCCTAACGTTATTATTAGGGACCAGGTAGCCTAACGTTATTATTAGGGGCCAGGTAGCCTAACGTTATTATTAGGGGCCAGGTAGCCTAACGTTATTATCAGGGACCAGGTAGCCTAACGTTATTATTAGGGGCCAGGTAGCCTAACGTTATTATTAGGGGCCAGGTAGCCTAACGTTAATATTAGAGGCCAGGTAGCCTAACATTATTATTAGGGGCCAGGTAGCCTAACGTTATTATTAGAGGCCAGGTAGCCTAACGTTATTATTAGGGACCAGGTAGCCTAACGTTATTATTAGAGGCCAGGTAGCCTAACGTTATTATTAGAGGCCAGGTAGCCTAACGTTATTATTAGGGGCCAGGTAGCCTAATGTTTTTGTTGTTCTCATGGTTTGTTAGACTTCGTGTCAGTTTTGTCGGGTTACTCTTGCAAAAAGGCTCGAACAGCGACGTGCTCTGAGTTGGTATTTATTAACAGCAATAGAAACACATCAGGCAAAATCAGCACTTGGTACCGAGCAGAATGAATGAATGAATGAATGAATGCCAGTAGCTACTACAACAATAACTGGTGCGTCTCCCGCGTGACGTCTCAACCGCATACCGCCGAATACATTTTAGACAATATATTATTCCATAATACTACAGGTTTGATTGATTTCAAAATGACATGGTCGCTCTTCGTGGTGTTGAACTCTTACTATCAAATGCTTTGAGCTATGTGTCAAAAACGTAGTAATGCTTGTAGCCCCGCTGTTGCAGGAATGTTGTAAAATGATGTAATCACAAGCTTTATTGGGTTTAAAGGGCCCGGTCATGTGCCCCGCCCCGGCCCGGCAGTGACATGCTCCGCCGCTGCCGTGGGGGCTTCAATTAAAGAGGCCACAACGGTCAATGTGGGTCCAGTCATCTGCCGTTTTATTTTTAAAATGTATAAAAACTAAGCCAGTGAAAAACAAGAGGACAGATAGTCATGTTGTGGCTGGGAGACCAACTACTCACCATAAAGGACACAGAGTCTAAAAGAAACAACACACTTTTAAATAAGACACCAACTTAATGTACAAACATATCACCCTTTAAAGTGGAGGACCCCACCAGCCACAACACTAGAAAAAGAACGGTATGTTAAAATTCTAAAACAATAAGATCAATACAATTAAAAACACCCTAAAATAAATAGGAGTTAGTGCCGTGCCTAAAAAATAAAAAAAAGCAGAACATACTGTTAGTTTGAAGGACATAATGCTGTGGGGTTTCAGTGCTGTTACTTTAACCAGCATCAGTCCTACAAACAAACGACAGACCCACAATTAAAAATATTTAAAATACACGTGCACCCCTACATTACCCTGGCATGTGTTTCAGGACTTCTGGAATTTTATTTTATTATTTTTATTATTTATTTTGCACCTCCGTTTCTGGAGAGACACGTGTGAACGCTTTAGGCCCCGTAAAACTACCAGAACACCCGCTGTTTTTTGTTTTGTTTTGTTTTTGTTTTGTTCTTTTCCCACTGGGAACCAGCGTGAGAGATTGTTATCAGCTGCCTTCACTTGGTATATTTGTTTATGGCTTGTTTAAACTGAACACATCAGTAAAATAATGTAAATTAGTTCAGAGCCTGTTTGCTTTTTTTTTTCCTTTTTGGAATCAGATAAAACTATAAACACTTTTGGTTGCGGTCATCTCCGGGGGAAATGTTCATGGTTTTGTTTGGTTTCGTAAAGGTTTTGACCTTAAAGGTAGGGTAAGGCATTTCTGGACGACATCCCATCATCCAAAATTAACAAAAAAAACTAGGGCTGGGCAACGATTAAAAATTTTAATCGCGATTAATCGCATGATTTCCCTGATTAATCACGATTAATCGCATTGTATACGCAAAATCAAATAATGTATTCAAAAGTAGTGAAAAATTTACTTTTATTTAAATGTTCTGCTGCCATAGGAACTAAAGTGTCATAACATTTGTTGTTCAAACACTTTTAACATCAGCACTTGTCAGTAACACATATTTAGTGTAAATCTTATCTTAAAAAATGTAAAATAAAATAAAGCTTATTGCCACTGCCAGGGCATTAATGTCATCCTGTTTGTTTTATAAAAAATTAAAAAAAAAAGTCTACCAACAAAATCCAACAAAATGATTGTGTCTCAGCACAATCAGAACATTAAAACAGGTAATTTCTGAGGTAACAGCAGAAACTTTTAACGGGGAGTTCAACTTGTCAGTTGTTACTAATAACCTTGTTTCTGTTGAATCCTCCGTCTGGGAGAACTTTAAAATGAAAATGTCCATGTTAAAGTTCAGTAACTTTACCAATCTGTGTATCATTCATTCTTTCCATTTTCAATTGTTAATTAAAAATTAAAAAAAATTAAAAAGTGACATTTTATTACGTTTTTTGTTTTTTAATCTAACAAAGAAAAAAAATTCCTATTTTTTTTATATATATATATATTTCAATGTTAGACTTGGATCAAAAATACTAAATTAAAAAACGGGCCCCAGAACTGAATTTGTTTTATAATGGAGGACTGGACTTTCTGTTGTCATTACACATCTGTGCCACTAGATGGAGCTGCACTGCAGTAACCAGCTAGAGAACAGCAGGACAGTGAACACATGGAGCAGATCTGATGGAACATGGAGGAATGACGCCAAAGTTTTGTTGCAGTCCAGAATTTTCTTTTTCAGAGAGAAAAAGTTGCTACTGAACTGTAAAGTTCACAGATTTTTACCGTTCTCCATGTCTGTTTTAGCTTTTCCGCATGTTTACTGTTTTCCGGTTCCGCAGCAGCCAGTAACAGACTTTTCAAAACAAAAGCATGTGAGCAACATGCGTTAACGCGCAATAAAATAAATGTCGGCGTTAATAAATGAATGAGTTAACACGATAATAACGCGTTAACTTGCCCAGGTCTAAAAAAAACGTGAGCTAGCTCCTCCGTCCAGTGCTCCCCTGAGAAAACACGCTCCATCATGAACTGCCCCAAGCCCCTCCCCCCATTTCATGACCCCTCCTGACCCCCCCACCCAGTTTATGAACATCTGCATCAATTTTAGAGGTTAATTCATCCAACAGAGATGCAGAAAGTCAACCCCAAAAAAAAAAAAAAAAAACTACACAACTCAATCAGAATAAATCCCGACAGTCATTTTACAACTGGATGGATGGATGGATGGATGGATTCAACTTTAATAATCCCCAAAGGGGAAACTTCATTGCCACCATGGCCACAACAATACAACATAAAACAAACAACAATATACATCAATAATATCACTAACTAGGGACAGCAGTAGATCAATACAACAATAAAATAACCATAAATGACACAAAAGGGAGATAAAAGAAAGAAAAAATAAATAAATAAATAAAATAAAATAAAAAATGCATTAAAAAAATACAAATCCATTTAAAAGTGCAATGTGCAATATAGCAGCAAGTTAAACAGCAAAGAATATAGCTGTAATTTAAAGTGCACTGTAGCAGCAAACATGGCAGCAGGTTCTGACAGCCTAGAAGAGTGGCTGCAGTTTAAAGTGCAATGTGCAGTACAGAACTAATGAACGACAAGACATGACATCAGCAGTCCAGATGAAAAAGTCTGGTTGCTGCAGGAACAAAGGACTTCCTAAGTCTCCCTGTGGAGCATCTAGGCAAAAGAAGCCGTCTACTTCTGCCACTTCTCACAAAAAAGCTGTACAGTGGATGGTCAACTTCGGACAGGACAGCTCTGAGCTTCCTCCTCGTCCTCTGCTCTGTTATGACCTCCAGAGAAGAAGGGCTCATACCAATGACAGATCCAGCTTTTTTAATAAGTTTATTAATCATGTTCCTGTCCTCCAGTGTCAGGCTGCCACCCCAACAAACTACCGCATAAAAAAGGACACTTGCTAAAATGCCATTATAAAAAACATTTAAAAGGGATCTGCTGATGTCAAATGATCTGAGTTTCCGTCAGAAAAATAATCTGGACTGGGCCTTCTTAAAAACGGCATTGGAATTCATCTTCCAGTCCAGTTTACAGTCCACATGCACACCAAGATATTTATAAGAGGGTACAATCTCCACGGACTGTCCTTTAATCAGAATAGGCTCAGTCTCAGGTTTCTTCCTCCTCATGTCTACATTAAGAATAAGGTGGGCTTCCTCACACCAACTGACAAAACTGTCCACTTCCCTTTGATAGACGGCATTGTCATTATTAAAAATATAGCCGACAAGGACAGAATCATCAGAAAACTTTTGTAGATGACAAGAATCACTACTGTGCCTGCAGTCAGAAGTGTACAAGGTAAATAAAAACGGAGATAAAACTGGACCCTGTGGAGCCCCAATGCTTGTGGTAACAGTTTCTGATCTGCTGCCATTAAGCCTCACATAGTGAGGCCTACCTGAGAGGTAATCAGAGACCCAGGTGATAGTAGAGCTGTTAAGATTAGAATTAAAAAGCTTATTGGCTAAGATCTGTGGCCGTAGTGTGTTAAAAGCGTTAGAAAAATCAAAAAACATTATTCTGATAGATGCACTACGAAGTCCCAGGTGACTGTATACTCTGTGTAACAGATAGAGAAGGGCATCATCCACACCTACACCTGCTCTATAGACCTTTTCGGGCCAGCCCCCCGACCTTTTCGACTTAAAAATTGTGGACATGCGCCCCCTAGTGGCCCCGCCATAACTGGAGTGTGCGGTGCTCCACCAACTAACCCAAACACAGCAGCGTGGAGCATTATTTACGGATAACGCAGACATGTCTTGGATTGATGATGTTAGGCAGTGGCCTCCAGTTACAGATGAAGGTAATTATCGCTGTTTTTAATGATTGGTTATGGAAATAGCTGATCTATTCCCATAATCAAACACTAAAAACTGTGGAACGCTGCAACGCTGGCTATAACTAACGTCAACAAACCATAAAGATTATGCTACTGTAACGTTAACGCTAGCGGTAAATTAGGCTATGTGTTAATGTTATATTTAATTTATTTTATCATTCTCCTAATTCATTCATTCATTGATTTATAGGCTTGTGCTAGTGCCGAGGGCTACAGTAGCCTCATACTGCTGTTCTTTCAGCCAGAATCGTCCGGGACTCTCAGCGAGACTATGAGTAGTACGAGATTGAATGTTAACGAAAACTCACCCGGCTGTATTCATTTGGAACAAAGTCCTTTCTGTTGATATTTTTCACCCACATCTTCCTAACTTCTTGTTCTGCAAACAAGGCAGTCTTCGTACAGTAAAGGCTTGTGTATTTCACATACTTTCCTTTTCCATTGTTTAATTTTTACGCCATTGTTGGCACAGTTTATGACGGATCATGTATTCCCACTCAACCGACTCGACATTATAAAAATATATATTTGTAGAAAGAGAAAAACACTGGTTAATCTGCGAGCCGGTGAAAGAATCGCTCTGTAGCACAACCCAGCAATGGTGGACGGGGTACTTCCGGGGGGGGGGGGGGGGGGGGGGGCTGGCCCGAAAAGGTCTATATGCGAACTGAAGCGGGTCCTGAAAGGCACAGAGCTGCCTCTTTAAATGCCCCAGGACAATCCTCTCAAAGCACTTCATTACATGTGAACTTAAAGCAACAGGTCTAAGATCTTTCAGTGCCCTAGCGTTTGGTTTCTTAGGCACTGGCACAATACATGACATTTTCCAAATATCAGGAATCTTAGACAAAGACAGAGACATAGGGTGCGTTTACATGGGAAGTTTAATTCCTCTTTAATTCAGAATTAAAGTTAAAGCCGAATAAAAGTTACCATGTAAACACTTAATTCCATATGAAAATGTCAATTCCGAATTAAACTTAATTCCGAAGTAAGTGGCTGGTTTATTCCCATTTTAATTCCACGGCCATGTATACACACATTCCACTTTAAATTAATTCCCGTCTTTCTGCGCATGCTAGTTCTCTTGCCCGTCTGTCGCGATGACGCTTATATTCCACGCTGGGCTTGTTTTCAAAACGGCAGCACGCAGTAAACGGTGGTCAAGAGCAGAGACGATTTATTTAATAAATAGCTTGGAGGAACTGGAAATAATTAAAAGAACAGATGCCAGGAAACATAAAAATTGTGAGCTTTTCAAAGTTGTAGCGGCTAGGTTAAATGAAGGAGGTTTCGCAGATAGAGACGCCACCCAGGTCAAAAATAAGTGAAATGTTGTTGCTAACCAAGTTGTTGCTAAGTTTGTTTTCTTCCGGTAGATGTAAAGACGTCCCAACCCCCAGACCTAAAGCGGAGTTGGATAAAGCTGAACAAACGTGTTTTCCATGTAAACCTCAATTCGGAATTACTATTTCCATGTAAACTCGAAGGAAAATAGTTAAATTCGGAATTATTTAATTCCGAATTATTAATTCCGAACTAAAAAACATCATGTAACCGCAGCCATAGAGAACAAATAGTGCAAAACTGTGCACGGCTCATCAGCACACACTTTAAGGACACGAGGCATGATCCCATCTGGACCAGGGGCCTTATTTACATTCAGGCGTTTAGGCGGGAAATGTACGTCATCAACTGTAACGGTTATAGGGGGAGAAGGGGTGGGTCACGGAGAGGATGGGGGGAGTTGAAGAAACCTTACGGTAAGGTTGTAACTGATGCAACTTTGATCGACAAGTTTTTCATTAACTTTCCGTTTTACTGTCCGTCTCAGCCGAGCCCCCCCCCCCCCCCCCACCCCCCCCCCCCTGCTCCCAGGGTGAGGGATGTGACAGCAGGATGTTTATTTAATGAGAGCAGTCTGGAGGGGGTAATGAAATCTACCCTAACACCATTAACAACCGGCCTTATCAGCTCCCGGGACACACGTCAGCACGACGCAGCCTTTTGTTCTCCGCCTCAAGGCTGCCGCCGACCCCAAAAGCCAGATTAAGGATTGTCCGAGTGCCGTTGAAAACCCCGCACTCAGAAATCTTCAAAAAAAAAAAACCAAAAACTGACCACCACTGAGGAAGCAGGACGGGCGGACAGGCGTCAGACAGACGGCATCTGCAGAGTGGGAGGTGGCTTGTTACCTGACCACACAGACACCATTGATCTCCCTTCACGCCGCCGTAAGTGATGCTGATGGATGGACGGACGGATGGACAGACTACCCTCCGTCTCACATTTACAGAAAAAACATGTACGGCAGCACATACTAAAAAAAGGATCAAATAAGGCCTCTTTATCTTCACTTTCGTCCCGTTTCCCGTCCGAGTCTGGGCCTAAGTGCCGCCCCGGTGCCATCACTCTTTCCCTCGAATCACACCATGTTTCCTGAAAGGCTAATTTTCTGAGCGTTACATTAGCGCGGAGCTGCTGATGGCCACACAAGAGCCATGTAAATGAGCTGCAGGAGAGGCCCATCAGTCATCGCGCCAGACGCGCTCTCCCATTATTATTTATGGCCGTAATTGGCTTGTGTTTCCTCAGGCAACGACTGTGCACTGATGGATCTGATGATGACTCTCAGCCATCAGGAGGAAACAGTCAGAGGGAAGAGAGAGAGAGAGAGAGAGAGAGGGGGGAAAGTTTGCATGTGAGGAATCGTTAAAAAAGAAAAAGAAAAAGCAGTGTTAAATGATGCCGTGTACCAGCTGGGCCGCACAAAAGACGTCTTTCGGTGATGAATGCTTCCCTTCGCTGATTCAAACTGTTTTTATGAGCTCAGTCGAAAGACTCCCGTGTCAAGTTTCCATCCAGATTTAGCCCAAAATGTTAAGCAAATGTAAATCCGCGCACGCCGCCACCCACGCGCAAAATGATGCGAGTTTGGCACGTTGAGGCTGGAGCAGTTAGCAGTTAGCGGACGAGTGTCGTTAATTAGCAGAAGAAGCTACGAGCCTTATTTATTTAAAACTGGAGAATGTGACAGAAAAATACTGCTGGATACGACTTGAGGATTAATATATTACTTAAACTGCATGGAATAATACTTTATTGGTCCCCAGAGGGGAGTTATATCGCTGCGGTATAAAAGGAGAACAAATAAAGGGGAAAATTACGCGATAAAATTAGTCTACGCACTGTTGGAAAACAAAGTGTAGCAGAGAGAGAGAGAGAGGGGGGCGTGGCTGAAATCTCCAGATAACCATGAATATATTGATCTGTAATCAGGGTGCAGAGACGCTCCTTCATACTAGGGGTGTGAAAAGAAAATCAATTTGGCAATATATCACGATTTTTCGCAACCCAATATAATATTGATTTTTTTTTTTTTACAATGCTGTCAGTATGTTGTAATGGTTACTTAAATGTGCAAAAACACTAATAAACAATAAATAGGTTGTTCTGAAGCAAATAGTTTTGACTTAATTTGTCCTCTGAATGATCAATATCATCTGATGAACATATACAGCAACTTGATTTTACATCTCTACTTTTAATTTTGATATTAACTGGGTAGAATATCGCAATATATCATGATATTGTGATATAGTGGTAATATCGTATTGTGACCCCAAGTATCATGATACATATCGTATTGCGAGGTCCTTGCCAATACTCACCCCTACCCGTGAGCCCGTTCTATTGGCAGCCATCCACGCCCATAGCATGACACTGCCTCCGCCGTGTCTGGCTCATAGTTTCCTCCTCATCATTCTGACACAAGCTTATCTTGGTTTTATCGACAAACGGCGTGAAAGTAAAACACGGACGTGCGTAGTCTGAGGCCACCGCCGTTTGAGGAGATAAATGCAAACTTTGCATAAACATGGAAAAAGAGAATAGTTATATATATAAATTTTGATATTAACTGGGTAGAATATCGCAATATATCGTGATATCGTTTCATGACCCAAGTATCATGATACATATCGCATTGCGAGGTCCTTGCCAATACTCACCCCTGCTTCACACCAACACGTGCAGGATTATGCACATCTGTTGTTATCAAGCACCGCAGTCCTTCCTCCTTCACTCCCACCGCTCCTGTTTTTGATTCTTTACCTGAAGCTTCGGCGTTTCACCTGGCGCCAAACTGAAGAAGAAGAAGTGGACTAACTCTGTAAAAAAGGAGGCTGGAGCACGGCTCAGTGGACAAGCCCGGGTTGGTTGGACAATGCGCACATAGCTGGCTAGGGCTGTAGCGATACACTAATCTTGATAATACACGATATTTGGCTCACGATACGATATATATCGATTGTCATATCGATATCCGCCCTCACGATTCTGTTACACCTTCCTGCAACGGCAATTCACACAGCACTCATTTCCCCCTCCGTTACCCGGCTGCTACTACCTCCCAAGTAGGGCTGTAGCGATACACTAATCTGGCGATACGTTACACGATATTGGTCTCACGATACGATATATATTGATATTCATCTTACAATACATTTACAAAATTTTCTGAAAGTTTTTAAAGGGACAAAGTGATTTTGGTGACATCTTGTGAGTGTTCCAATGACTTTGTTTGAATTAAACACGGGGGTTTTGAAAGAAGCTTAGAATATCGATACCCGCAGATGAAAAATCGATACTCGATAAAATATCGATATATATCACAGAATCAATAAAATCATTAAGCTCAACTTCTGTTGCTGTGCTTTACCACATTCATCTTTAAAGAAAATCATCTTGCAGAGTAGCTGTGCATTATATTGCTCTAAAGTAGGGCTGTAGCGATACACTAATATCACGATACGATGCACGATATTTGGTTCACGATACGATATATATCGATATTCATCTTACAATGCATTTACATGATTTTCCAAAGGATTTTAAAGGGACAGCACACACGGGGGTTTTGAAAGAAGCTTAGAATATTGATACCCACGGCTGAAAAATCGATACTCTCTGGGGAAGTAAAATATCGATATATATCGCAGAATCGATAAAATCGCTCAGCTCTATAGCTAGCCTTGCTTCAATTGACCTTCCAGTCAGCAGCTGGGCGCCAACATGTAGGAGCTACATCGTAGTTGGCGTTCGTTCTTTACGTGGCTCAGAAATGGAAACGGAGGAAGTGAAGCACATCTGGTGTGAGTTGGAGCTGATGATCGCGGAGCAAAAGTCACTTTTACTGGCACTGCGGCCATTCATCTTTCTATCCAGCTTATCAGTGATGCAGTGAGACAGATGACAGCAGTTGTTGCACCTCAGGATACGATGGCGGTAACAACGGAGGTACGCTACGTCGTCAACGCGCCACAGAAGCTTAAACGGCCCACTGCACTTGAATGATTCACACCGACGCACAGCTGAAAATCACTGTTTCTGTTTGTAGTGTCCAGTTTACTCTGCTACGTGGATGAGCTGTCACCTGAGATGAACATAAACTGCTGCTGCTGCTGCTGCTGCTGGTAACAGCTGAGCGAACTCTCAGGACCCTGCGGCGACGAAACAGCAGGCGGGGAGAAGGTCCAGAGGCTGGAGGAGCTTGGTAGTTGATTCAGACACTGAAATAGATGCAGCCAAGAGCAGCAAAAATGTATCATTTCATGATATTTCCCCTTTAAAACCTCATCTGGTACAGCTGGCAACATCTGGGGGGGCTAACTGCACATTTGTTCCGCAGTGTAACAAATTCAGATCATAAGTTTATTCCCGATTTACCAGCTTTTCTTAAAAAGGTGAGCAGAGGCACAGACAACAGAGAAGCAGTGGCTGCTATTTACAAAACCGCGAGAAGACGACTGGAATGGTGTAGATCATTAAAAAATTAGTATGAAAATATCAATACCCGCAGCTGAAAAATCGATACTCTCTTGGAAATAAAATATCGATATATATATATCGCAGAATCGATAAAACCACTTGAGTTGAACTTCCACTCAGCAGCTGGGCGCCAACATGCAGGACCTGTCAAAAAAAAATAAATGAAACAAAATTTAAAAACAAAAACAAAAAAAAAACGAAATTAAACAAAATAAAATAAAACAAAAAATAAAATAAAATGAAAAAAAATAAAAACAAATAAAATAAAACAAAACAAAATAAAAACAAATAAAATACAACATAAACAAATAAAACAAAATAAAATAAAAACAAATAAAATAAAACAAAAACAAAATAAAAAAAAAAAAAAATAAAACAACTAATAAAATAAAATAAAAATAAATCAAATCAAACAAATTAAATAAAATAAAAGTTTATCTAGGAAAAAATAGTCATAAAATATAATTTAAAAAAATGGTCTCAGACTTTTATTACACATACTACATAAGTAGACTGATATGTGATTTCAAATATACAGTCATGGAAAAAATTATTAGACCACCCTTGTTTTCTTCAGTTTCTTGTTCATTTTAATGCCTGGTACAACTAAAGGTACATTTGTTTGGACAAACATAACGATAACCACAAAGATTGCTCATAAGAGTTTTATTTAAGAGCTGATATCTTACACCATTTTCCATGGTTTTCTTGATTATAACCTAAATCACTTAAGTTTTTACATCACTAGCTATGGCGTTGTACTGCCAAAAACACTGCTTTTATGCATTCAGTGTTTTCTTTTCTGTCTGTTTTAGTCACATGATGACGTTTAGTGGTACCAGGTATTAAAATGAACAAGAAAGTGAAGAAAAAATGGTGGTTCTAATAATTTTTTTCCATGACTGTATATATATATATATATATATATATATATATATATATATATATATATATATATATATATATGATCCCCAAAATTAGGGTAATTTTTTTACTGGTGTGTGAAAAAGAAAAATGAACAGACTTCAGTTACTCATAGCCCAAAGTGACCAGCTCACAGTATTGATTTAATTACGCAATTAAAACTCAAGATCACAAATTGTCAGATTTAAAAAGGATAAACATTAATATTTGTCTGTGATATTACTGTTTGGGCAGAATAAACATCCAGGAGCCTGATTATTCCTGCTCCACTTCCATGTCCTGCAGAGGGTGTTAATTTAAAACAGGGCATCAGGTGACTGCACCCGGCTGCATTCAGACAGTTGTGCACAGTGATGTCCACTTGCACCCTCATTGCCTCTGCGTTCCCGTGGACACGGCTGACCAGCTCCACACATTCATCCATCATTCAGGGCTGATTTAACCCCACTAATGCACCTGCTGCTGTGGAGTCGGGGGAACCAGCGGGGGGGCGCTGAGAGGCGGGACCGCCCCCTGGATGTGGTTGGTCGACTCCAGGACCGACAGGCCTCAGAGGCCGCTGGCCGGGCTGCTTTTTTAACGGTGCCCATCTCTGCGTTTGACGGACGGTTTCCTGTCGAGGCAGGCTGAGCGGAGGTGTACCCAAGCTGTGGAAATGTGGCTCGTCCCAGTTTGTCGTCAGTTGTAACGGTTGCGTTGACGAGTCCGGTCGGTCCGCCGCCACCTCTTCCCCTCTTCCAGCTGGCAGGTCCGTTTCCCGCTCATCTCACTCTTCAGATTGCTGCCATGTGTTGCATGCTGTCAGGCAAGCTTTTATTTTTTTTACCATTTGGCCCAGGAACATTATTTTTTTTTAAACTAATATTAAGCCTCTCGCGTGGCAGTCACCGCTGAGTCACATGGCGAGAGACAAGCATCGATGTGACAGTGAGGTTGTGTCTTCTAGCCGTCACATACCAGATATGTAAGATTAAGCGATGGATGGGAAGTCAGCGGACCAGTATCCAGGCTGCACAGGTGCTCCTTCCCAGTAACATGTCCAGGATCGCACCATGTGACTCAGCCAGCTATTCAAAGCTGGAGTAAGTCAGGGCATGAAATTAGAATTTTTACCAAGTAGGCCCTGGCTAGCAGGTTTTTGACGTTGGTAGCCAGCTAGCAATTTTGGTCGCCAGTGTTTTTCGTCGCCCCATACGTAGACTGCTTACATTATCATGGACGCTGCCAGCACGTAGCGCCCTACGAAATCCATTTTATTTTTTCTCAAATTCCATTTTAATTTTTTTTCAGTTTCGGAGTTTTTCGGTTTTTTAATTTTTGAGAATTCCGTTTTAAGCATTTTATGTAAATTTAACCCCAAGACAGTATATAAGGTAATGAAATATAGACAATTTATGCAATTATAACAGTAAACTTTAATGTTTTTTATACTTTTTAAACATATTGTGTCGAAGAAAACATTTGTTTTGTTGACAAACAAAGAAAATTCTATTTCTTTTTATGTAGAAATAACTAAAATAAATAAATAAATCTATCTGAAGTGCGAAAAAGAAAGAAATGTCAACAGCAGTAAACTAATCATTTTAGCTTGTTTAATTTCTTCTGTTATCAGACAGTTTGTCATAACGTACCCGACATTTTTCAGGTATATCATGACAAACTGTGTGTCTGAACAGAAAGAAATATATTTACTATAGCTGATTGTGTGTATGAGTGTGTGTTTTTTTTATTTAGGTGTTCCAGCTCTTACAGACATCACCGTTTAAATACATAATTGTCAGCCTCCTTGTGTTTAGCTCAGGGAGTGACTCTCGCCTTTTTACGTTTGCGCTTTTCACTCATTAAGTGATCTTTGTTCAAAGACCACGGGACAGACCAGGACACGCTGGAGAGATTATGGGCCCGATCTTCCGCCAGATCTCCTAAAGCTGCTATTTAGGGATAGCTGGTAGCGGCTTTAGGGAGCGGAAGATTGCATTAGCGGTTAGCGGAGGTTCCTAAACCCGCAGTTTGCGGGTAGCGGCTAGCAGGAAGTCTACGATCGGGACCAGAGACGCCGTAACGGGGTAGGCATACTAAGCCAGACAGCGCTGAAATTGGTTCTTTTGTCAATGACAAAATGTTTGAACTGCTTTAGACACTGCAACGACGCTACGTTGGAGACCCCCCACAACTAGCTGTCACTACCTCGTGTGTTAAGGGACCCCCGAGACACGGCTAATATCGATCCATATCAATGACACAACCTGAAACCTCCATAGACACTGCGGCGAGATATTTAGAACCCCCCCTAATGGGGCCCCGACTGCCCGTGGCCGGCTTTCTTCAGTACTTCAAACTCAAAATGAAGCAAGTGTATCCGTCAGGATACATAAAAAGAAAAAAAAAACAAAACGATAAAGGAAAAAGAGAACAGGAAAGTGCTAAATTCAAACTTGTATAATCTGACATTATTTTTTTTTAAAAAGTTATGAGGCCACATTGTCCCAGTCTAGTCTCACGAAGCACAACTGCACATGACATGTTTACTGCGCTTTAGCCTAGCTTATTTAAACAGTAATTAACAGTAAGCTAACCAGTAACTAATTTGTATTTGGAAAATACATACATATCATATGTCTCCTTGAATTTTCTGCATGTCATGTGATATTTTTTTTAATCTTGATTGTGTTTTTGTTAAACTTTGCACATTATATTGTATTTTAAGGTTTCTTACATCACTGTGCACCTCTGTTATTTAAAATAAAAGATTTCTGGATTGAATTATCTTCTTAGTGTTTTTGGGCCGGTAGGGCCCCCCATGCTCACTCTTGCCTAGGCCCCCCAAGGTGACTAGAAATGCCCCTGATCGGGAACTCTGGAGGGGTCAGAGAAGCTAGAGTGTCCCCACCTTTTAGTGACCCCTCTTGGAACATTTTTTCGAAAGAAAAGTTCCTTTTAGTCCGTGAAAAAAAAAAACATTTAAATTTTACGCAAATTGCCGTTCAGTTCTGTTGCGCATTTAAGGTGAATTCCGTTTTTAATCTCCTTCCGTGATCGCGGATTCCATAGGGCCCTAACCTCGCCACTGGCGACAAGGCAGAAAAAAACGGTCGAAATGGTCAAACTTTGGTCTCATCTGGCGACCAGTTAGTCCCCATTTTATGCCCTGCAAGTGATAATTTCGAGAAGGATGATTTGTTTGATTGGATAAATTATAAATCAAGTGTTCTGGGATTAACTTTTTTTTTTTTTAATCGTCACGCCAAAACAAAACGTGGAGTTATTTTATTAAGGGAGATGACTGGCCGCCATTTTTGCGAGCCAGCTGGACTTTCGTCCCGTTTCCACGCTACTTCAAATTCAAATTCAAAATTCAAAAATACTTTATTAATCCCCCAAGGGGGAAATTCAAGTTTCAGTACACCAGTCTGGTGTACTAGAGGAGCTGCTAGCATCCAGCGCTCCTTTTCATGTCCGGTCCCGTGGTCCGAGTGCTAACTCCAGTTAACAGCCGTTAAAACAGTTAACAGCCGTTAGAACCAGTATATCTCCATAACGATGACAAGTGAGATATCTGCAGGTCAGAGGAGGAAACACCGATGAACCAAACCGTCTCCTCTGGGAAGACTGAGCTCCTTCAGTCCGGCGAGTGACGGAGCCGACCGTCCCAGAGCCCGGTTCATCATGCGGACCGGACCAGGCCGTTGTCGTCTCCCCCGGCGGTGCTGGGCCCCACCAGGTCACCAGACGGCCCCTGCCAGGTCAGCTGACCCATCCGGCGTGTAGACTGCTGGACGGGGGCAGCATGCCGCCGCTGCTACGTCGGGGGCTCCCGTCCCGGCTCCTTGACGCTGCAGGATCCCGGATCCAGTGGCGGTGGTTGCCGCGGGTAGCAGTTCAGGGCTACTTAGCTTAGCTTTCCTGAACCAGCCTCCAGCGACACCGTCCATGTCCGCGGAGACCGATCTGCCCCCCGCAGACAGTATGTAGACATCCGACCGCAAATCACCACAAACCGGCACAAACTGGAGCGTCCAGCGTCACAGGGATAAGTCTCGGAGCAGCAGCGAGTAGCCTCCATGCCAGGCGTCGTCCGGGCAACGACTCATGAGCATTCGCCTCATACAGCGCACCTGGCCGGCGCCACACGTTAGCGAAGTCATCAGGTTGCAGGGGCCTCGCAAACGAGCTCAATGGTCAAGAACCACCTGCTTCACCTTCGATTCCGGACACTCCCGCCCAGTCCTCCGATTTATGAGCCAGCGATCAGCGATCACTACCCAACTTCCTCGACGTCTCCCCTTCAACCCGTCTGGCTTTTGAGTCGGGCTCCGGAGAGCTCAATCAGCTGCGTGAAAACAAATATCCCGTTGATCCGGTTGCTCATCATAGATGTTGATCAGCGCCAGAAAAGAAATCCTTTAAGCAGCACATCATCCAAAACAGTGTAGAAGAAAAAAGGGCTGTCGTTCCTTATTACAGCCACTACTTGTGTGTCCGACTGCTCTGTCCTCCTCTCAGGCCTTCGCCGTCTCCGTGACGCGTCCCTAAAGGTGACGGAGGACGTCACTCTGTCACAGACGTCCCTTCCAGGAGGAGACTGATGCGTCTCCATCACCGTGACTGACAGCTCACATAAAGAGCTGAATACGAGGCTCTGAGCTGTCTGGCAGCCCCCCCGCAGTGACGTCCCGGGGGCCTGCGAGGGAAGACGGGCCCGCGGGCTGGCACTGTTCTCAAAAAAAAAAAAAAAAAAAAAAAAAAAGCCCGCCTACACCCATGATGGGGATCCGCAGAATCTTCTATTCTGAGCGCCGCGTATAATCGGGCGTTATGCTCTCGTGGCATTAACTTGTAATCTTAATTAATTCACCAACATTTGGACGCGTTCTGGATGCGCGATGACGCTCGCAGAGATGTGTCACACAGCGAGTGTGTAATCGCCACTTTATGATGCCCGCAGGGGAGGAAAACTGGACTGAGTCAAATTAAATTAGACTGAAATGCAGTTATACACGTAGTTTTATTCTGGGTTACTCATTCCCCAAACACAGAACAAACTGATTAAGTGCTGACACAGATCGCCTCTCATGTTTTCCACCCTTCAGTGCTTTTTGTTTTCTGGTTGCTTGCTGGTGGAGGAGCAGGCGTCTGCTTCCATCTGCTGGTGAAACTCTGCACCTGCAACAACTGTCTTTGCATCCTGGTAACTGAAGAGACTGTAAATATTATGGAGAGGCGCTTATCCGTTAGCACCGGGTAAAACCCCCTTTTGTCTCCAGAACTGCCTTATTCTCGGTGTCACAGATTCAACAGGCTGCTGGAAAACGTTCCCCAGAGATTTCGGTCCATACTGAGATGATGTCATCAGATCTGTGGGCTGCACGTCCAGTTAACCGCTGGACTGAGATCAGGTGACCGTGGAGGTCGCCGGAGCCACGGTGAAACTCACCGCCCTGCTCGAGAAACCAGGGAGGATCTGAACTTTGTGGCGGGCGGTGTTATCCCTCTGGAAGCAGATACCAGAAGACGGTGCACCGGAGATTAGAACTGAGCGATTTTATCGATTCTGCGATATCTATCGATATTTTATTTCCCCAGAGAGCATCGATTTTTCAGCCGCGGGTATCGATATTCTAAGCTTCTTCCAAAACCCCCGTGTCCCACCTTTAAAAGCTTGCAAGAAACAATTTGCACTGTTTAAATAAATAAATAAACTATTTTTCTCAACACATCTTTTATTCATCTTGTCCAGCATTTACAAGCTGCCTGTCAGACATATAATGTGTAATTGATGCTTTCAGTTCAATTAATTCAAACAAAGTCAAGAACACTCACAAGATGTCACCAAAATCACTTTGTCCCTTTAAAATCTTTCAGAAAATGATGTGATACGATATATATATACAGTCATGGAAAAAATTATTAGACCACCATTTTTTCTTCACTTTCTTGTTCATTTTAATACCTGGTACCACTAAACGTCATCATGTGACTAAAACAGACAGAAAAGAAAACACTGAATGCATAAAAGCAGTGTTTTTGGCAGTACAACGCCATAGCTATTGATGTAAAAACTTAAGTGATTTAGGTTATAATCAAGAAAACCATGGAAAATGGTAAGATATCAACTCTTAAATAAAACTCTTATTAGCTATCTTTGTGGTTATCGTTATGTTTGTCCAAACAAATGTACCTTTAGTTGTACCAGGCATTAAAATAAACAAGAAACTGAAGAAAACAAGGGTGGTCTAATAATTTTTTCCATGACTGTGTGTGTGTATATATATATATATATATATATATATCGTATCGTGAGCCAAATATCGTGTATCGTATCGTGAGATTAGTGTATCGCTACAGCCCTAGTTCAGACGATCAATTAAAATTCTGGAATTTCTGGTTCAAACATCAATATAAGGGGGTCATAATAATTATTCAGTGCCATTTGGTAGATGTAACGCCCCAGAATTAAACTTCACTTTTAAACCTTTTTCAGCACAGAATGTAATAAACGCATTTAACTATTTAAAATGCGTATTGGCCAGTCTCAGGCTACTTTAATGCAGTTTTTTTTCCCCCCACAAGATATCTAAGGAGAAAATGGCTGTATTTTTCCTCAGCCCTGTTACCAAAAGTCATGTCAATTATGAGTAACAGCAGTGAAAGTAACAGGACTGAGTTTTTAGCATAGCATTCGCCAGTGCAACGCAGCATTCATGGCGATAACCTGAGGACACCGAGCACATTTCACCGTTTTACAGAAATATACGTTTCTAAAACAGATCACGTGAAAAATAATTTAGGGAACAGGACAGGACTCACAAGATGTCACCAAAATCACGTTGTCCCTTTAAAATATTTCAGAAAATGATGTAAATTATTGTAACATGAATATCCATATATATATAGTATCGTGAGCCGAATATCGTGTATCGTATCGTATCGTATCGCATCGCATCGCGAGATTAGAGGAGATGGTCAGCATCAACGCTCAGGTGGGCTTTGGTGTTTAAATGATGCTCAGCTGCTACGAAGAGTCAAAGTGAGCCAAGAACATCTCCTCCACACCATCACACCACCAGCCTGAACCGCTGATACGAGGCAGGATGGATCCATGCGTTCATGTCATGTTTGAAATCATTTTACCGTGACTATTTTTGCAAATACTGAACCGAGAAGAGCGCAAAGAAGTTCTCGTGAGACGTGGCCTTAAAGGTAGGATAAGTAATTCTGTGCAGTTTATAAAGCAGAACGTATTTTCGCTGGGTTGGGCCAATCCTCACCACCTTCCAGCTGCTCATCTCATGAGCACATTTAATATTAATAATTATTTTTAAAAAAACCATCAAAAAAGCAAAACTGGAAACTGGGAACAGCCCCCCCCCCCCGACCCCCAAAACCATAAACATTACGAGAGCCAATCACAGACGGGACGCTGGGGCGTGTTTTCTTTGGGTTTTCCCTGCGTTTTGTTAATGTTTTGTTCAAATTTCAACAGACGTGACATCGCCCAGAATATTGCTTACCCTGCCTTTAACACCTGCAACAAAAGCTCCACGTCGGCTGAACTTCCTGGTGCTTATTGTGACGAGAGCTTGATGCAATTCAAGACTAGAGATCATCTTCACCACTCTGACAGCGCAGGATACGGCTCAGCTGCAAACACGATGAAACACAACCAAATAAAAAGATCTGGGCCTGCTTCTGAGTTACAGATCATGATGATGATGATCCCGTTATCACGTTATTGCATCTCAAAGGGAACACGGTAACAACTGTCGAGCGTGTTTACATGCTTTAATGAACTGATCACTTAGAAAAGAGACACTCTCTGTTGTACGTCTTTTATTTTCCCAACGTTCACATCCCAAAACATACAGGACAGCGGAGTTTAGTGAAAGCTTTTGATTAGACTCTGTTTTGCTCAAAAATGCTGTTTTATGGTTTGTCTTCAGGAGGAAATTAGATAAATAAATGTGTTTTAAACAAAAACACGTCATGAGCGTAGATATTAAGCTTAGAGAAGAGCAAAATAAATTTAAAAAACTACGAATGAGTGGAAACAAGCCAAGCAAAACCTCCAGTTTTCACCCCCTTTACTGCATTTCTTACCTTTACTTTCAAATGAAATGTTTCTTGAGTTTCTGTAACGGACCATCAACCCATAGTCAAAATTGGTGAAGTAAAAGTTTAAAAAATTATAATAATAATAATAATAATAATAATAATAATAATAATAATAATAAAAGGGTCGTGCATTGAAGCAACTCTATAGAGCAGTACTGCTTCTGACCACATGGGGGCATCATACACAACCGCTATGCTGATGAGTGGCAACGGTCCGGCAGGTGTTGCAATACCACTTTGTCTCACTAGAGGTGCACTTCTAGTCTCTAATGCCTGCAGAGGCAGCGGTTCGTTCGCCGGGATGAGAATCAGTAAACCATCGGTCTACCATGGTTCTCAGTCGGACGATGGTAGAACGTCTTCGCCGGGTTGGCAGTGAGGTTCTGCCCCATGTGGAAGTGTTTAAGTATCTCTGGGTCTTGTTCACAAGTGACGGAAGAAGGAAGCGGGAGATGGACATGCGTTTTGCCCTAGGGGTGTGAAAAAACTCGATTTGGCAATATATCGCGATTTTCAGCCGCCCAATATAATATCGATTTTTTCAGCTCCTAATATCGATGTGCAAAAACACTAACAATAAACAATAAATAGGTTGTTTTGAAGCAAATAGTTTTGACTCAATTTGTCCTCTGAATGATCAATATCATCTGATGAACATATACAGAAACTTGATTTTTCATCTTTACTTTTAATTTTGATATTAACTGGGTAGAATATCGCAATATATCGTGATATCATGATAATATCATATCATGGCCCAAGTAGCACGATACATATCGTATTGCGAGGTCCTTGCCAATAATCACCCCTAGTCACAAACTGTAGGTGGTGACTGAAAGAATGAGATTTATGCATGTTTATTGCTCTGTGTTGCTTTGTAATTACACCACCAACCACCAGAGGGCAGATAGGTTCTATTCTGCAGCGCTGTAGCCTGCAGTGGTGTGCTTCCTTTTGTTTGCTTCCATTATGTAGCTCAGACAGAGCAAGCGGACATATAAAGTAGATTTTACGTGAGTTTGCGCCGGTAAATGTTGAGCATCTGTCATTTTTAACAGACACTGCAGTAAACTATCGTTCTACTCAAATTGGAAACGACAAAAACGAAGACGTAGCAGCGGGAAATGTGATGATGAAGAACAAATCTACCAAGTGGCCCAATCACATTTGCGGCGAACGTGAAGTTACATTTGGAGAGCGTGTCCATCGTAGCTAACGGCATAGGGCTCCCCCTACGGTGCAGACATATCGTCGATTCGACTTTATTCTTTTGTTCTTCTTCTTTTTGTGGCTCCCTTAGGTTTTAACTTTGATTTCCAGGCGGGTAGTACCAACAAATGCAGAAAAAAACTGCCTCTGGACCACATTGGATAGTCACAGAACCAACCAATTTTGGAGGGGGGAGGGTTCAAAGACTTGATGTTGTGGTCAATTCAAAACAGAAGCGAGAGCTTCCGGACAATCACCGTCTTTGCTGTTGTGACTCGCGGTATGAGTCGTGACATACGGGCCAGCCACGCCCCACCGTGATTGGTCCCTAAGCAACAGGGTTGGCTGAGCAGCTAGCGCTCCAGGTCAACTGATACACCCAGTCTAGCTTGTTTTTCTTCCCTCTTCAACTACTGTCGTCAAAAAACTGGTTGTACTTCAGCGTCTTCAGCTTGCTCATCACTTTGCCGGGTATACGGTGGTTTTCCTGCTGGCAGGTGGCCGTCTCTCACTGCCGCCACGGACGGATTTCATCTACAGTGCATAGTTCGCCGCCGCCCTCACGCCTCTGTTACACCTTCCTGCAACGGCAATTCTCACAGCACTGATTTCCGCCTCCGTTACCCGGCTGCTACTACCTCCGAAGGCAGAACGAAGAGAGTATGCCAAAACGCTTCCACGAGATTCACACATCAAAGTGGGGCGGACTAAAGACGCAACATTCGATGGAACGAACCGGCTGTGTGAACAGTAACAGCTACTCTTTTTGCGAAAGGCCAGAGTCTGTAATTCAGGACAGTTACAAACGAATACTAAAATCTTAATGTCCCATCAGGCATCATCTACTGCGCTACTAGAGAAAGGAAAGAACCAAGTAACTTCACAAGCAACAAGAACCGATACCTGAACGACACTTTTGATGTCTCTGTATTAAAACTTCAGCCTACAAGAAGTTATTTTAGACGATAGGGAGATAAACTGTTTGTTAAAACTCTCCCACACCGATTCCCTCCACTGTGGACTGACCTGGAGCTACTGGAAACGTCTCCAGAGGGTCGTTTGAAACTGGTTCTACCTTGTCGCATCATCTCTGGGTGATTGGACGCTTCACTACGCATCAGCAGCAGAAGTATCGAAAAAAAAAAATTTTTCCAATACCCACGGTTTCAACGGCACTGAAGCATTTCGATCAATACAAGGAAGGTATCGATTTTCAAGACCATGACCTAAATAAATTCATTAAAATAAGTTTTAAGGCAAAACAGAAACAAACATCAGAAGGGGTGAATCCTTTCTCAAAGCACTGGGTGAAGAAAAGGTGATTTGCTTGAAAATCAATAATGTGTTCTGGTGATGGATCGGGTTATCAGTGATCTATCTGGCAGCTGTAGGACTCCGACAGCCAGGAGGATCACTGTGCTCAGTCACCCTGTTATATTAATTATAATTTAATAACTCGTGTCAGTTATTTACTCTTTGTACAATACACACAGCTTATATACAACTACATTTATAACCCTATATGTGACATTTTAAATGTAATAAAACTGTCTTTGTGTGGACTTCATTTCATCATCCTCCAGCCACCAGGCAGGAATTCTTCAAACATGTTTCACAGTGACGTTCGTCAAGCCCAGGAAGAAAGGTTCGGGCTTAAATCGTGGCGTAAAAGAACAACTCTTTTCTTGTCGGCTCCATAATACTGACGGTAATGAGGGGAAACAACAAAACCAGTAGCATGTGGCTTTTTTGAGTCGCGTCCAGCAGTTGGCGCCGTTGATCTCCTCGTGCTTGCGCGGGTATTTCCTCCGGGTGCTTCCTCCCACAGTCCAGAAACATGCATGTCAGGTTGACCGGCGAGTCTAAATCACCCGTAGAGGTTGTTCGTTTGTCCACATGTGGAACTGTGGTGGGCCGAAACACCTGTCCAGGGTGTACCCCAAAGAGATCTGGGACAGACTCCAGCAGATCCCCGTGGCCCCGCTACGGGACTAAACAGGTATGGATGATGGATGGGTGGAGTCAAGACCGCTGTAAAGTTTCCTGCTGATCGATATTAAGTTCATGGCATCTGACTATCTAGACGTGGTATCTGAGCGTGTTATTGCAGAGGAAGCTAGAGGGCTGTTACACAACTACCTGAATTATTTCAGCAGCCATGGTGACTTTGGTCTGGGTACAGACTGACTTGCCGCGGCCTCCTTTCTCCGTCATCTTCTCACTGCACTCTGGCTGGCCGTTCTGCTGGTGGCCGAACTCGAAGCCGATCCGGAGCTCTCCCATCCGGCACCGTGGCAGAACGTCGGGGATCCACTCGATCACAAACGGACTGGCCTCCTTCTGCTCCGCCGTCCCCGGTCCTGGCGGAGGAAATGGTCTGAGCACGGCTGATTCTTTATGCATCTTTACCAACATTTACCCACAACAGAAAGGCCCTCACCAACTTTGAGGAAGGTGCGGAGCTCCATCGGTCTTATCGCCTGCGGCTGGTCGGTCCTGTTTCCCTCCGCCAGCTCCGGCTCAGGGCGGCAGCTCGGGCCAGTGGAAACGCGAGTACGAGCCGTCCGCATTTTTCACGAAACTCTGAGTGACCTCCAACGGCAGCTGGTGGACAGACGGGTACGAGAGAGAGATGAAGTGTGAGAAGAGCGCCGGTACATTTCTGCAGATGTCCACGACGTACCGCTCCACGCTGTGTTTGAAAGAACCGGCCAACAGAGAGATGAGTCACTTTCTGAAGCAACAATCACAAAATCAATGCCTTTCAAAAGCTGAACATCACAACCTTTACAAAGGGAGAATTTGTTGCAGCTCTACGACCTGGTGCTCCTGCCCAGAGCATCAGTTTACACCTGGTGTTGTGATTAGGGGTGTGAAAAAAAAATCGATTTGGCAATATATCGCGATTTTCGGCCGCCCAATATATTATCCATTTTTCAGCTCCTAATATCGATTTTTTAGGACTAAACGCTAAACACTAATACAGTGGTACCTTTACTTACAAAATTAATTGGTTCCGGAAGTAGTTTCCTGTAGTAGGAAGTAGTAACCTGAAAAATTCGTAAGTAGAGACGCATTTTCCATGTAAATGCCCTAATCCGTTCCAAGCCCCCCAAAGTTAGAGCATAATTTTTTTTAAATAAATTATAAATAATACATGAAATGACATAAAAACCTGTAAGAAATACATGTTAGAACTAGAAAAGCACTCGGAGAGCGCAGACCTCAACCGCAACAATTATCGAAAATTTGAAACGGATCGAGAATCCAGGATTTCTTCCAGATCACACCCAAAATGAAATCAGTTCTTCCTTTTCACATTTCTGACAACTCCTGAAAATTTAATCAAAATCCATCCATAACTTTTTAAGTTATCTTGAACACAGACAGACAGACAGATGAACGCCAGCAAAAACATAACCTCCTTGGCGGAGGTAAAAATTGTTCGTTTACCTGGTTGCTGGGTTACGCTCATACAGATAAGGGGCCCTCCTAGCCAATGGGATGCCAGGAAGATGCTAAGCGATAGCCAATTGCAGAGCAGCTTGGATGCACCGCGTTCTGTATTTTTTGCCTTTCGTATCCTGAAATTTCTTTCGTAACAAGAGGCAATATTTTCCTGTTGAGGCATTTCGTAACCTGAAAATTTCGTATGTAGAGACGTTCGTAAGCAGAGGTACCACTGTAATAAACAATAAATAGGTTGTTTTGAAGCAAAAAATCAAATGAACATTTACAGCAACTTGATTTTTCATCTCTACTTTTAATTTTGATATTAACTGGGTAGAATATCGCAATATATCGTGATAATATCGTATCATGATACATATCATATTGCGAGGTCCTTGCCAACACTCACCCCTAGTTGTGATGCTCTCCATTCTGGTCAATATTATCATTGGTGTGTGGAGATCTGTTAGTTCTGCTTATGTGGATTTTGCGGCTTCCAAACAAGCCCAAATCATCACGCTTCCACCACCGAGCTTGACAGCTGGTGCAAGTTGGCATTGATCTGTACAGTTGTTTTTCCTCTTTCATAATCACACTCAACATTGACAGAGATTCTGTCTCACTTGAAAACGGCGTTATAACCGTTCCCAGGTTAAAGGGCAGCAGCAGATGCTTTTCATGAGCTCACTGCTGATGTCTTTCCTCCTTGGCCTTGGCTTTTGGCTGAGATTTTTCTCACTGTTTTTTTTTTTTGTTTGTTGTTGTTATTTCTTTTTGCACTTTAGTGCAATACAACAATTTTCTGAGAGTTTATCTCCCAGGAAATACGCCCTTCCCCCTGCAACAAACGACTCATTTAGAGGGCGAGCGTTTACCTCCGGAGTGTCGAAGATGCGTTTGACCTGCAGCAGACTGGTGATGTGCCAGGTGTACTTGGAGAAAGAGCCCTGGAGATGTCCGTCGTTTTTCACAACTGCTCAAACACACGTTCAGATGAGAAGACGATACAGCACTTTAATCAGTCAAGTTTCATGATTAAAGCAACGACACGATCAGGTGATTCTCACCGGTGGTGAAGTTGGGCAGTCTCCTCTTCTTGGATCCCAGCGACAGGCGCTGCTGCAGAGCGTTGAAGAACTCCTGCGGGATGTGGCAGACGAGAGGCTGTGGTTTTCCTGGAGGGGGAAACAACAGCCAGTCATCCCTGCAGAAACCAACGGGCAATATTGTGGTCTGTAATCAAGCCTAAAAACTCTTCACATCCCCGTGTGGGAGTTTCCCGGTCATCATAGTAGCTTACGCTGCCCTCTGGTGGTCAACTCACCACTGCAGGCTCCAAAAAAGACAGTTAAGATTGTAGTTGTATAGAGGGTTTTCTCCTACGTCACGTTTTGGTCAGTGACCCGGATGCGCGGCCATCTTGGAGGTACTCGGATGTAAACACACCGCTGGATCAATGCAAACGACCGTGGGATAAAGGATGGATAAACCACAGATAAGCTCTTCTAAAGGCGTTACAGACGCAAAAACATACAGAGAAGGACTTGAGAAGTTACAGTTTGTCGGTGGTACCGATCTGTACGAGTTAGCTCCCTCGTCTTGGAGCAATGACGAGCCGGAGAGCCTCCCTTCAATTGCGTACCCCGACATCGTAAACTACCTGGTTTCTACCCGTCATTCCAACAGATGGACCCAATCTGGGTCATCCTTTTGATAAAGGTCAGACCTTTTACCTGGAATACAATGAGAAATATAGCACATCGTAGCTCTACATTTTAAGAACTGTGTTGTTAGTGTAGCTAGATGGTAGCTTGATATTATCATTAGACTAGAAATTAGGAGCTTTTTTTTCTTGACAATTGTTCATGTGTGAAATTAAGAGCTAACAACATTTCACTTAACTTACCTGACACAAAATGGGCCGAACAAATTCGGATGTTGTCCAGATTTTTGCCACGCAGGTCTTGGTTTAGCTTTGCTAACCACAAGCGCCCTAGTCTATAAAACTCCAAGTGTCTCTCGCGGTCTGTCCGGTTGGTACAGCCGAAAACACGGCAATAATTTACCCTTTTCAATGAAGACGTCCGATTCACTCCAGCGTGTGCGCTCTGTTTACGTTGCCACATGCCTCCAAGATGGCGACTTCCGGTTGGATGACGCGCTGATGGCGCGCCGTGAAAACCCTCTACTGTCAGAAGGTCTGAAAGGTTTTGGCAGTGATATAACTTCTGGTTTTCTGCTCCAGTACTCTTAGATAACATTCACTGACAAATAAAGAGCCATTCTTCTTGCATTAGCGCCCCAAGTTAATCGCTATTCGCAATGTTAAGCCTGTTCATCGATTGTGATTAAGAACGTTCTAGCCACGATCTCTGGGTTATCACTTTTGCCCGGCGCTCCATCGTGCTGGAGAGTGCACGGATCACCGTGAAATTACTGCCGGATTGTTGGGTGGGAGTTACTCTTGGTGGATAGTGTGATGCCACTCTTCCCTGGCGGCAGCGTTTTTCGGGCAGAACTGCGGGGTGAACCCGCCGCCCCCGGATGGGAAGCAGCTAGGCGGTCTCAGGACGTTTAACCTGCTGGCGTGATGCACGACAATCAATTATCCGGATTTTCCCAAACAGCCCAGCACAAGGCTGACTGTAACACTTGGAGATAGTTTTCAGAGTAAGAACAGACCGATAAGACGGTCGATATATCGGTCATCCGATATATCGTGCCGATATTTGCGGGGTTTTTTTTGTTTGTTTGTTTGTTTTTAAACTTGAATCAGCATTGGCCGATTTGGCCGATTCACTTCTTCCTCCCCCTTTTTCAGACACATTAAACCAGATATGTGTTATGCATATTGGTATGTATAAGTATATAGATAGGTGTGTATACATTGGGTATAAATTTTGATTTTTTTTTTTTTAATTTCTTCTTTTTGGGGGGGAATATATCAATTTAATATTTAGATTTATTTACAAGAGGTTCTATGTTTCAAAATTATGGTTATACACATGTGTTGGTGTATATTGATTTATGCATTTATTTATTTATTTTCAGATACATAGATTCATGATAGTGTTAAAATTGACATGCTTTAAAAGATTGTTTTGACATGTCTGAAATCAATAAAATTAAAATTAAATGAAATGATGTATTTTTCCGCGGCATGATTTACCGACAGGCATCCACGGGCAACTCCGTGTTGCCGGAAGACCCTGCAGCACATGCAGATGCGTTAACACTTTTTTATTTGAAAGTATGTGGTATAGTTGAAGTTAAAGTTGTTAAATTGTTAAATTTTCCATAAATGTTTGTTTAAATTTGAGACCTGTGATATTTGTTGTCATTGTGTCACTTTTTTTTTTTAATGTAAATTGAGGGAGCAAAAGCAGTATCGGCCACATATATCGGCCCAAGAAAATCAGCGGTCCATAATCGTTCATCTGCTAAGGGTGATGGAAAAAAATTGGTATCAGCATCGACGCTAAAATATCCATATTGGTCGATCCCTCTTTCAGACTACCAATGGAAAACACGTGAAAAACGTGATCTGAAAATACCGAACTTCGCAAAAACCAAACCTTTTGCCTCAAGCTGCTAACAGTTTCATCGTTGGGTATGAACGGGCCTTTTCTCCGAAAGAAAAAAACTTTGCAAAAATCAAGTGCTTCCTTAAATGTTCTCAATGAAACCGCATCACAGGAACCGCGTGAGAGTCGTCAGAGATGCTGCCGATTTTTGTTCCCGGTGATGGCGGCTTTACCGTCAAACTGGTAGTGCATCTTCTGGTGGATCCTCTCCGTCACGCCGGCCAGCCACCGATGGAAGCCCATCGTCACCGTGTGCTCATCCACGACCTGGGCGCCCCCTGAAAACATAAAAAACGCACAGATCATGACGTCAGAATCAGATGTCGAGCCCCTAAATCGGCCTGTCAGGTTTAATTAAAATGGCACTTCACGTGGCAGCACCACTTCCGACCACACGAGGCACATCGCGAAAAAGTTTGCATCGCCACCCGAAACAAGACACAACAAAGAGCACCTCCGGTGGCACAAAGTGGCATCGCAGGGCGTGAGGAGAAAGGGCAGGACTGTTGTCAACACCGCAGATCTAAACGCCCCCATGTGGTCAGAAGTGGTATTATTACACACAGAGCCAGGAAGTTAAAGAACAAGATGGGAAAAATAAAAAAAGATAGAAAGAAACGGTGGGACACTGGAAGTTTCAGAACAAAAATCTAGGAGGTTTGTGAAGAACCCACCAGAGGCAGATTCATCCAGGCGGAGTTTCTTGGCTTTTGGATGAGCATTGACGGGTTCGGCCTGCTGCAGAGGCTTCTCACAGGAGTTCGTTCTAGTGGGAGGAGTCTGCTGCACACCTGAGAGGAACAACACCAGGACTGAGCAGGAGATAAAAACCCCAGAGGGATTAACAGAAACACGAACCTAAAAAATGTTTCAGCGAGTCGTACTTTTTGAAGATCGTTATCGTGGTCTTTGGTGTCATTTTCAAAAACAGTTGCTTTTGTTTTCTTTTCAACCGTGACTTGTTTATCTATTCAGACGTGATTGTGACCCTGGAGAACATGCTTTTTTTTTCCTTTTCATTCTGTAATAAAGTGTAATTGCACATATACCACAGTAGGGGGCAGTGTCTCATTGTTACAGAGTGCGCGGGGAGTATTAGCTATTGTTGTGTCGGTTTTTCTGCACGGAGGCGCGCAAAATGGAGGCAGGACTTCATTAAAAAACAAAAAAAAACACTACTCTGTTTTTTACTCACACACGTTGACAATTTTTTACTCCAGAAACACAAATGTCACACCCATGTCAACAGTGCTCACGGTGGCGAAGGAATTTCATTTAGAGTTACGTTTTCTCTTAAAATATCAGGGTTTGGGTTAAAGTTTTGGTACATTTTCAGTCCGCTGTCGCTTCAACAGGTGGAGCTCAAGCTTTTACGACCCTGACACATCCACACTGCTGTCGCAGACCAACGGTCAGCGCGGTGAAAGAACCGTGGGGACGTCTTTGGTCTCTGGTCAAAGTCACGCTGGTCTTGCGTCCAAAAATGACCTGGTATAACTTTCTGACGGTATCAAAAAACCCACGACTCCATCTGCTTACTGGCCAATGAACTTGGTATGACGTATTAATTACTGTAATTTAGTGCCTTTACAGAGAACAATAGTAGTCCAAAATTGGTTTCTTCTCCCCAACCAGGACCAGGACCAGAATCTTCTCCTTTGGTGGCCCCTTTATTTATTTTTTTTAAATCAAAGCATTTCAGCAAACGTTAACACCACAATAGTGCTTTATTTTCTATTATAGTGAAAGATATAACCTCATATTAGTATCACCACTCATTGGACAAGATACCTCGATTATGATTAAGGAGCGATTAATTCAGTACAACTTTAATATTTTCCCTCATAGATCACCGACAAGGATATCTTTCTAGTAGAACACAAATCTTAGATTTTAAAATAGGTGAAAGGAAGCACACGCAGATTAACAATATACAGTTATTAAATCCCTATTTCAGAGAAGAGACATAATTTAAATAACTGACGAAGAAGATTCCATCGATTACTGGTTCTGAACGTTGGTTTCAATTAATTTCAATTAATAATTCATTTAGGTCTATTTATATTATCAGTTTTTATGATGTTATTATAATAATATATACTGTGGCTGGACAATAACGTAATAGCTGATATATATATATATATATATGTAAATAAATAATTTACATTAATGCTATGTCAATTGTTAGAAGTTTGTTTGATGGTAAAATCATGTTTCTTGGTCATTAATCTAAATAAAAAGGTGAACATTGATGTATTTTTACATCTAAAACATTATACAGTTTGATAAAAAATAATGTTTTGTGGGTGCAGTCATCATCTCTGGATGTTCTTGGCAGTTGCTTCCTGGTTTTCACTTTTATTCATATCAATATCACAATTATAAAAACCAAATTAAATATATTGTGATATAGATTTTGAGCCATATCGCCAACTCATTATATATATTTAACACAAGTTTGGGATGACAAGCTGCAGAATTTAAATTAAAATTCAAAAAGATGCTATATTTTCTTAATGTTTCATTTGCTAAATGTGCAGTTTATATAAAGTGACGTGAGTTTTTCATCATTTTGATAGTGAACACTGTTGTTTACTGTTTCCTTTAAAACCCTCTAAAGGAACAAGTGTTCAAAGCAAATGGACCTGACATGATAAGAACAGTAATAAATTGTTGCATAAATAAAGACTGAACTTTCTTTCCTGCCAGATAAAACCTCAGCTGTGACGCGACCCGGTCTGAACGAGCTCGGTTACTCTACCGCTGCCGGCGTAGCTGATGAAAGCCGCGAACTCTGAAGCGAGCTTCTCGTTGCTTGCGAAGGCACAGACGCAGGCGTAGAAGTGAAGGCAGAGCTGCGGCGCCACCGGGCTGGAAGGAGGGTGAGAGCTGCCCGACGCCGCCGCCGCCGCCCCGTCCACGCCGGGTCTGCTTCTTCTGGCGCCGAGCTGGCAGGCGCAGTGGAAGCCGCTCTTCTCGCCCTTCGAAGCGTCCGCCGCGCCGACGGTGAAATGCAGCAGGCCCAGAGGATGATGGGAGTCCGCGTGGCACTTCACCACCAGGGTGTCTTTGGAAACCCGCTGCACCAGGGGCCCGGGGGACTCCGTGGCGAGCCGCCACAGTTCCTCCCGGGCTTGAATGGAGGCCTGCAAACCCTCCAGGACCGAGCTCTTAAACGTCAGCGGCGTCGCCCGCTTCTGGCACTCGATGGCCTGCTTGATGTGGACGCAGAGGCTGTCGGACGACTGCTTGGCCGCCGCCGACTCCGGCTCGCGCTGGCTCGACCTCTGACCCTGCCTGCAGGAGGGCAGAAAGCAGCGGCCGAGGTTGATGCGGGTGAGCAGGGTGGCGCCGTCCCCGGTGGCGATGGCGGTGTCCGTTGGGACCAGCTCGACGAAGCCCCACTGCGTGGCCGTGGCGCCCCTTCCTCTGTGACACACCGAAAACACCTGCGCGCCCCCGGCCGGGGCCGCCGCCCAGCACCCCTCCCCCCTCCTGCTCTTTCTCCCCTCGCTCCTCGCTGTCCGTTATCACCTTCACCACCTCCACCGCACATTTCTTGCCCGTTTTAGCCGCGGCCGAGGCGTTCCTGAGCGACACGCCGCAGGCCTCGTTCTTGCAGCTGAGCCCACGGGTGCCGTTGTAGACGCCGCACTGGGGGCACCGGCGAATGCCCCGCAGGGTGGCCCTGCCCAGGTTGGACAGAAAGGCGGGGGTTGTGGACGTGGACTTTCTGCAGTCTCGTTTTGCCGCTAGAGTGGCCTTGTTGGTCGAAGTCTGAGGGGAGGAGGATGGCATGATGCTGGATGAGGACGACACTGTTACTCCGCCGTCCATGTTGGGGCTCCAACACCAAGACTCATGAAGGGATTCAAACCCTGCGAAAGAGAGAAAATAAAGCATACATGTATGTTGACGGTGAGGCGAAATGATTTCTATATTTCTACAATATATTAGACTTTCATAACAGCATGATTAAAGTTTAAACAAAAATGTCACAGCTTAATTAATGTCAACAATTTCAATGCCAGTAACTGCTTCAAATGTATTATGGGTGTGATTAAATGCCACATCCCCTAAGCTATAAACACACAAGCCTGCGCTGAAGATATTTCAGTGTTAATATTTGAAACAAGTGTTCAAACTACCTGCAGTCTGGCTCTGTTTGGTCAAATCCAGCTGCACTCAAGCCTCCAAAACCGTCTCGACCGTCGCCATTCCTCCTTACATCCACACAACCGCATTGCGCCTGTAACGACACTCCCTATTGGACGACGACAATCACGTGGGCTAAAAAAAAAAAAAAAAAAAAAGTTGGGTAAGGCGCGCCCGGCGCGTTGAATCATGGGAGCTGTAGTTGGTGTGAACTGTCAGGCAGTGGCGGTAAACCAAACTCGTTTATTTTTATGGACTCTTGTCCACGTTCGTATTATCATACTGTTACTGTTAAAAAAAAAAAAACGCAACGTAGACATAAATAAAACAAATAGAACAAAAATATCAAACGTACAAATCAGTTTTAAGTGGAGTGTTGTGAGAAAGGGGCATCTGACCTTTTCCTATTTGAACCCCCCGCCATTTTAATGCACTCAACATGCTAAAGCATGGACGTTTAATTGTGTTTCATCCTGGGCCACGTCGTCCCCATGGTCACCATCAAAGGGCCAGTTATTTGCTTTCTCGACGCCAGTAGTCGGTCTGCGGTGGTGTTCCTCCACACACTGACTTTAAGATCCCATTTCGGTCAGGACAAACCTCCTCATACACCTTAAGCCCATTTAAAAATACGTCTTCCGAAGGACACTTGGAATCTTGGAATTCTTGTTCCCTTTGCTTCTTTTCGCTAGGGTTAGCTTACTTAGCTGTTTAGCGCATACTCGGCCATGACTATTAAACTTCTTAAATTACAAGTTGTTGTCATAAAATGACAAAATTCATAATATCACGACTCTTTGCTGCAAGGAAAAAGGGAACATTTTGTCATAAAATCTAAAATTTCCCCAAAATCAGCTGCTTATCATGAAACTGAAACTCACGAAAATAATTTCTTGAAAAATTCTCAACTTTTAAAAGTGTAACGTGTTTTGTTTTGAAACAAAATTCTTTGTGACATACCTTTCAGCTGTTTTGACATAAATTACAAGTTTTCGTAAAATTAAAAATTTTTGTCCCAATTTTTTGTCCAAATATTCACAAATTTTTGTTGCAAAAACAGCAAATTAACCAAATTTGTAAAATCTTGATTTTTGTGAGATTACTTTTTATTGTAAACATTACAAATTCTGTTGTGAAATCCTAACTTTGTAAAATCAGGTTTTTTTGATTTTATCGGTTAAAATCGTTTCAATCTAAATTAGCAGCAACGGTTCGCTTGGTTCTCACTGCAGTTAAAGTTTTTGACGTCAATCCCAACTCAAAGGGGCAGTCACATGTTCAGGGAAGGCCTTGATTTTTGGCAGGTAAGTATGTATGGGACCCTCTCAAACATGAAAGTCGAGTATTTAAGTAAGAGCTGGGGGACTGGGCCACCATCTTGTCTTTCAAGTTAAAATGGAAACCTTTACATTTAATTTCTCTCCCCCCTTTGAGTTGATTCAGCCTAATTAAATATCATTTTGCAAGACCACACATGGACAAACTGTTTCAAGATCAGATATCTGTAGTTTTGCTAAATTGTATTCAGGGACTAAACATATAAAATGAACAAGTGGCTCTGATTCCTGATTGGTGAGCAAAGATCGGTAAAGTTACACTGATTTATACTGAATCCGATTAGCATCCCCGTAAGCACATGAATTTGAAAATATAACCTACTCTACAAATTAAAGGCAGAGTAAGGAATTTCTGGATGTCAAGTCTGTTCATATTTATGACAAAACACTAGTAAAGCATCTGGAGCCAGCACACATAGAATTACTTACCCTACCTTTAAACCTTGAACTATAATACCACCAACCAATTTTTTATTATTTTTTTAATTCATCTTTGACAACTAAGACTTCTGTCTAGTGGAGACTGCTGTAAAGTTTTCATACTTCCATTTTTCTCTGCTTCACATGATCAACTTGTTTCAAAGATGAGATAACAGTGTAAATGTGGGCTGTTTTAAACATCAGCGTTTTAATGGGACAAAGCAAAAACACAAACCATGTTACTGACGCATGAAACAAGAAACTCCTCCCGCCAAAACTTGGCTGAAAACATTCATAGGCACTGCCTACCCTCTGATGATTTTTGGTTAAATTAAAAGTAACTCAATAAGGCAACATAATGGATATTCCAAATATATTATAATGACGGTGGCCACAGTGTAAAAATCTGATCATTAAGAGAATGTTTCTCAAACTACATATATATATATATATATTTTATATATATATAAAAAAAAAGAAAAAAAAACTATGTTGTTGTTGAACAATAAATTATGAACGTCTGGTCAGCTTAAATGCTTCTGCATTACATAGCAATGCTGCTTGTCCTCCAAGCTGCTGGAAGAATGAAATGATGCTCTACTGCACTGGACCAGCACTGGACAGATATGCTACGATTAAAACAGCCGTTCGTCTGGAGTCCGTTTCCACAGCTGCTAGCGAGCACGCTTCCTTTACCAACGTCTTTATACAGATGGAGTACAATTCCACAGACTGTTTGGTTATTTACATGAAAAAAAAAAAAAAAAAAGGTTTCCAAATAAAAATCACAAATAAAGTGGAATGAAAAGAAAAGATTCCCAGAATTTTTAAATTTTGTGAAAAGATAACCTTAGGTATTTGTGCAATATTTGTCTGCCCGTGAGTAAGATAAGAGTGGCAGTAATCCCTGCAATTGTTTTTATTTGAGATAGACTAATTTAAAAAATAAAGTTGACAGCCATTTAATATTTTATAAACAAACATAAAAAGGTCTTGCGTGTCACATGATTTGATGGCGTCACCTCGACGTTTCTTCAGTCCTGAAATGAATCACGAAAGGCAAAAGCTCTTTATACAATGTCAGCATTTTAAAGTTGCCCAAAAAAAAAAAAAAAAAAAAAAAAACAGAACATTTTTCTCTCATATTTGTAGCAAAAAAAAAAGAAAAGAAAAGAAAAGATGGCATAGTCCTTTTTGTTTCAGGAGAAAATGACCAGGACGTTTGTCTTGGTGAGTAAAAGCATCAGTTCATGCACACACATAAGCACACGCGCACACACTTCTTATCCACAGATGGAGCTCCGCCTCTTCAGTCCGGCTCGATGGCGTGAAGGAGCACTCGAAATCTAGTCGTTTTGTTGCACCCCCCACCCCCCTCCACATTTATCCCAGGGCGACGTGACGAGACCTCCCTCGGTAGCTCGAGTCACCAAAGCAACCGGTGGACAGATCGACGGTGAGATCGACAGGCTCCAGAGAAGAAAAGCAGAAAAAAAAAAGCTGTCGCTGAACGTCTTGTGGCTGTGTTGCAATACTGCGGACTATCGAGTGCTTTCTGTGGCAGAGTTCGTTGCCTTTTCTCCCTGTTTGATTGTTAAATATTGTTATAAAATTATGCCCTTGCTCTTTGGCTCTGAGGGGCTGAAAACAAAAAGCTGCTGTTTTAACAAAGATGTACAGAACATTTGTTTTGTTTTTTTTTTTCGAACTAAATTTTCTTTGCTAGAAATATCTTGACACATGGTATAATTTACATTTTGGCCAGTAATACACCAAACAATAAAATGAGCCCAGGAATGCAAGGTGCATTAGCAGTAGCAAAGTGTGAATATTAAAGTGAGAACAGTTATCTTTACACTTTCAGATTCGGGCAGTGGGTGAGGTTTTTGGGCTGGTAAAGTTGATAAAATGGCGTACCAGCTTCACTAACAGTAATTTTTGTGATGTGACAGACTGAGCCCATCTGATGCACTCCTTCCCCAGCAGAGCATCGTCCCCTTGTTGCTTCGGTCGCTGAGAGGGGGGGCCGCTGGGATCAGTGGGTGTGGTAGCCGGCGGCGCTCATGCCCGCCTGGTTGGTTAGGACTGTCCCGTTGACGCCCTGCCCGGGCTCCACCATGCCTCCGTTGCTGATGGCGCCGACACCCGTCCATCCTGCTCCAGCATGTAAGTGACTGTGGAGGAGACGGAAACAACAGTTGGAGGTCGGAGTAATGAGCAGAGAAAAAATAAAAAATAAAATAAAAAAACAGTAATGTGAAGTCGCTTTGTGCTTCAGGTCAAACAGTGTTGCAAAATCTGATATAAAACAGGTTAGAGCAGTGATTCTCAAAGTGTGGGCCGCGGCCACCTGGTGGGCCATCGTGGTACTGCCAGAGGTTCTGGACACGATTTACTGACCGTCCAAGTGTCATTTAAAGGGTCGATTTCTGAAATGCTCAGTTTGCTTATTAGGTCCGACCCCCCTCCCCCGAAAAAAAAAAGAAAAGAAAACTCCTCAGATCTACAATAGTGCTGGGCAATATGACGATACATATCGTGGGGACGATAGAAAAGTGTGTATCATGCCGATTTCTCTTCTATTGTTTCTAACCTAATTTTATCAATTATTACAGCAAATATATAATTAAATAACCTGCAACGATAAATTTGATAGAATCATATCTACTTCTACAAAGTAGCCTTTTATGTTTGCACTTTTATTCAAGGTTTAATGCCTTAAACAGAGTTCTCTTTAACCCTGAAGTTTACTTTAGACACTTTATATTGGTTTGCAAACTTTGCACTACAAGGTTACAGATTTCAAAAAATTTGTGTTTATTTTTTATAGCTGAACTTCAGTGCAAAAATTTCTCTGAGAGAAAACATACTTTATTGTGGTATATCGTGATATATCGTGATATATATCGTTATCGTGATATAAAATAGTCCATATCGTGATATATGATTTTATCCATATCGCCCAGCACTAATCTACACGATTCACATAGGTCGCCTTTTTTTGACTTCAAAGCGGAAAATTTTGCCGAAAGGTGAGGGATTTTCATCCTTGTGCTTTGACGTGATAAAAACTGTGTATGTCAGAGTCACATTTGTAGGGCCTTTTAAAAATAAAATGAACATAACGTAACATAAAATAAACAACACTGAATGCGTCCAACCAGATAAAACAAAATAAAAACATGCAGGTATTCTGTTGATTATCATTCAGGAAACTGGGTTGGGGGAAGTAAAACCATTAGCTGGTCAGATTGACTTCGGTCCACTCACTTGTAGCCCTGCTGATCCCAGGTCTGTCCGTAGACGCCGTAGCTCGGCACCGACCACGAGTTGGGCACGTACTGACCGATCTGCTGCGTGTTTCCGTACCACTGGCCCCACTGGCTGTAGGGCTGCGCCGCGAAGCCCAGCGTGTTCTGCTGACAGACCGAAGGATGTTTTAGAGAGCAGCGCCGTCGCATTAAAGTCCGTCAGGTAAATGAAGACGTGTTGCAGATGTGTAGGGTTGCGGGAACTCTTCCATACCTGGGCCATCTGTACCTGCTGAATGGGGCCCTGGACCATGTCGGTGGTCTCTTTTTTGCCCCAGTAACACTTCACAACGTAGCCCTCTATGGAAGTGCCGTTGACAGAAACTATGGCGTGAGCTGCTGCCTCGTGAGAGTTGAATCTGTGCAGAGAAAACAACTCGGACCTTAGATGAACAAATATCAGGTTTTTCTACAGAAACGGCAGCGTAATCTGATAATTCTGCACAGCATCTACGCCTTATGACTTGGGCTGGGCAAGTTAACGCATTAAATTATTAATGCCGACATTTATTTTATTCGCGTGTTGACGCATGCTGCTCACATACTTTTGTTTTGAAATGTTTGTTAATGGCTACTGCGGAACCGGAAGAGGATTGGCCAGTAAACTAAGGAGAGAAGCGGTAAAAATCCGTGAACTTTACAGTTCGGGTAGAAACTCAGGTAGCAATATTAACAATTCTGTCTGAAAAAAATAAAATAAAATTCTGGACTGCAACAAAACTTTTGCGTCATTCCTCCATGTTCCATCAGATCTGCTCCATGTGTTCACTGTCCCGCTGTTCTCTAGCTGGTTACTGCAGTGCAGCTCCATCTAGTGGCACAGATGTGTAATGACAACAGAAAGTCCAGTCCTCCATTATAAAACAAATTCAGTCCTGTGTAGGGATGCACATTCTGGATTTTTTTTATGACCGTTAACCAACGCCCTTTTACGATGAATAACCGTTAACCGATAAGTCCGGTAGGGTTAGCTGCCGCGATGTTGCGCGCGTTGTCGTGGACGCATGCAGACACTTGCTCTCACGACAATGTGTCTCCGTCAGCTGGTCGCAGAGATGCCGCCGTCACTTTTGATTTATACTAGCGCGGTCTCCACTATGTTATTCCACGCCACAACGCAAGAACAACAATCACGAACTAGCTACTAAACTTATCTCTTGCGTTTTTCCACTTCCTCACCATCTCGGCCGTATCCAGACCCACATTCATCACTATCTCCCTCCATGAATTACTAGAATATGTGCTGTCTTTGTAGTGTGGAGAACCAGAATCGTACAGATGTGGGTACTTCCTCATTTTTTCAATGACGCTCTCTTTTCTACGCGGATGTAGAATTGACCAATCAGAGGCCTGTTTCACCTGTCGACACGCCCCCATGAGTTGATTGAATTACGTAGCTTAAAAACAAAATTGACCGTTAGTATTAATCGGTTAGAGTTACTGTTATCGGTTAACCATGTGCATTCCTAATCAAAATTAAAAGTAGAGATGAAAAATCAAGTTGCTGTATATGTTCATCAGATGATATTGATCATTCAGAGGACAAATTGAGTCAAACCTATTTGCTTCAAAACAACCTATTAATTGTTTATTATTAGTGTTTTTCACATTTAAGTGAATGAATGAATTTCCTAAAAAAAAAAAAAAAAAAAAACTATATCAGGAGCTTACTACTCCTGTGGCAGTATTTTTTAATTTTGTATTTTTGATCCAAGTCTAAAATTGAAATATAAAAAGACTGGAATTTTTTTCCGTTTTTTTTTGTGTAACATTAAAAAACAAAAAACGTAATAAAATATCACTTTTTAATTTTTTTAATTTTTTATTGACAATTGAAAATGGAAAGAATGAATGATACACAGATTGGTAAAGTTGCTGAACTTTAACATGGATATTTTTATTTTAAAGTTCTCCCAGACGGAGGATTCAACAGAAACAAGGTTATTTGTAACAACTGACAAGTTGAACTCCCCGTTAAAAGTTTCTGCTGTTACCTCAGAAATTACCTGTTTTAATGTTCTGATTGTGCTGATCCACAATCATTTTGTTGGATTTTGTTTGTAGACTTTTTTTTTTTTTTAAATTAAAAAACAGGATGACATTAATGCCCTGGCAGTGGCAATAAGCTTTATTTTATTTTACATTTTTTGAGATGAGATTTACACTAAATATGTGTTACTGACAAGTGCTGATGTTAAAAGTGTTTAAACAACAAATGTTATGTTCATATGGCAGCGCAACATTTAGTGGCCTTTACACTATTTTTGAATTCATTATTTGATTTTCCGTATACAGCGCGATTAATCAGGGAAATCGTGTGATTAATCGCGATTAAAAAATGTAATCGTTGCCCAGCCCTACTTATGACAACAGAAAGTTGGTTTTACCTCACAAATGAGTAGCCTTTCTCTGGGAAAACACGTATTTCCATTATTTGGCCAAAAGGTGAGAAGGTCTGTCTCATAAGTTGCTCTGAGCAAGAAAAAGAAAAAAAAATTAGCTGATGCTTTCAGAACTGCAGTTCAGCGTTAAACTGAAACGTACCCGTGAGGCCTGATGTGACTCCTCCGCAGTAGACGGTGCAGTTGCTGGGGCTGGACTGGTTCACCACCTCATCGAAGGATAACTGCTTGGTGCTGGTTGCTGAAAGGCCAGATAAAAAGGAGATTTTGCTCTTGCACAAATGTGTCATGCTCAGTCAGACGTTTACTGTGAGCTCACGAAAAAAACAGCAGAGAGGGAAAAAAAAGGTTCTGCTGGTGGATTATGTTGCAGCAGGACCAACATGCGTGTTTTAAGAACCTAAACGAGCCAAGATTAAATTAGTGTCCGGTTAACTTACATTCATTTGTGGTTTTAGGAGCAGGCTTCCTCGTGGCCCAGTTGGTCCTGATCTGCCTCCCTCCCAACCACTGACCTCCCATCTGCTGAATGGCGTTCTCTGCATCCTGAGTGCACAAAGATTGTGAACAAAAAAAACCATCAGTGAACAATAATATATATTAATATGTAAATTCTGTCCAAGTAGGTCAGCTTCATGAATCGTAAATGTTTAGATACAATCACTCACCCATTTGTTGAAGAAAGAGACAAAGCCGTAACCTTTAGATTTCCCCGTGGCCATGTCCTTCACCACTCGACAATCCCTGGAAACAAACATTATACACAACTTTAACAACCAGATAAATCACTGATAATGTTATATTTCACGTTCAATTTGAGTGTATGTAATAGATATTTAACGGTAGATTTTCTGCTGAAAACAGGCCAGACAGCTTCTGTAGTTCAAGTTACTTCCAGGATGTTTTTAAAAGGAGCCTCAGATGTAGCAGCGATGGTGCTGTAACACCTCTGAGTTCATCGTTTACACACGTCAATGAGTGCAACGAAACACGCAATTTAATAAATAAATCAGCTGGTCAGAAAGATAAATGATCCTACAACAGTGACAGGGCCTAAAAAGCTCCTACATCTTAAAAAAAAAAAAAAGAAAAAGGAGAGAGAATGCATGGATGATGCAGTCGAATCTGATTCTAAATATTATCTTTGAATGATATTAAACGATATTTAGCTACCTAAAATGAAAGCTCTAAATTCTGGACTACTCCAGGAGTTTTGGGTTCACTGTAGAGCTGAGCGATTTTATCGATTCTGTCATATATATCGATATTTTATTGAGTATCGATTTTTCAGCCACGATATTCTAAGCTTCTTCCAAAACCCCCGTGCCCTACTTTTAAAAGCTTGCAAGTAACAATTTCCACTGTTTAAATAAATGAAACTATTTTTCTCAACAAATCTTTTATTCATTTTGTCCAGCATTTGCAAGCTGCCTGTCAGCCATATAATGTGGAATTGATGCTTTCAGTTCAATTAATTCAAATGAAGACATTGCAACACTCACAAGATGTCACCAAAATCACTTTGTCCCTTTAAAATCTTTCAGAAAATGATGTAAATGTATTGCAAGATGAATATCGATATATTGTATAGTGAGCCGAGTATCATGTATCGTACCGTATTGCGAGATTAGTGTCTATCGCTACAGCCCTAGTTTACTGCTACATTTCAGATATGTGACAAAACTTCATAGAACAAAGTAGGGGTGAGTATTGGCAATACGATATGTATTGTGATGCTTGGATCACGATACGATATTAACACGGTTTAACGATATATCACGATATTCTACCCAGTTAATAACAAAATTAAAAGTAGAGATGAAAAATCAAGTTGCTGTATACAGTCATGGTAAAAATTATTAGACCACCATTTTTTCTTCACTTTCTTGTTTATTTTAATACCTGGTACCACTAAACGTCGTCATGTGACTAAAACAGACAGATTCATCAGATGATATTGATCATTCAGAGGACAAATTGAGTCAAAACTATTTGCTTCAAAACAACCTATTTGTTTATTATTAGTGTTTTTACACATTTAAGTGAATTGAATGAATTTTCCCATTAAAAAAAAAAAAAAAAAAAATCGAGATTAGGAGCTTAAAAATCGATATCATCGCGATATATCACCAAATCGACTTTTTTTTTTCACACCCCTAGAACAAAGTGACGCCCCGTTGATCTTCAACTCCAACACAAACTAAAGTAAAGGCAGTGAAATGTCACAGATGCAGAATAAAAAGCATACTTACGATATTTTCCCAAATGGAGCAAAAGCTGCTTTTATGTCATCTGTGGTGATTTCGGGACTTAAATCTCCAACAAAAACATGGAAGTGACCTGAGAGACAGAAAGAAAAAAAAAAAAAACAATAAAATGATGCAACGTTTGTAAAACGCCTGTTAAACAGATGCTGTACATCCATGAATGGTTTCTGACTTCCTACAAACACGTGAACACAAAGATCCACATGTTTTGTTTCCAGCTCCTCAGCATTAAATAAACATCCAGATGAACCCGTCTGCAGCCCAGCAGGTAATCCAGCAGATTTACATGCAGGCTGACTTTACTACAGATTAACAGTGAGCATCACCCTCAACGGACTGTTAAAAACATAATTCCTATGTGAACTGTGAACCAGATCTGAACCTCCTGTCATTCGTGGGTGATCGTCTGACATGAAAACGGTCGCAGCCGTTACCACATTCGTAGCGTGTTACGTGAAGGACTCACTGCTTGTGTCTTTCTTCTGGCTTGTTGGCGTCGTGGCCCAGTTGACCTTCACCTCCTGGAAGAGAAACAGATGCAGAAACCGAGGAAGAGGAGAAGGTGAGATACCAAGCATGCTTTCTGAAGGAAAGGAAGCTTTTTCTTTCTCTCTCTGATTATCGGGTTTGTCACACACCAGCTTTACTTAGGTCATATTTTGTGATTGAGAACCTTTTGTTTTTAAGATGATCTTTGAAAGCCATATTTGGGTTAAGTCACCAACAAAAAAACTGATTTATCCATGGTTATCTAATTGTACATACCTCTGCAATAATTAACACAGTAAAAACACAGTGCAGTACATAAAGGGATATCAAGACTTCACCTCTATAATCAGGAACATTTTATTCTCAGTCTAGTAATAATTTGGAGCAAAACTGTAGGAAGTAAGGTCCAAATAACAAGGGACTTACAAACAAGTGATTTTTACGAACTTGCTATACTCCTCAAATGGTCCATCAATACCTGTTGAGGATAAAATATTTTCAACTGAATGTATTTTTCTTGAAGTTGCTCTTACGTGGATTTTCTTAAGTGGAAATAAATTTGCAGAAGAACACACAGCAGTCAAGATGTAGGGGTACAGAAGAGCAATTAAAGTAGATCAGAGAATGTTACATGATTACACAGCAGGGCCACGTTAAATTAAGTCATACACAAGATGGAAACTCACTCAAGGAAAATCGGCATTAAAAAACAAACAGCATGGAGGAGCATGAGGTGACAAACAATCCAAACAGCACTGTACTTGTATGTTATTTACAGACTTATTTCGCAACGGCTGTACTGTATCTAAAAAAAAAAAAAAAACAAAGCATCATGAAACTGTAATCATTAGAAGGCAAATAAATTCCTGTTCACTGAGGAAAAAGAACATAAATCACTTCCACAGATGATTAAATGAGTTTAATTACCTGCTTTCTACTGGTGTGTAAAAAAAGATTTGGGGGTAAAATAGCTAAAAAAAAAAAAAAAAAAAATGCATCAGAAAAAGATCTCCTACTCAACCTTTAAACCCACTACTGGTAGCAATACCACTTCTGAACACATGGGGGCAGCATCTCACAAGAATATCACGTGTCAGCCGCTGGTGCGAGACACTAAAGGAAGACAAAAGTAGTGTTACAAGTCGTGTTAGAAAGCATTAGAACAATATTGTCGGTAGATTTAAACACAACAGATCTCTGCTCCCCCATGTGGTCAGAAGTGATACTGCCACTTGGCTTTAAAACCATTTTTCTGCTTCTACAAATTGTTTATGAATGCAAAATGTGTGACTGACAACTGATCCCAACATGTGACCTAATAAAACAGGACAGATGACTTTTTTTTTTTTTTCATGCCTCTGCAATCTAATTAGGGTAAGCCACTTTATCTTTGCCGCTACATTTATTTGACATGTCCCCTCCCATAAATATTGAACTTCAGCTCTGCTGTGGTCTTCCAGAGAGAGGACTTTTACAGCTGAGGCCTCGCACCGATGCACCAACTTTGATTAACAGCGTGATGAGCTGTGGTTTACACAGAACAGAACCGTCTCTCTGCCGCCCCGTTATTATCATAAAAATGACAACCGATGGCTGACAGACGATGCATTTTAAAGCACGAGTCGTGACAGCTTTCTCACACACTCCTGTGTATCAATACTGATAGTATTTCATGTAACGATTATGATCCAAGTCTTCCTCTTCCACAGAAAGAGAGCTTCTGCAGCCTTCCTCAGATGCCCGGCAGGGGCGGTTTAAAATACGCAGGCCTGCAAATGTTTGTCACTTTAACCGGCTAACGAACCATCAGCCCCAAAGACGAGCGCAGAGGAGCCATTAGGCGCAGAACGCTTCAGACATTAGTTAGAAGCACATTTTGTGGCCGTGCGGCGGGCGGTAAATCAGCTAAAAAGAAGAAAAGACTGAATATTTGAACTAACAACTTTATGTTACAGATTTACAACGGAGTATTAGGGGCACACTGAGAAAAAAAATTGTGGGCAATAAATTTTTTTTCATTCCTCACGAGAATAAAGTCGAAATGTCGAAAATAAGAAAATGCAGTTTCCACAATAAAGTCGAAATGTCGAGAATAAAGTCGAAATCTTGAAAATAACACCAGAAATGTCGAAAATAGCATCGAAATGTCGAAAACAACGTTGAAATGTCGAGAATAAGAAAATACAGTTTCCACAATATAGTCGAAATGTCGAGAATAAGAAAATGCAGTTTCCACAATAACGTCGGAATGTCGAGAATAAAGTCGGAACGTCAAGAATAACGTCGGAATGTCGAAAATAACGTTGAAATGTCGAGAATAAGAAAATACAGTTTCCACAATATAGTCGAAATGTCGAGAATAAGAAAATGCAGTTTGCCACAATAACGTCAAAATGTCGAGAATAAAGTCGAAATGTCCGAGAATAAGAAAATGCAGTTGCCACAATAACGTCGGAATGTCGAGAATAAAGTCGGAACGTCAAGAATAACGTTGGAATGTCGAAAATAAAGTCAAAATGTCGAGAATAAGAAAGTGCAGTTTCCACAATAACGTCGGAATGTCGAAAATAAAGTCAAAATGTCGAGAATAACACCGAAATGTCGAGAATAAAGTCGAAATGTCGAGAATAAAGTCGAAATGTCGAGAATAAAGTCGAAATGCAGTTTCTAAAATCGGTAGTTTCTTTTACTGAATAGGCGCAATTTCTGACACAATCTCTTCCAAGTACGAATACTTATTATAATACTGTCTATGTGATAAAAAGACACAGACATTATGTTGGTAGAGTAAAGCTGGTTAGACTAAATCTTTAAGACAACTTTATTGTAGAAACTGCATTTCGACTTTATTCTCGACATTTCAACTTTCTTCTCGTGAGTGAGGAATGAAAAAAAAAAAATTATTGCCCACAATTTTTTTTCTCAGTGTGGACCCTAATACTCTTCATACATATTTGCCATATTCCTACAAAAAAGAAAAAATGCTAAAATATATAGAGCCAGACCTATTGGTCACTAGAACTGGACTTGGATACTCAGATATCCAGGTTTTTGTTAGATATCCATTTTTAAACCAGGGAATCCTTATTGTTTTTTATTTTTAATTCTCACAGCTGCAGAGCTCCTGCACTCTCTAACTGGCCACGGTTACGTGATGTTTTTTAATTCAGAATTAATTATTCCGAATTAAATAACTCAGAATTAAACTATTTTCCTTCAAGTTTACATGAAAACAGTAATTCTGAATTGAGGTTTACATGGAAAACACGTTTGATCAGCTTTATTCAATTCTGCTTAAAGGGTTCTGATTGGATGGGGGGGCGGACGTCTTTATATATTTACGTCTACCGGAAGAAAACAAACTTACTCTATTAGCAACAACACGGAGGACTACATTATTAGCATCCTTTTTGGATTTGTTTTGATTTTATTTTTGAAGCAGCAGCACGACAATATTTAACCTAGCCGCTACAACTTTGAAAAGCGCTCAATTTTTATGTTTCCTGCCATCTGTTCTTTTAATTATTTCCAGTTCGGGGTCCATTTTTTGCATATGTTGAGGGATTGACTTTTACTGCTATTCCAGAGTAGCCAACCTGATTGTTGACTAACTGTATTTTTCCTGAGTGAATTTGTAGCATGCTGCAAATGTTTTTTACTTTTCTCTGTGAATATATTGCATTTTTATTTTGAAGTGGGTGACCAATTTTGTGTTTTATTCTACGTATGTGTATGTGTGTATGTGTATGTGTATATATATATATATATGTATATATATATATATATATATATGTATATATATATATATTTTTTTTAATTTAAAAGTTTTTTATTTTTTGTTTCTTGTGTTTGTGTTTTTTTTTTTTTTTTTTTTTTGTTTGTTTTCTTTTGTTTTTTTTTCTTTAAATCTTAGCTATTTCTATTTTACTCCATGTTATTTTTTACTTGTTTTATACTTGACATTTTCCTGGAATGTTACCTTTTGACTTTGTTATGTCTGAAAAAATTTAAACAAATGTTTTAAAAAAAAAAAAAAAAAAAATTATTTCCAGTTCCTCCAAGCTGTTTATTGAAATAAATCGTCTCTGCTCTTGACCACCGTTTACTGCGTGCTGCCATCTTGAAACTTTGTCTCGAAAACAAGCCCAGTGCGGAATATAAGCGTCATCGCGACAGACGGGCAAGAGAACTAGCATGCGCAGAAAGACGGGAATTGATTTAAAGCGGAATGAGTGTATACATGACCGCGGAATTATTCTGTTCGGATTTAAAATTAGAATAAACCAGCCACTTACTTCGGAATTAAGTTTAATTCGGAATGGACATTTTCATTCGGAATTAGGTGTTTACATGGCAATTTTTAATCATTTTAAATTGGATTTAATTTTAATTCTGAATTAAAGAGGAATTAAACTTTCCATGTAAACGCACTAACTGTGACGTCCAGTGGCCACGGATAACACCAGTAGAGATGTTTAAAGGGTGATATTTAAAGTTAAGGGATAACAGCGTGACGAACACCTCAGCTGTGTTGCACACATTCATGTTGGCACATTTTAAACTCCTTTCCTGCAGCATTAATTCCAAAAAAAGGATTAAAAAAAAATTTTTTTTTTTTTTTTAACCCTCCCCCGCTGGTATACGAGTTATTTTTCATGCAACACCACTTCCATTACACGCCCCTGCTTCGGCCTCGCCTGCGTGGGCCACATTCATTTGGTATTGCCCTTGAACACTTGCCTGCTTCGGTGTTTTGTACCACGCCGCTCCAGGGGGCAAGAGAGTGCCCTGCCCCCCACCACCCTTGTAATTTTCTCCCGAAGCTCAGAGCCTATAAAGTGGTATTCAGGCGAGTCCTGTTAGACACGGGCTATTTTCATGATGATGACGACTTTTTTTTAGATGCTCTGAATATTGTCCTGCACCCAATTAAAATTTCCTCCTAAAGGATAAACAATAGTTTTGACTATTGGTGAGTATTGGGAAGGATCTCGCAATACGGTATGTATCGTGATACGATATTATCACAATATCACGATATATTGCGATATTCTACCCAGTTAGTATCAAAATTAAAAGTAGAGATTAAAAATCAAGTTGCGGTATATGTTCATCAGATGATATTGATCATTCAGAGGACAAATTGAGTCAAAACTATTTGCCTCAAAACAACCTATTTATTGTTTATTATTAGTGTTTTTGCAGATTTAAGTGAATAAATGAATTTTCCTAAAAAATAGGAATATTATATTAAGAGCTGAAAAATCGATATTATATTGGACGGCTGAAAATCGCGATATGTTGCCAAATCGATTTTTTTTTCACACCCCTACTCTGGATATAGTAAGTTCACAGCTGCGTCCAGTGGCTGGAAAGCGCAGACTTCGATGGCGGTTGTTTCCCGACGGGTTCACATTTGGTTCCGAAATCCGTCTTGAGTGAGCCGAGCACCGGGGTTATAATAGTTATGGATTTTCCATTAGTTTTAATTTTTATTTAGTTTTTAGTTTCGTTTTTCCAAATTCAGTTAGTTTTATTCGTTGTAGATCAGTTTTGCTAGTTTTTGCTAGAATTTTCCTAAAAAAAAATTGATATTATATCAGGCGGCCGAAAATCGCGATATATCGCCAAATTGATTTTTTCACACCCCTATTAACCATCAATATTTAAGTAGAACACACTGTACTGTTCAAACTATGAAACAACTTGTTTTTTTTCACTGTTTTTTCAGTCACTGGATGTCTACCCACTTAACTGTGTTACAAAAAAAAACCTGAGAAAGCAGGAGACATTTCCAAACGGGACTAAAAGCTCTCATCTAGTCTTCAAGTGTTAAAGGTTTCTGAAACTTCACAGCAGCGACATCACAGACTAAGATCCCACTCTAGTTATCTGGACTGAGCGCAGAAGAATGATGTGTGCAAGGGCATAAAACAAGTAGAGCAGCAACAGGGAAGTAAGATGAGCTTTAACAAGACAAGTCTCTCCAGTTGTTTCATTTCAAACCCCGCCCACCCAGCCGTTCCCCTGGCGACTCACCCACGAGATATGATAGCTTACCTTACCCAGTATTTTCCGACCATTCATGGCTGCAATTGTGGCAGTGGCATGTCTATGCTCATAGAACTCCACAAAGCAGTACGGGTCATGACCTGCTGTCTGGAGTGAACAAGAGACACACACATTAAGTCTGCTGAGATAATGTCTTCCTGATGAAACCATCACTGAGAGTTAAATATGGACGCCACAATACTACTGCACACTGGGGGAAAAAAAAGTGACCAATAGGAAGATCACCTGAGTTATCAAGCAAACACCTACGTCATTCCACAAAGACTGCAAGCAAAGTGAATATGCATGAATTTGCAATTCACAAGGAAGAGGAAGCAACATCAGGTGAGAAACCAAAGATGACTAAACTCACATCTACGATCATTTTACAGCTTTTGCAGGGTCCAATCTGGCCAAACAGCTCCAGGATGAGGGCTTCTGTCACGTCCCGGGACAGATTCCCCACATACCTTCATACATAAACACAAACAACAGAAGAAAACAAACCCAGAAGTGATTAATGGTGCAATGAGACACTGTTGGTGAACAGATACCATCTGGCTGCTGCAGCATGAAGTTACTCTCAGAACAGGGTGGATGCTTCCTTTATGTGGAAACTCTGCTGTTTTTGCAGGATGTTTTGAAGTCTGAGCAGTATTTCCCAACTTCGTGAGCAAGGACCAAACCATCAGCTGGTTTGATAACTGGTCCGTTCTGATTACACAACGCTGTCTCATAAACAAAATTCTTAAGTCATTATTTGTTCACATTACGTGAATTACGGAGGGGAAGTCATACACATCGCAATCTGACAGTGACTCAGTCTCTAACAGCACATTCTGTCATCAAAACACACAGTGAGGCAAAACATGACTAGATTATTTGTTAATGTCTGAGGGAGGAAACAAACATAGTGAACTGTTTTTCCTGTGATTTGTTCAGAACACAAATGGAAAAAGTAAAGACAACACATGTAAAGAAATTGATAAGCATAGAGCTGGAAGTGAGTAAAAAAATAATTTGTAAGGAAAAATGATTTGTCTGCTGTATTGTGATACGACATGTTGTGCTTCTTCTTGCTTTGTGGATTTTCTTTACATTTTCAGTCCCAATTCCAATACAGATACCTGGGCTCCGCAAAACAGCCAATATCTGAAACTGACCATAAAATATTGATGTATAGAGCACATTGCTTTCCAAAAACAATCACATTATTGGTTATATATATATATGAAAATGTACTAAACTGTTATCAAAATACAGCAGCAAAAAAAACATGTTTCTCTCTTATGACTTAAATGGAGATCAGACCACATTTTAAAATCCCAAACTCATGCAGAAAAACCATTTAACTGGATGAGTCTCATTGATCCGTCCCATTAACCAATAACTAAATACATTTATTTAGACACGTCGGGCCCATTATCCAACATAATTCTGGTGACATCTCAAAATTTTTGGCTGTTTTATTATCTTTCATGATGCCAACTGATTTTCCACCAGCCCGTCTGCAAAAGCTCTGCGACTGGCAAATCGGGTTTAAATTCACTGGTCTTTTACCTCGTGCTCACAACTACACGTTATGCAGTCGTTCAGCTCTGAAAAGTGTGACATCAAGCACCGCCAAAGTGAATTATGGGTCAGTTGTGTTGCGTTGGGACTTACGGCTCCCATCAGAAGATGAGAAAGGTTCAACTTTCCGGGCGTTTAACAGCAGCTAAACAGCCTCAGGCCGGCCACTGAAATCACACATGTGGGTGTGACTGTGTCTTGTTTACCTATTAGGAAGGAATTCAATTGGTTGTTTCAACGGTATTCAGAAGTTACCAACCCACAGAATCAAGTCACGCCCACCGTGAGAGCAGTTATTCTCTCTAACTGGATTAACTGGATGATGATTCAATGTCTCCCTTAGTGTTACCAAAGCCAGATTTTGATTCGAAATGATTCAGGACCTAGCGGTTGATAGGGTTGGGAATCGAGAACCGGTTCCTGTAGAGAGCCGGTTCCGTATGTTTGGCAGTTGATCGAGCGATTCTCTTATCGATTCTAACCAGCACGAATCTCACGTAATCACGCAAGTTACGCACAGACAATTCCAGAAAGCACTTACGTGATTAAGTTACGTCGGTTTAGCACGTTAGCATTGCAGTTGTAAACAACAATGGCGCCACCAGGTTCCAACGCTCCAAAGTTTGGCTTCACTTCACCAAAGAAAGATGGTCAACAAGGCAACTAGCAGTTATTGTAAAGTGGAGATAACAGCGTCGGGAGGGAACACGGCTAACATGCAGAAACATTTACACACACAACATGCTAACGAGTGTTGTGTTTTTGATGCTTCGGACTGACGGATCTCAACCCAGCGGCAGTAGCCAAGCTAAGATCACCTCTGATAACTCTGGTAAGTAGCTATCCCGCTGCCTATGTGCTTCTTTGTAAAACACACTATAACATTAACGCTATGCTATTAAACGAATGCCTTCTGCATTACATTTAGAAGATGACCGTGACGAGAGAGAGAGTCTGGCTGGTTCAGAGGCTGGAAGACATGATTATTTTACTGCTAAAGAATTGTTAATTCTTTATAGTATTTGCAGATTTGTACTATTCCGTTCTATTTGATAGTATTTATCTTTATTATTTTCGAATGCTTAGTGAGCTCATATATCCTTTTAAAAAGGATTTTTTTTTTTTAATTTCTATTAGGAAAAATCTTGTGTATTTGCACAGTTACACATTACAACAGTTAACACGTTATCCAGGCTTTGGGCCTCTTTTGACCTCACTGTTGAGTTTGTAAGGTCGTGAAAAGATGCTAATGAAACTGTTCTTTTTGCCTAAATTAGAATCGATAAGAGAATCAATAAAGAATTGAATCGTTAAACGGTATCGATAATGGAATCGGAAAAATCTTATCAATTCCCATCCCTTGCAGTTGACGTGATACGTGGTCTTTGTGGAGTTTGCGTGTCCTATGTAGGTTTCAGGCTCTACGGGGGTTAGCATCATCATTCTGGGGGATAGTTTGGTCCCAGACTGTGGAGATACGAGATACGATTTTGTTTTTGCAGCGTTTCATCTCAATATCTCTCTGATAGGAGATCACCTCCGACGAGGACGACGGGAAAAACGAAACCACCTTAAGATGTTAGTGCAGTTCTTTGGCATTGCAAGAGAGGATTTGGCAGATCTTCCATGGGCGCAATCCACATAGTCGGCTCTGCCGCTCATCCCACAGATGCTCCTTCCTGGCAAATGTGGACCATTAGAAATAAAAATAAACAGGCTTTCCAGCAATATAAGATTTAGAGCCAAAAAGCTTTGTTACAAAGAACCTACCAAACAGAAGTGTCCTTACTTGTGCTTAATTTAAACTGCTCATAATTTTCACACACACTAATTAATTTGGAAAGGGGGGGGTTGCAAATAGATGTCATGAATGTTGGTTAAAGCCCACAGAAAAAATTAAACTGTAAAGTAACAAGAGCTCAACATATGTGTCAAACAGGTCTGTAATTAGAGCATTTAATGATAAAGGCCGGCAGAAACATCACTGATCAGATATCAAGCTTGTGACCTTGCTTTTGCCCAACTGCGGAGCTTCAAATGGGAATTAAATTGATCTCTCTCGGGCGATTAATGTAATCAGTTTTCATAACCAAATTAACGGGAGCGTTAAGGACGCCGTTACAAAACTCCCCCGGTGGAGAAGTTGCAGGCCCGTAGCGGCGACCATCACACCGGGTTTTTATCGGCTCGCAGCGGGACTTCGATGCGGCGCAGCTCGACCTCTCAAGCGTTTTATTACACACATACATTCAAACAAATATAAGCTATAGTGGTTGCACGAGCGTTTCGGTCGTTACGCGGGTTTTTTTTCCTCCCCCAGGCGGCGGAGTGAGAACCGACGCGTGAATTTCAGACGTTTCTGGAAACGGCTACCGAGTTAGCATCGAGCCAAAATGTCGAATTTAACAGTAAAACACCCGGAGTGGGATTCGGTTTTCCGCCTGTGGTGGCGGCGGGGACGTGTCTCTACACAATTCCCGGGGGGGTAAACGGCTTAGCAAGACGGCGGAGTTTTCAACAGAGAGAGCCGAACCGCCGCGACAAAAACGTTAAGAAACGCGAGCTAACGGCGGTGCAGTATCTCACACTTACAGGGTTTTAGGCTGCTCGTCGTCCATTCTGGCTCGAGTGCTGGCCAAAGAAAACGAGCTGCGACCGTGAGAGGAAATCCGCGACAGTCGCGGGCAGCCGTCGGGGACACCGTCAAGTATTTAAAAACAAAGAGAGGGAGGGAGAGGGAAAGAGAGAGAGAGAGAAAAGCGAAAGAGTTTCTGTCGCCGCCGTTAGCTCCGGACTGAACAATGGGGGCTGCCGACGAAGATGGCGGAGCGACTCCAAGCGCGCATGCGCAACGGTTCAGGCGAAGGCGACTTTTTTCGAGTAGGATTACAAAGCTGGAAACCAAAGCTTCTGCTTAAATGCTTTTCCTGTTTTCCTTTCTTTTGTTTTCAATCAACTCCCTAGATGTGAATTAAGCGCAGAAGGTGAGGACATTTGTTGTAACAGCACTACATCTTGGATTACTGGGAAGCCTGTTTGTTTTCCTTTTAAATGGTGCCACATTTGTCAGGAACATGCATCTGTGGGGTGAGCAGCAGAGAGGGGTGTGTGGATTGAGCCCATGAAAGATTTGCCAAATCTTCTCTGCCAATGCCAAGTGGCAGATTTTATTTAAATAATTAATTTAATTTAGCTCTGGTTATGAGTTCCTGGATATGCCAACTTCAAGCTGGTGTCCTCCAAAACCAAGCCATGATATTATTTGGAGTGAGCATCTCTGCAAATTGAAGCTCAAGATCCTTATAACGGGGGATGTCAGAGGAAGGCCGCAAAGGCGGCACTGGAAGACGACCATCTCCTCGCCACAGATTTACAGTTTCAGGATGATATGCCCGCCAGGAATCAGCCCAGACAGTCCAGAACAGAAGGTGGGCAGCCCACCTCCGGTCTCGTAGGGAGGCCCGCCATGACCGCCCTTCACCATCAGGCCCATCTGTGCCGGAGCTGGAGGCTGAACAGGCGAAGGAGCGTTCTCCACATCCTGCCTGTGGCGCTCGGATGGTAGAGGCCGAACTCTGCTTTAAATAAAATACCTTTTAATTGGTGAATCTTCTATGTGTCTTGTTTCTTTAGACTTCAATCTTCAATCCACCAAACAGGAGTCAACTAGGGGTGTGAAAAAAATCGATTTGGCAAATATCGCGATTTTCGGCCGCCGAATATAATATCAATTTTTCAGCGACTAATATTGATTTTTTTAGGAAAATTGTTTAATTTTCACATTTAAATTGTTTAAAATTTAAATGTGCAAAAACACTAATAATAAACAATAAATACAGTGATTTTAGTTTTTCGCGGTTTTTTCAGAAATATATAATAAAAAACAATTTAAAAATCGTGGAAACATCACAGGATGTTGTGCACATTGGCCACGGTTACATTTTTTTAATTCGGAATTAATTATTCCGAATTAAATCATTCTGAACTAAACTATTTTCCTTCGAGTTTACATGGAAATAGTAATTCCGAATTGAGGTTTACATGGAAAACACGTTTGATCGGCTTTATCCAATTCCGCTTAAGGTCTGGGGGTTGGGAAGGGTTCTGATTGGATAGGGGGGCAGACGTCTTTACGTATTTACGTCTACCGAAAGAAAACAAACCTACTCGATTAGCAACAACATGGAGGACTATATTATTAGCATCCTTTTTGGATTTGTTCTGATTTTACTTTTGAAGCAGCAGCACGACAACATTTAACCTAGCCGCTACAACTTTGAAAAGCTCACAATTTTTATGTTTCCTGCCATCTGTTCTTTTAATCATTTCCAGTTCCTCCAAGCTATTTATTAAATAAATCGTCTCTGCTCTTGACCACCGTTTACTGTGTGCTGCCATCTTGAAACTTTGTTTCGAAAACAAGCCCAGTGCGGAATATAAGCGTCATCGTGACAGACGGGGAAGGGAACTAGCATGCACAGAAAGACGGGAATTAATTTAAAGCGGAATGAGTGTATACATGACCGCAGAATTATTCTGTTCGGATTTAAAATCAGAATAAACCAGCCACTTACGTTTATAATTAAGTTTAATTCAGAATGGAAATTTTCATTCGGAATTAGGTGTTTACATGGTAATTTTTAATCATTTTAAATCGGATTTAACTTTAATTCTGAATTATAGAGGAATTAAACTTGCTATGTAAAAACACGGATTCTCTCACAGTGAAGAAATGTTGTGATCCAGCCTGGCCCCTTTAAGAAGGCGGCTTTATGGGTAATGGTGTGGCCTTATGGGTAATGTAGTGTGTGTCGTGGGACGGCAGAATGAAAACAGGGTTAGATGAAAAGTGTAGTGAGCATCAACAGCAGCCCAGCGTGTATAGATTTACATTCTCTGTAACAATGCAACAATACAACCTGTGTAATGTTACAAGTTCCTGCAGTGCCAGAATAAAGTTCCCGTTCCATGCAGAGAAAACCGGACTGTTTCTTTTGTTGTTAGCGTGTTAGCTGCTATTTACAAGCCAAAAATAACACAATACCAGCGGTTTCTTTACTACGGTTCAGAGACCAGAGGCTGTGAAGGTAACAGAAAGACCACAGTTGAGCCTTTGTCTTGTTTCGCTGCAGTGTCTCGCTACTTTTTTACAGTTTTTAAACATATTTTAAACACATTATTTAGGCTTGGGGGGCTCCGGGTACAGATTGCGGATTCTGATTGTTGCGGGGGGGCGCCAGTCCCCATTAACTGCGAAAAATAAGGAATCACTGTATATCGATATTCATCTTTAGGGGTGAGTATTGGCAAGGACGTAGCAATACGATTTGTATCATGATACTTGGGTCACGATATGATTTTATCACGATATTGCAATATATTGCGATATTCTACCCAGTTAATATCAAAATTAAAAGTAGAGATGTGGGGGGGGGGGGGGGTCCCCCCTATTAACCGCAATAAATAAGGGATCACTGTATTCATTGTTTATTATTAGTGTTTTTTTTTTTTTTAAATCGATATTATATTGGGTGGCTGAAAATCGCGATATATTGCCAAATCGTATTTTTTTCAAACCCCTAATGCTCATCACAGACGATGATCCTGACAAATGTGGCGCCATTTAAAAAACGGAAATAAACAACAAACCCAACAGTCTAAGATCTACTGCCATGAAGCATAGTTACAACAAAAAAATTAACTTCTTTCATATCTTTTCTTTACATCTGAGAGGCTCCGCCTCTTTGAAACGCTTCTTTAAACCAGCGATGTTACCGACCAGCTGCCAGTTAACCTCCTTCATTTGTTTCCAAGTCTCTCGTTGGTCCTGTTGCTTCCCGCAGACGTGTTTCCTGCCATCGAAGTCAGAACGAACCAACGCTTTTTCATGAAACGGTTAAACATCTCAGCCTCATGTCTGATATGGTTTTTTATGGTTTACTGGGAGTAAAATGCAGGTTTCAGATGTGCAAATCATTGCATTCTGTTGTAATTTACATTTTTTTTTTTAAATCGGTGTTGCACATGTGATTTGATCTTGCAGCAGATGTTGAGTTGTTTTTTCCTGGATGTGAACGTGTCCTTCAGCCGTCTGATCCAACACGGTTTACTGCACACAAGCAAATATTACACTTTTCCCTCCGAAGTATGATTATTATTATTTCTCCTTCCCAGTGACATCACCGTGCACGGCCAGTGATTCTCCTGTAGCTGCTGCAGCAGATCTGAAGGAACCGCTGCTGCTGAGTCACTGCATCATTTTATGAAATATCCCTCTTTGCACAGTCAGCTCCAGAACAGAGCCGGGCTTTCATATGAGCTTGCTCGGTTTTATAATCTATATAGTAATCACTTCTGGTACCGAAGAGGACCATTCAAGCGCTGCTTCAGCCTCTGAGTTTGTATTGGATTGTTACGCTGCTGCTGCTCATTCCTTCCTGGGATTTGTTTCCCCTCCTCGTGGCACATTTCATTCAACTGAAAATGATATTATGAATAAAACCAGGCAGCGGTGTACAGGTGTACGGCCCTGAGCAGGGCTGCTTCCTTTTACCAATAACATCAAATCCACAAGACCTGAAGGAGCAAAGATGCATCTCTGCTTGTTTAAAATCAACTTTTACGTGCAGACGCTGTTCAAATCTGAATCTTTTTACAAACTCTAAATCTCCAGTTTCCTGCCAGGGTTACGCTCCTTTGAAGGAAGAATGAAAAAGGAAAACCGATATATGAAATACTTCTCGACAAGCATTTCTGACGTCAGGTGCTTGAGACGAATAATAAAACTGTTGAGAGGTTCAAACTGTTTATTATGTACAGGAGGTGACGTGCGTGCATTTTTCTGTCCATGTGGTTCATTTAAAAAAAAAAAGAAAAAAGCTTAGACATAAAAACTGTACAGTTTGGCTCAAAAACAAGTTGTTCGCCCTTTTTTCAACATATAAATACGGTTTATAACAGGAACAAATAACAAAAGGAAAGTTTGAATTATTGGAGCGTTAAAGTTAAATGCTTTGTATAAATCTGTGATGAATCAAAAAGCCTCAGCGGGTCTGATCTTCACCGCGTGCACCTGCTGGTCTGGTTTGGTGGGGCTGAGGGGCTTTTATTTTGGCGGGGTGGGAACTGAATTCCCAGACGTGCAGCTGACCGAGCATCTAAAGCTGCTTTTTCATCCTCGACCTTATGAATCAGCGAGGTGAAAAACATCAAAGTGTCTCTGGATTCAAATGAAAGAAAAAAAAAATTAAATAAAAGCTCTATCTTTAGTCCCTTCCTGTTTTGATCTATTTTCATAAGATTTGCTTACCAGTTCCAGATGTGACCAGCTGTTGCCACAAAAGAACCATCTTCTATTTTACTTTTTTTTTTTAATTTTAGGTGGAATTATGTAAACAATTTTCAACAATAAAAGTGAGAAACCTCATTTACTGTTGACAACAATGTTTCAAGTAAACCTTCGGTCATTAATTCATGATTAATGACAAATATATAAATTATATTCCCCTGGATACCACAAGTATCATAAAACAAAAAAAAGAAATCCTGAAGACCGGGGATGTTTGCACACCTGATCCCCGATGACTCAGTCGAGCCCCGATGAGTCACTCCTCCCCTGACTCCGCCCCTGCCTCATCTGGGGCAGATGTTGTGGTCGGTAATGAGCTTCTCCATCCTCTTGATCTTGCGCTTGTTCTTGGGCATGGGCTTGTCGTACATGCCGTTCTTCAGCAGGTGCTCCTTGCTGTGGTGGACCTGGGCGCCGTGCTGCAGCTGGAAGGAGCAGAGGGCTTTCAGAGGCCTCAGCAGAACCTGCCGGGAGACGAGACCAGAGTCGTGATGAACGGTTTCATTTCACCTCTCAGCCCTCCCTTCGCCGCCAGACGCAATTAAAGCGCGCACGAGAGGGTATTAAAACTATATTTGCTCTTCTGGCGCTGCGTTTCACCACATTCATCTTTAAAGAAAATCATCTTCTGGAGTAGCTGTGCATGATATTGCTCTTAAGTAGGGCTGTAGCGATACACTAATATCGCGATACGATATTCGGCTAATGATACGATATATATCGATATTCATCTTTAGGGGTGAGTATTAGCACGGACCTCGCAATACGATATGTATCATGATACTTGACTCACATATGGGGTGAATTCCAATTCCTCCCTTAACCCTCAATCTCAAAAATGTGCGCTCCCGCTAAGTCCAAGTGCTAAGCGCTAAGTCCCTGATTCTTAGAACGTCAAGTTTGAGGGCTGTATCGCCCTCAATATTGAGATTCTCCGGCACCACCCTTGGAAGTAAGGGCTACCCAGAAGGCATTGCGTATTTTCGCCAAAACGTCTTCAAAAAGGATAGCGGCGAAAAATATGAGCTTCAAATGTAAGTATTTTCGTAGTTAATAAAGATATAAATGTTACGAAACTATCTTATTGTCTTCGTAATATATATTTATATTATCTTATTCTTCTTCTACGTCTTCTTCTCCTTCTTCGTCATCGTCGTCGTTTTCTTGACAGTCTGGACGTAGCTTTGGCGTAAGGCCGCCCCCCACAGTCTGAAGACGTAACTGCACTCAAGGGGTGTCCCATTTCTAAGTCATAAGATAGACCTGACACTTACTTTGGAGGGCCAAAGACTGAGGGTTGAGATTGAGGGTTAAGGGAGGAATTGGAATTGGCCCATGATTTTATCACGATATCGCGATATATTGCGATATTCTACCCAGTTAATATCAAAATTAAAAGTAGAGATGAAAAATCAAGTTGCTGTATATGTTCATCAGATGATATTGATCATTCAGAGGACAAATTGAGTCAAAACTATTTGCTTCAAAACAACCTATTTATTGTTTATTATTATAATTTTTGCACATTTAAGTGAATGAATGAATTTTCCTAAAAAAATCGATATTAGGAGCTAAAAAAAATCGATATTATATTGGGCGGCCAAAAATCACGATATATTGCCAAGTCGATTTTTTTTTCACACCCCTATTCATCTTACAATACATTTACATTACACATTAAGATGAAGTCGTGTGGGTAACTCTAAGTACCCCCCCTTTGCTTGTACGTTGCAGCCAGGTGCCGATGACCATCAATCCATTGATTAACTGATCATCGTGGAGTCTTTGGCAGTTTTCTGGTCTGGAGCATTGGTGGGTGCGCGTTAACACAATGCCAAAAGGGAAAGACACCAGCAACGATCTCCAGGAAGCAACTGCTGCAGCGCATCAACCTGGAAATGGTCATGAAAGCTGTTTCTGAATCATCTGGGGTTAAACAATCTGCGCTGAGAAACGTTCTTCATATGTGGGAAGCTGTTGCAGATCTTCCCAGGAGTGGACGTCCCAGCAAACATACCCCCATGGTCTCAGTTTAATGAAGACTAGGGCTGTAGTGATACACTAATCTCACGATACGATGCATGATATTCGGCTCACGATACGATATATATCGATATTCAGCTTACAATACATTTACATCATTTTCCGAAAGATTTTAAAGGGACAACGTGATTTTTGTGACATAATGACTTTGTTTGAATTAATTGAACTGAAAGCATCAATTACACATTATATGGCTGACAGGCAGCTTGCAAATGCTGGACAAAATGAATAAAAGATGTGTTGAGAAAAATAGTTTCATTTAATTTAAACAGTGCAAATTGTTGCTTGCAAGCTTTTAAAGGTGGAACAGGGGGGTCTTGAAAGAAGCTTAGAATATCGATACCCGCGGCTGAAAAATCGAAACTCTCTGGGGAAATAAAATATCGATATATATCGCAGAATCGATAAAATCGCTCAGCTCTAGTAATTACACCACCAACCGCTAAGAGGCGGTGTTGGTTCTGGTTTTGCGGCGCTGCAGCCAGCGCTGCTGTGCTTCCTTTTTGTTTCCTTCCCTTCGTCCCAGCGCGAACGTGACAACAGCAGCGAATAAAGTATGTCTTTGACGTGAGTTGGCGCTGATAAACATTGAGCATCTGTAATTGTCAGGCGTTGCAGCAAACTCGTTCTGCCCGAATTAAAAATGACGAAGAAGTGCAGCGGGAAACTGTGAAGGTGAGGGAGGTCAATTCTACCAGGGCAAACAGTCGTGCAGCTGTCGTTGATGTTAGGGTTGTAGCGATACACTAATCTCGCGATACGATATGATACACGATATTCTGCTCACGATACGATATATATCGATATTCATCTTACAATACATTTGCGACCAACCTAATTAGCGTGAATGGCGCCGACTCAAAGCGGACTCAACCATGCTACCATTGCAGCTTAGAAATACGTGTCTGCAAAGCCCCAGATGAAAGGAAGTCCTGCCTTCTTCCACATGACATTCAGAGTAGGCCGGTCGCCCATGTTCAGGATTTTAAGAGATTTGAACCACCTGTTCAGTGAAAAAAAGGGTCAGTAAAAAATCAAAAATCTTATCTGACAGCCTTTTAAAATGTATAATTCTAGAAAGAGCGAGAAACAGAGAGATCTACGTTTTCTGCTCAACCGTCAGGTGATCTTAAAACCTTCGGGTAAACTCATAACCTCTCCCAATCCAGCCAAGCGGGCGGCGCTCTAAAACTATCACTGAAACTAATAAAAACTAAACTAAAACTAAGTATTTCAAAACAAAAATAAATAAAAACTAGCAAAACTGCTCTAAAAACGAATTAAAACTAACTGAATTTGGAAAAACTAAACTAAAAACTAAATAAAAACTAAAACTAATGGAAAATCCAAAACTATTATAACCCTGGTGCTCGGCTCACTCAAGACGGATTTCGGAACCAGATGTGTACGCGTCCGGAAACAACCGCCATCGAAGTCTGCGTTTACCAGCCACTGGACGCAGCGGTGAACTTACTATATCCAGAGTAGGGGTGTGAAAAAAAATCGATTTGGCGATATATCGCGATTTTCAGCTGCCCGATATAATATCAATTTTCCAGCGCTTAAAATCGATTTTTTAGGGAAATTCATTCATTCACTTAAATGTGCAAAAACGCTAATAATAAACAATAAATAGGTTGTTTTGAAGCCAAATAGTTTTGACTCAATTTGTCCTCTGAATGATCAATATCATCTGATGAACATATACAGCAACTTGATTTTTCATCTCTACTTTTAATTTTGATATTAACTGGGTAAAATATTGCAATATGTCGCGATACTGCAATACCGTGATAACATCGTATCATGATAAATATCGTATTGCAAGGTCCTTGCCAATACTCACACCTAATCCAGAGCCAGAAGTTCAAATAAAAAAAAAAAAGAGGAAGTGTAAATGTTGGACTGGAACCAACCGCGTCGCCACCTCACCTCCTGGATCTCGTCGTTCTGCTCCAGGACCGACAGCGCGACGGCGGCGCACTCCAGCGTGGACAGGCAGATGTTGGAGGGCTGCGTGCGGATCACGTACTGGCTGGACAGAGTCCTGTTGAGCTGCACCTGGTAAATCAAAGCAGACGCGATCAATAGCGCAAATCGCTCTCCGCTGACACGGATTAGAGTCCCAACCCCTGAATGAAATCAAACCCTGACTTGTTCCATCAACTACATTAAAGTATTTATGTAGCTAAATTAACCTTCACACAGCTGCTCTTGTTGCACACTATTGCCGGCAGAACTTTCTAGTTTTTTTTTTTACTTTCTGTTAAAACAAAAGATGAGTCATGCTGAGAAGGAAATGCATTAGTCACTGACTCCAGATCTGTTCTCCACAGACCTGAATTTTGTTTTGCCCTTTGAATTAGCGGTGCACGATAACTATCGGGCCGATAACAGGAAATTACGACATCATCCCGATAACTCCGATATCACGACGAATAGCCCCGATAACATATATATTTCTGTCAACGCGGCAGTGCCTCGCTCCCTCTGAGCCTTGAATGACCGGCAGTGAATGTTATGTTCAAGTGACGTCGGCATAATCAGACAAAAAAAAAAAAAAAAAAAAAAGACGTTGAAGCGGCCAGCTGAGAAACCGGCGAAGAAGCGAAGGAACTAGCGTCTTACTCCCAGGTACAGGACAGACCAGCTTCTCCGAGATTATTATGTGTCTGGCGATTCAATGTTCTGCAAGTTTAGTTTAACGATCGACTGGACATGAAAATATACGTGCGAGGATCATTTCCATCTATCTATTAGCTCCCGCTTGGTCCGGAGTTGGTTCGCAGAGGCAGCAGTTTCAGCAGAGAGGCCCAGACCTCCCTCCCTCCCCACCAGACCAGCTGAGAGATATCATCTCTCCAGCATGTCCTGGTCTGCCCCGTGGTCTTCAAACCAGGATCATTTAATGAGTGAAAAGCACAAACATAAAAAGGCGAGAGTGACTCACTGAGCTAAACGCAAAGAGGCTGATAATTATGTATTTAAACGGTGACGTCTGTAACAGCTGGAACACCTAAATAAAAAAAAAACACACACTCATACACACAACCAGTGTTCAGTGCTTTGGATTTCATAGTATCTACTTAAACTGTAGTAAATATAGTATACTATACTTATTCATCACCATGTATATATTGTTCAATAATTTGTCTGTAAATTGTACAGTCTATATTATCTATATTCATCCCTACATCTACCAGTTGTATATTATTATAGTCTATATCATGCTAAATTATCCAATAGCAATGCCTTACTACTGCCCTTAATGTTCATTCTGTATATCATAGTGTATATTCTGTATATACTGCACTTTCGGCTCTTGCACTTCCGATTAGATACAAAACTGCATTTCGTTACCCTGTATTTATACATGTAATGACAATAAAGTTGAATCTAATCTAATCTAATCTATAGTTTTTTCTGTTCAGACACACAGTTTGTCACGACACATCTGAAAAATATCAGGTACGCCATGACAAACTGTCTGATAACAAAAAACTAAAACAATTACTTTACTGCTGTTGACATTTCTTTATTTTTTGCACTTTAAATTTTACCATTTTAAGTTATTTTTTTTTCTTACATAGAAAAAAAACTAGATTTTTTTTTTGTTTGTAAAAAAAACAACAATGTTTTGTTGGACACAATATTTAAAAGTATAAAAACATTAAAGTTTACAGTTATAATTGTATAAATTGTCTATATTTTCATTACTTTATATACTGTCTTGGGGTTAAATTTGCATAAAATGCTTAAAACGGAATTCTCAAAAATTAAAAACCAAAAAAAAAAAAACAATGATAATGAAAAAAATTAAAACGGAATTTGAGAAAAAATAAAACGGATTTCATAGGGCCCTACACCTCTGTCTCTCGCGTCCAACCAGCTTGGTCGAGTCCACAACGTTCTCATGAACTGCATGACGTTCGTGCACTAAAAGCACTGAAACGCAGAGTCTGCGACAGATGAGGTCGACTCCTGGTCCCGGACCTCTCGTTTACTGGAAGGATCAGGTGAGTCCATACGTCACTGCGGTCTCTGCTCCCAACACAACCCTCCCCGTCTATCCGGGCCTGGAGCGACTGGCTGGGGTCACCAGATCCAGCCCTGACTCCACTAGGGGTGAGTATTGGCAAGGACCTCGCAATACAATATGTATCATGATACCTGGGTCACGATACGATATTATCACGATATCACGATATATTGTGACATTCTACCCAGTTAATATCAAAATTAAAAGTAGAGATGAAAAATCAAGTTGCTGTATATGTTCATCAGATGATACTGGCTGCGGTTACATGATGTTTTTTAATTCGGAATTAATAATTAGGAATTAAATAATTCCGAATTAAACTATTTTCCTTCGAGTTTACATGGAAATAGTAATTCCGAATTAAGGTTTACATGGAAAACACGTTTGTTCGGCTTTATCCAACTCTGCTTTAGGTCTGGGGGTTGGGAAGGGTTCTGATTGGATGGTGGGCGGACGTCTTTACATCTACCGGAAGAAAACAAACTTAGCTAACTCGGTTAGCAACAACATTCCACTTATTTTTGACCTGGGTGGCGTCTCTATCTGTGAAACCTCCTTCATTTAACCTGGCCGCTTTGAAAAGCTCACAATTTTTATGTTTCCTGCCATCTGTTCTTTTAATTATTTCCAGTTCCTCCAAGCTATTTATTAAATAAATCGTCTCTGCTCTTGAACACCGTTTACTGCGTGCTGCCGTTTAAAAACTTTGTTTTGAAAACAAGCCCAGCGCGGAATATAAGCGTCATCACGACAGACGGGCAAGGGAACTAGCATGCGCAGAACGACCGGAATTAATTTAAACAGGAATGAGTGTAAACATGACCGCGGAATTATTTAATTCGGAATTAAAATGGGAATAAACCAGCCACTTACTTCGGAATTAAGTTTAATTCGGAATTGACATTTTCATATGGAATTAAGTGTTTACATGGTAACTTTTATTCGGCTTTAACTTTAATTCTGAATTAAAGAGGAATTAAACTTCCCATGTAAACGCACTGATTGATCATTCAGAGGACAAACTGAGTCAAAACTATTTGCTTCAAAACAACCTATTTATTGTTTATTATTAGTGTTTTTGAAAAAAATCGATATTAGGAGCTGAAAAATCAATATTATATCAAGCGGCCGAAAAAATTGCAATATATTGCCAAATCGATTTTTTCTCACACCCCTAGACTCCACCCACTACAGTCGCCTCTAATTCATTCTCAGGCTGGATTCATTCGTCTACATTAACGAGACCTTTCAAAAGCACTTTAATTAGTCACGTCTCCTGGCTGATGCAGTCCCCCCCCCCCCAGTGGGAAGGTGAAGGTGGGCAGGACTGTGGCTGGTCTCCCCAACGCACCTGTTTGGGCAGGTGAAACATGCCGTTTTTCAGGAACATGTTCTTGGCCTGGCTCCAGGTGCCGTCTATGATGATCACGTTGTGCTTGGCGGCGCCGACCTCTCGGCCCTGGACCAGCTCCTCCAGGTTCTGGGATTTGGGACCCGGGTACAGGATGAGGGTCCGGCTGTCTCGACACACGGCGGCCAGCTCTGGGTGCCTGAGTGGAGATCGATAAGGACAAAAATTAAACACACACACACACACAAAAAAAGGATGTTTGTAGACAACCGGGTTGATAAAATACCGCTGACGTACTTTTCCTCATTAAATCTCCTTCCTACGATGACGTTGCACTTTCCTTGAGGCAGACAAGCAGCGAGTAGAGGGACGGTGCGAAGAACTCGGCTCTCCTGAAAGCACAAGAGTTGGAAAAAATTATCAAGAGCACTGACGTTTCACGAACGCGTTCCCTGTTATCAGCTGCCATGTTTGATTCATGATGAAAAGCTCTTCGACGTCCAGAGCATCCGACTGACAGTTCTGGTCCAGATGAGGCCCGGACGTGAAGCCCGGCAGGCAGGTTTTTATGGGCTTCTTTGCGTCGCTCTCTAAGAACAGCAGGTAGATGACAACATGGCTGCTAATCAAGGAACCAGCGCTAAAACTGACTTATTTCAAGGAAGACTGATTGGGTCCCAGGACCTCCCCTGAGGTCTAGATTAGGGAAACTGAGTCCTCTGGAGTGTAGGGCTGAGCGATTTTATCGATTCTGCGATATATATCGATATTTCAACCGCGGGTATCGATATTCTAAGCTTCTTTTAAAACCCCCGTGTCCTGCATGGGTGCTCGTCCTGCAAAGTGCAGGAAGAGCCATTAAGTCCTCCAGCCGCTAGTGTCGCTGTAGAGCATTTAATTAAGAGCATTAATCTCTTCTGGGATTAATAAAGTATTTTTCATTTCATTTCTAACCAGTTATCCAGAAGCTTCTTTCTCTTCCAGCTAGAGCTGAGCCAGTCAGGAGAATGGCGGCGAGTATAAATCCAGCGCCTGCGTACTTAAAAACAGATGTGTCGGAGCAGTTCGGGTTTAAAAAGAAAAAGGGAAAGTGAAGATTTAGACAAAAGTATGGCGGTTTGCAAGCTGTGTCACACAAACGTGAAGTACTCTGGAAATACCACCAACCTGCGAGGCGAGCCCACCTGAAACGTCACCACCCGGACAAGCTAATGCTAACTGAGAGCTAGCCCAAGAAGTTGCGGTGGGATCCGAAACAAACCACGCTGGATAGTGACGGCGGTTGTTGCCACAAGTTTCCATCTACTTCACCGAGGTCGCAGAAAATTATGGAGTCTATTGCCGACTTTATTTGTCAGGATTTGAGACCGTATTCAGTGGTGGAAAACGCCGGCTTTAAGGGCTGTGTTTACTCTCGCGGCAACGTGTCGCAGTTATCTTGTCACCGGTATGCCGCAGTTACTTTTGATTTATGCTCAATTTTGAACCGCGTCTGCGCTATTATTCGACGCCACAACGCAAGATGGACAATCACGAACTAGCTAAACTTACTAAACGTATCTCTTGCGTTTTTCCACTTCCTCACCGTCTCGGCCGTATCCAGACCCACATTCATCGCTATCTCCCTCCATGAATTACTAGAATATGTGCATTCTTTGTAGTGTGGAGAACCAGAATCGTACAGATGTGGGTACTTCCTTATTTCTTCCATGACGCACTTTTTTTCTACGCGGATGTAGAATTGACCAATCAGAGGCCTCCTTTCTCTCTTCTCTGCGACACTGTCACCTACCTTTCAGTTCAATTAATTCAAACAAAGTCATTGGAACACTCACAAGATGTCACCAAAATCACTTTGTCCTGTTAAAATATTTCAGAAAATGATGTAAATGTATTCAAGACGAATATCGATATATATCATATCGTGAGCCAAGTATCGTGTATCATATCGCGACATTAATGTATCGCTACAGCCCTACTGGAGTGTGAAGCTCCTCCCCGATGCGCCTCACTGGAGCGCTGGTAAGACAGAAGGACACAAACCAGAACAACCAGGAAGTGGGCTGCAGCTGTATTAATCTAAAATACAGTCATGTGCAAAAGCTTATCTATGTATTTCAGTTCTATGCTTTTGGTGTGTAAAGCACAATAAAAAAAAAAAAAAAAAAAAAACCTCAGATCTTTAACGGGCAATGTTAGGCTCCACCATGATCCAGCAGCCACTGTGCTGCAGGATCCAGTCTACGGAGGAGTTCATGGTCGTCTTAATGATGCCAGATCATCATCCCTCCACCGGACTGTTCGGAGGTGGTGTCAGAACTCATTTCCAGACTGATGTGCTGCAACATCTGCTTCTCTTAAGTCCGCCACTTGTGTCTTTCCCTCCTGGCATTGTGTGAACAGACCTGAATGCTCCAGAGTAGCGGCGATAGATCGACAAACCTGCTGGTTATCAGATCATCAAGGGCTGATGGACCGCAACAGCTGGCTGGAATTTACCCTCTTGAATCCTACTGAAGCAGTGTTTCAGTAATTTTTATTTTTATTTTTTATTTTTTGGCGTCATTTCCCCTTACGGACTAATGTCACTAATTTACCCCAATCAGCTTTTTTCGGCCTGACAGCAGCCAAGGTGGCACGTGTATCCCACTAATGCTGTCGGATCAAGTTGGAAGCACTCTGTCGCCATCTAGTGGTCGACGTGGAAACTGCACCTGGTTCATGGCACAGCTTTTATAAATGTATCCCTCAATTAACTTCTATAATTAATGAGAGATTGGGGATTCAAAGTCTTTAATAACCTGGGCACAGTAAACCTGTTTCCCCAGTATAATTAAAATTATTTATTTGTTGGCCACAGAACGTCAGGTGTAAACTAGATAAATATTACGTAACAGCAGTAAAACAACAAATATAACTCTGCAGGAATAAAAAATACAGACAACGTACACCTTTATGCACAGAGTAAGTGTGCAACATTAAAGTATGTGCAAAACAGAATTAAAAAAAAAAAGCATGCTGGGCTATAAATGCAATTCCTGCAGAAGTAGAAAAGAGACTATAATACTGGTTTAATGCTAATTACCATGCTAACGATTATATATGTATTATATTCAAATGAACAGTTTCCACTTAATTTAACATCTGTCTGGCGGCAAAAACACAAATTATACATTCATATAAAACTGTAAATTAGGGGTGCACGATAACTATCAGGCCGATAACAGGAAATTATGACATCATCCCGATAACTCCGATATCACGACGAATAGCCCCGATAACATATATATTTTTGTCAACACAGCAGTGTCTCGCTCCCTCTGAGTCTTAAATGACCGGCAGTGAATGTTATGTTCAAGGGACGTCGGCATAATCAGAAAAATTATTTCTCAATCAGGAAAATCAAGAACACCCTCTCATGCTAGAAAACAACTTGTTAATTCGGTCATAATTTTGGTAGTTTCTGACTTTAATTGATATTCGCAGTATTTTCCCACATGTTACACATAAAAATAGAAAAAATAGAAAAGGCTGAAATAATGACTAGTAAACGATAGGGGTGAGTATTGGCAAGGACTTCGCATTACGATATGTATCGTGATAATTGGGTCACGATACGATATTATAGCGATGGCGCGATATATTGCGATATTCTACCCAGTTAATATCAAAATTAAAAGTAGAGATGAAAAATCAAGTTGCTGTATATGTTCATCAGATGATATTGATCATTCAGAGGACAAATTGAGTCAAAACTTATTTGCTTCAAAACAACCTATTTATTGTTTATTATTGGTGTTTTTGCACATTTAAGTGAATGAATGATTTTTCCTAAAAAATCGATATTAGGAGCTGAAAAATCGATATTATATCGTGCGGCCAAATATAGCGATATATCGCCAAATCGATTTTTTTTCACACCCCTAGTAAACGAGGGAACGTCGGAATTTACGTTACACCTTGAATGCAGCCTGCAGCACAGCGTGATGATCACAACAAACATGGCGGCGTGGAGCTTCGTTAAAGTTTCAGAAGAAGATAGTTTGGTGGTTATTTGTGACGAATCCGAGCGAATTCTACGTCAAACCCGATCAGCCACCTACAACATAACAATCGCTTCCATGGAGTTTTGAAATTGCGCTAATGTGAGCTAAGGGAAGCTAATGCTAACGTGCGCAAGCCAGCAGCAGTCTCTCCTCCGCTCTCCTCTCCAGCTTCTATGAGATTAAAAAATAAAAAACAAAAACTACTGAACCTCATTTACTTTAATTAAAGGTATTAATTTAAATAGAACCACAAGTCAAAATCCTTTAAATGTTAATCTTTTTCAGTTTGTAATTCTGATGCATGTATTTCCATCAGTTCAAGGAGCCTTTATTTTTTATATCAGTCAGTAATGAACCTTATTTAAGTTAATGTGAGATATCAAATAGGTTTGTTTGATAGCTTTATGAAAATGTTTGAGAGGCTTAACAATACTTTTTCATTGGAAAAAAATAAATATCTGTTCATTTAAAGAGTCCAAACTATTTTTGATTTTGTTCATAGTATTAATGTAATGAGCTATGGAGCCCCGTTTGGGTCATAATTCAATGAATAAATGAGTCTATTATTATGAAATACAGGCGTTTATTATTATAAAATATTTCCCATTATTATGATAATGGTTTCGTTTTTCATAAGAATGATTTGTGTGTCAATCACAGCAGAGAGGGCGGAGCCATTTATGTGATTGGCTGCTCTTTCATTCAGGCATAAGCAACAGAACAGTGAACATGGTCAAGGTTTCCCGTGGCTCAGTCCAAGCTGCCATAGCTACAATCGGACTAGGAGCACACCTTGATGACGCCACGGCCCGCTGCTAACGGGACCTCACGGCCAAAACTAGTCGATGTCAGAGCGTAGAATGGAGAAGGATCAGCCAATAAGCATGCAGGTCAACCACTGGTCCCGCCCCCTGGCAAAATGTCATTATTATGTAAAAGCTCATTCTTAGATAAAAGAAGCCATTCAGAAATAAACTATTACGCATTAAACTAAGATTAAATAATAATAAAAAATATATTTCATAATAATTACATTTTTTCATAATAATGGGAAATTTTTCATAATAATACACATATATTTCATAATAATGGATACGTATTTCATAATAATAAACGCCTGTATTTCATAATAATAGACTCATTTATTCATTGAATTATGACCCAAACGGGGCTCCATACTGATCTTAGGTATGTGTGTGTTATCGGTTATCAGTATCGGCCTTTAGTAGCTGAAAGTTATTGGTTATCGGTTTTTAAAACCGTTATCGTGCATCCCTGCTGTAAATAACCAGTAAAGGGTTTGGCTGGATGTGTGGAGGGAGTCCTGACGGTTGCACCTGTCTGAACGTTCACCTGGCCTGAACCGGTGTGTAACGGTGACGTTCAGCGTCTGTTGCCTCACCTCTGCGGGATGCTGCACCACGTACAGGCACGTGGACACCTCCAGCGGCCGCGGCGGGAGAAAAGGACAGAGACACACCTTCTGAGGGCGACTACATGGGAGGAAAGTTGAAGACGTGAAGCTGTGGTTTCCCAGTTACCTCCCAGTCTACATCCCCCCACCACCACCACCACCACCAGCTGGCCTCGAGCTTTTCTGTAACGACATGAACCTGAGCCCTCATTAAAGCATGCCGGACACACGGAGGAGGACGAGGCGGCTGCCTGGTCCCGGTCCGGCCGTCACACACACGTTTAAACGGGTCCAACCACCTCTAAACATCTCTATCATTAGCTTCACCGGAACACTGCTCACCGACACCGCAAACACGTCGGTCTTCTCTCCCCGACCTCCACCGGGAGAGCCGCCAGGTCTCCAAAGGCGTCGACCAGCCCGTCGTCCGCGGAGGAGCCGTCACGGAGTTCGGCTCCGGTCTCGTCTGGGTTCACGACGGAGCGAAAACGAGAAACATTGTCCATTGCGGGGTTAGCAACCGGCTAACTTTTTAGGATGCCGTGTTCAAAGTTCCCTCGGAAATTAAACTTCTTCTGACGTAACCCGGGTTTAAAAAACAGCTTTAAACAACCCGGTTGAATATTTTGTTACACTGGAGCAGCGCGGATGAAGTTACACAAACATCCACGTTGTAAGCTTCTAAATGTGGAATATACAGTTTGAAATCCGATTACTGTGGTGTTTTGTCCCAATCGGAGAAGAAAATGCCGAATTCCCATATAACACAAGTCCTCAAACGCAGCGCCAGTGAGAGACTGGTGGTGTAGAAATATTTATGCAAGAACGGTGTCCGGTGTGCAGCTAAGTATATTACTGATTTATTGTGGTCTTTCTTTAACTCTTGTGGACACCTCCGTGGCAAAAACGCACAAAAATAAAAAATAAATAAATCATCAAACATCAATATTCTTTCTGCTTTTTTCTTAAATCTTTTAACAACAAACTTGCTCAAAACTAGAAAACATTCAATCATTCCCAGGATTTTAACCCTTTATGATTTAATTTGACTTGTTTGCATTATTCATTTTTTGATAATAAATAAAAAAAAACACAGAGGATTATGCTAAATGTATGTTTTTTTTTAAATTATATTTGTGTTTTATTGTTCTTTTATCCTGTACAGTGACCTTGGGTGTCCTGAAAGGCACTTTTAAATAAAATGTATTATTATTATTAAATAAATAAGTAAATTTTCATAGAATAGATAATAGGAGGATAGGGCTTCATTTGTTTGTTTGTTTCAAAAATCACACCAAACTTCGATTGAAATTTTGTAATGGAGTTAAAAAAAAAGAAGCATATACTATTTGGAGATTTAGTAATAATTTCTGTGAAGGAATTGAAATATTTTTGTTTCGCCATGAAGAATAAACCTAAAAATAGTTAAATCAGGTTTTCCCCTTAATCTATTTATTTTACAAATCATCTAAGCAGATATTTAGCTTGTAAATAAATATTTCAGTCGTTAAAAGAGACCTAACTGCAATTGATATAAATTTCCTCTTTCCAAAAGTGGTACAAATAAGTGTTTGATTTGCTTACTTAAATTTCTGATTTTTATATCTATCATTTATTTCTATCTCTTCATTTATTAATTTATGATTTGCTGTGAGTGCATCTTATTCCGCCCTAATTTATCCTTCTGTTGCAACAATGTGAATTTCTGGGTCAGTAAAAGCTTTATTATCTTATGTCATTACCTTGAACTCACAGATCTATGTGTCACATCTCTATGTTCTCAAAACAGGAAGTTGTTGCTCGACTCTGAACTCGCTGCTGCCGCCTGGTGGTGTGGAGGAAAACCTGATTAAACCGGTCATTGAACGTTTCTAGACACATTTGCAGCATCAGGTTTCACAAAACCCAATTTCTTGACTTTAAAGCAATAAAAGTCCATCTGTTATTTGACCATAAGAAACCACCTCTGTGCTGCACATCCACACCCTTCTGTCCCCCGTTTATTTCCCATTTATTCATGTGAAAAATGATATCTGTGTTTTTTGGCGTCCTCCTCAAGGTCAGCGTGGACGCAGGATCACTGCTGGGCTCCAGATGGCATTTTTTGGATTCAGGAACGGGAAGCAACAGCAAATAATTCTCAAAACCAACCGGTTTTAATAATAACATCCTTTACAGAGTCCTCACCCTGCCACAAAAAAAAAAAAAAAAGTGCATTCGTGTTCATCTGCAGCAGGAAAAAGAAAACCAAACTCGTCTTCTATATGTTTGTGACTGGTCTCGTAGCAGCTGTGGCTCAGCAGAAACTGGGCTTCATGGCGCTGCAGGAACGAGCCCTGGTGAAGACGTTTTCATTTTGGCGTAAACTGACAGTCGACAGGGTATGACGTCAAAGACAACACATCCCACCAGAAACTGCACATGCTGCACTCCCGTCCTCCTGACGGCCGGTACACGGCCTCCCGACTGGGACGAGGTGTCGGGTTCGCAGCCAGAGAGGCTTATTTATAGCAGGAGCAGCGCCTCGTCGTTTTTCTGTGCTCGCCCTGTTATCTGATTCAAAGCTCGGTGGCTCATGCTGCATGAGTGTTGCCAGACTGGGCGGTTTCCCGCCCAATTGACCTTTCGGTAAGCGCCGCCCCCTCCCTAGTTACTGTTGCTAGGTCGGACAAACTTGCAGCTCCTGCGTTAAGGACTGTGTTAATTCGCTCTTTGATGTGTATCATCAGTGTTAATATTATACTATAATAACTCCATGGTGGAATATTGCTGCTGGGGACCTGCAACAGTGACTCGAGGCGTCCAGAACGTTTGGAGGAGACATTTTTATTCCCTTTCCCAAGATAAAACAAACGCTGGAGGTTAAGTTGTGTCCGTCCACAACTGAACGTGAGGAAAGTTACAAAACACACCTAAGATAAGTTAGCTTTGTTAATTAGATGACTGATTTAACCGCCGTTTAGTAAAAGTAATATGATTTAGCAGCAGGGAGGGTGATGAGTAAAAACATCTCTCCGTTAGCATTCCGGCTAGCTCGCTAGCCACCTATAAGCCTGCCTTGTTGTCTACAAATATATATGGCCCTAGATATTTATTTTATTAGGTATAAGGTGAGGCTAGTGATGTTAACGTCACTTTATTAATTATATTAATACAATGCTGCGACTGTCTCATGTTAGCATAGCTCTGGTGTGGGATAGACCTATGGACCAGAGCTAATGCTAATGCTAACAGAGAACTCATCACCCTCCCTGCTGCTAAATCATATTATTACTTTTACTAAACGGTTGTTTAATCAATCATCATCAACTAAACAAAGTAAACTTACCTTGGAGTAAATGTAGGTGTGTTTTGTAACTTTCCTAACGTTCAGTTGTGGATGGACACAACTTAACCTCCAGCATTTGTTTTATTTTGGCAAAGAGAATTAAAAATGTCCCTCCAAACGTTCTGGACACCTCCAGTCACTGTTGCAGGTCCCCAGCAGCAATATTACACCATGGAGTTATTATAGTATAATATTAACACTGATGATACACATCGGAAAAATAGCGAATTAACACAGTCCTTAACGCAGGAGCTGCAAGTTTGTCCGACCTAGCAACAGTAACTCGGAAGGGGGCGGTGCTTACCGAAAGGTCAATTGGGCTGCTTTTACCAACATCTGGCGTTTTTTTTTTTTTTTTATATTGTGAAAATAGCACAACAAACTGTTATTTTGTGGTTTAAAAACAGTACAAATACAAAATTCAGTATACTTCGCTCACTCGTATTGTTGTCATCCAATTTAAAAAATATTTAATGGAAGTGAGTTATTCAGCTATACACGATAGCTGTAACAACGCGCTATCGTGACGTCACCTCAACAAACCTTAGTGCGCCGATGCAGAAATCTGAGGCAGAAGCGTTCTCTCTCAACTCCAAGTGGTAGGCTAATCTGTTAGCAAATAAGTAGGCTATCATGCAGAAGTGCGGAAAATATAAGAAATGGTGTTTACGTGGTTGCTGCTGTGTTAACTTGGGCCTGGCACTGGGATATATGTGCATTTTTGCACATTTTCTGTGATTTGTTTAATACTGTAAATGCATTTAAATCCACGTTTATTCAAATATGAAATGTTTTCGTATGAAAACACTTATAGGGCGTTTTTTTTCCTGAAGTGGGCGGGTTTTGGAACGGCTCAACCAAATCTGGCAACACTGCTCATGCACTATCGCTTCTGACGCCGGGTTCGCAAAGGATACGCAGAGATATTTACAGCCACGTGGAAAAGTTGCCCCCCCCCCTCCTCTTTTAAGCCCTCGATCTGACGGTAGTGGGTCCCGGTGTCAGGTAAACCAGACCTCAGTTTGACGGTGACCTGAGGTCTTACAGGAAACGAGCCTCTACGTCAGGGGTGTCACTGGTATTTCACTGAGGGCCACATCAGCATCATGGTTGCCCTCCAAGGGCCAGATTGACAGCATGAATGTAACAAAATGCAATGAAAATTAAAACAAATTTATTATAATGTTAAATAGCGGTTTTATTATGTATTCAAGTTTTAAACATTTAAGTCATTATTATATTAAACTCAGGGTTTATGGTTGTAAGAGTATCCATTACAGTGATCCCTCGCCAATTCGCGCTATAAGTTCCGCGGTTTTAGTTATTTGTGGATTTTTTTCAGAAATATATAATTTTTTTTTTTAAAAATCAAGAAAAAATTGCGGAAACATCACAGGATGTTTTGCGTGTTCTCTCGCAGCAAAGAAATGTTGTGAGCCAGCCTGGCTCCTTTAAGAAGGTGGCCTTATGGGTAATGGTGTGGCCCTATGGGTAATGTAGTGTGTGTGTGTCGTGGAAAACGAGGTTAGATGAAAGAGCATTTTTTTTTTTTTACTACAGTTCAGAGACCAGAGGCTGTAAAGGTAACAGAAAGACCACAGTTAAGGCTTTTGGTGAATTCCAATTCCTCCCTTAACCCTCAATCTCAAAAATGTGCGCTACCGCTAAGTGCCAGTGCTGTCCCGATTCTTAGAACGTCAAGTTGAGGGACATGTTTGAGGGCTTTATCGCCCTCAATATCGAGATTCTCCGGCACCACACTTGGGAGTAAGGGCTACCCAGAAGACATTGGGTATTTTTGCGAAGACGTCTTCGAAAAAGATGGCACTGAAAAAAAGCTAGCTACCAATGTACGTATTTTCATTGTTAATAAAGATTCAAATGTTACGAAACTATCTTACTGTCTTCGTTATATATATTTATATTATCTTATTTTTCCCCTACGTCTTCTTCTCCTTCTTCTTCGTCGTTTTCTTGACAGACTGGAATTAATTTTGGCATAAGGTCGCCCCCCACAGTCTGAAGACGTAACTGCACTCAAGGGTGGGGGGGGGGGGGGGGGGGGGGGGGGGGGGGGGGGGGGGGGGGGGGGGGATAAGGAAAATAACCGTGAAAAATAAGGGATCACTGTACCTTGGTTTCAAAAGTGGAAGCGATTCTTTGTTTTTCTTGGAGGCTAAATTTAACATACTTAGCTCCGTGTTTGCTGTCAAAATGCCGACGTAGATTAAACTCTTTCACGACTGACACCCACCTCATAACATAAAAAAAACAGATCCAAACTTGTAATTGTTTTCCCATCGTTTTTGAAACCGCCTTCCTTGTGCATCAATTTTTCTTTTCTTGGACATGTTGGGGTTGGCTTGTAAAAGTTTTTCTTGAGTCCATCAGTTCTGAAAAACCGTCTTGCTCGTAGCTACCATTATCGTTGAGGGTAATGACCAAATGCATTGTGGGAGATGTAGTTTATTGTCAATATGCGCTTTAAAGCGGTTTAAGCTTATTTTAAGTCTTTAAATTTAAGCCAATAATGCAGAAGCTCTCGAGGGCCACATAAAATGATGTGACGGGCCACATTTGGCCCGCGGGCCTTGTGTTTGACACATTTGCTCTACTGAATCACGGCTCAGTTTTTGTTAAATTAAAAAAAAAAAAAGTTCTATTCCGTCTGATGACTAGAGTGAAAAGAGCAGGTGCTAACGTGTGCACGTGGCTGTGAGTAAGAAACTGTTACTTCAGTTGATCATTTTAAGACTAAATAGGACACGTGATCCAAAGCACCGCTAAGCTAAAGTATAACACACTGGCCTCTTTTGGCCGCCTCCTCTGATGCAGCAGCTGAACTGTCTCCTCGTGGTTCTGGATTCACTTCAGTTTTAACATCTGACTCAACATCTGTCTCCTTCAGTCCGGCTCCTCTCGAGGCTCCTTCAGTCTCACTTCTCGCCTCTCCTTCTTCCGGTTTCGCGTCACCGGAGTCTTTTACGCTTTCGCCGCCTGCCGACTCGGGTTTCAGCGCGGCCAGAGCGTCCTCCAGCAGAGAACGGTCAGAGGAGGTTCCTCCTCCGTCTTCGGCGTCCGTGGTCTCCGCCGGCGACGCCGTCTCCTTCTCCTCCTCCCTCTGCTCCTTCGACCCGCCCTCCTCGCCCTCCTGAGCGACGGCATCGACCGGAGTCAGAGGAGTCAGATCCAAAGACGCCTTGGGAGCGGAAGCTGGCTTCTTCCTGGGAGGAGGAACTGGCTTGTTCGTCTCCGGGTCTTGTCTCCGGAGCTCCTCGTGTGGACGGGCACTGGCGGGCGTCTCACCCAGGTCTTCAGGACCTCCCCAGTCCGGTTCCTCTGGGGGGAACTCGAAGGTCGAGATGCTGAGGGAGTCTGCTGGGGGTTCTGGAGCCGTCTCCACAACGATGGTGACGCTCTTTTCGGTCTTGGCTTTACGCTTCGGTGGCATTGGAGCGACATCTTCTTCTACCGACGGACGGAAAGGCTCCATCTCGTAGGGGGAAGAATTGGCGCTGGATCGGAGGAAGTCCGTGATCTCCTCCTCGCCCTCCTCAGGCTCGCCCTGAAGATCCTCGAAATCGTACAGTTCTTGGGCCAGCAGACGCGCCTCCCCCTCTGGGAGGTTCTCCTTCTCCGCCAGCTCCGCCTCCGCCGCGGGGGTCTCGTCGATGAGGACGTACTTCTCCAAATACCCCCTGGCCTCGCGGTCCGAGTACCTGCTGTGGAAGGACTTCTCGGACGTCAGGCTCTCCGCGTCCTCCTCTTTTTCCCAGGTGCCCACCGCCTCCTCGTACAGGTCCGTGTAGAGGAACGCCATGGCCTTGGGCTCCTCCAGCAAGGTGGGGTTGACGATCTTCGGCGGTCCGTCGGGCAGAAAGATGGGAGTCAGGACGTCTTCCTCGCTCCCGAACAGATTCGAACCGCTCGGCTTCGAGGGAAGCCTGGGCGTCGTGGCGCCGTCTCCCGCGTCGGGGCTTTTCACGGGGCACCCCTCCGTGCCGGCGTAGAAGACCTCGTCCAGGAGCTCGCTCGGGATTTCTTCCAAACTGACCGCGTCCGACTTGTCCGAGGCGGAGGCGGCGTCTTGAGTCGTCTCGGGTTTCTCGGCGTCTCGGCTCTCGGTCGCGGCCTCCATCTCCGGTTCCTCCGGCCCCTGAGGGGTCACGGCGGGACCCCCTGGAGCCCGGGCGTCAATGGAGAAGGCCTCGAAGTAGTCCACGTTGGCAGGAGCTCCTCTGGGTGGAGGTCTGGCCACCGGAGCCCCCGGTGGATCCATCACACCGGCAGCTGCAGGGGGTGGAAGCTGGACCTGGTGAGCCACTCCTGGTTCAGGTCCTGCAGAAACCTCGAGCTCGCCGTCATGGGCGTCCTCGCTGGCTTTAGGGAGGAGACTCTCCTCCAGGTAGGACAGGTTGTCCATCATCTCTTTGCTCTCCTCTTCATCCACAGTGGCCATTTTAGGGGGAACGAGGATGTTGAGGATCTCAGAGCCTTCGGATACGATGCTGAACAGCCGCTGCTCTTTATCTTCGGGAGAATCGGCGGCCTCCTCTTGGTCTGGTTCTCCTTCGGCTTTCACGTTGGGTTGAGAGACCTCCACCAGCTCGGGCCGCCCCGAGACGTCCTCAGAGCTCTCCTCCAGGATCCCGCCTTGGTTTTCCGCCTTGCTCCTCCGGCTGCTCGGCCTCTCTTTGGGTTTCCTCCGTCTCAAAATCATCTCCTCGTCCATCAGAAATATAATCTTCCCGGCCGGATGAGACCCGGGCGTCGCGGGTCGCACTGCGACCGGCGAGCCGACTTCGGCGGTCCCGGCGTCGGACGCCCACGGCGTGTTGCAGCGGCTGGGGGTCGTCTCCCACGCGATCCCGCTGTCCTCGCCTTGCATCGCCACCATGGAGAAGGAGGAGTCCATCATCAGGCACTGCATCTTCGGCCGGACGCTGTCGTCGTGGATGGCTTCGCGTAAACTGAAGACGAGACAGAAAAGGCGTCAAACTGTTGTAAATACCACCTCATATGAATAACGAATATCTTTTTACAAGGGCTGGGAAACGATTAAAATTTTTAATCGCGATTAATCGCGTGATTTCCCTAATTAATCACGATTAATCGCATTGTATACGCAAAATCAAATAATGAATTCAAAAGTAGTGTAAAGGTACTTTTATTTAAATGTTCTGCTGCCATATGAACTAAAGTGTCATAACATTTGTTGTTCAAACACTTTTAACATCAGCACTTGTCAGTAACACATATTTAGTGTAAATCTCATCTTAAAGATGTTTCACTAAAGATGTTTAGTGCCAAAGCTAAACACTGGCTTAAACAGCAGCAGAAATGTGAACATTAACTTCTCTTAGGTCACTGTCAGTACAGTATTTTATTAATGTTTAATGTATTTAACTTATGCAATTTTAATCTAAATTTTGTAGCTGTGTGTATTTGTTTATGTTATCTGTTCACTGCATTATTCACTATATTTGTATTATTGTATTTTATATTCAGTATCTTTTATCTTTCTTTAGCCTGACCAGGGACAAAGACTGCAAATTAGCTGAAGCTAGACGTCTTGTATGCATCACATTTTTCATTTTTTTTGTGACAATGTTGTATGTATCGTCCCTGTTAAATAAACATAAATAAATAAATAAATAAATAAATAAATAAATAAAAATGTTAAATAAAATAAGCTTATTGCCACTGCCAGGGCATTAATGTTATAAAATAAAAAAAAGTCTACCAACAAAATCCAACAAAATGATTGTGTCTCAGCACAATCAGAACATTAAACAGGTAATTTTCTGAGGTAACAGCAGAAACTTTTAACGGGGAGTTCAACTTTTCAGTTGTTACAAATAACCTTGTTTCTGCTGAATCCTCCGTCTGGGAGAACTTTAAAATGAAAATGTCCATGTTAAAATTCAGTAACTTTACCAATCTGTGTATCATTCATTCTTTCCATTTTCAATTGTCATCAAAAATAAAAAAATTAAAAAGTGACATTCTATTACATTTTTCGTTTTTTAATCTAACACAAAAAGAAAAAATGAAAAAAATGCCTCTTTTATTTTTATATTTCAATTTTAGACTTGGATCAAAAATATGAAATGAAAAAACGGGCCACAGAACTGAATTTGTTTTATAATGGAGGACTGGACTTCCTGTTGTCATTACACATCTGTGCCACTAGATGGAGCCGCACTGCAGTAACCAGCTAGAGAACAGCAGGACAGTGAACACATGGAGCAGATCTGATGGAACATGGAGGAATGACGAGAAAGTTTTGTTGCTGTCCAGAATTTTTTTTCTTTTTAGACAGAATTGTTAATATTGCTACCTGAGTTGCTACCCTAACTGTAAAGTTCACGGATTTTTACCGTTCTCCATGTCTGTTTTAGCTTTACCGGATGTTTTTCCTCCAATTATTTTCCGGTTCCGCAGCAGCCAGTAACAGACTTTTCAAAACAAAAGCATGTCAGCAACATGCGTTAACGCGCAATAAAATAAATGTCAGCCTTAATAAATTAATGAGTTAACGTGATAATAACGCGTTAACTTGCCCAGCCCTAATTAACATATATCTTTTTTCATTTTTACAACGATCACATGGACGACACGGGGGTTCAGTCGCTTATAGATCCACCTTCAGCAGCGATAACCTGAAGCAGTCGTTCGCTCTGTGACTATCCGTCTCTCAGATGGTTGTGGAGGGTAACTGGTCCCTTTTTCTCGCTTCAGCTCCGTGAAGTTTTGGAAGAGAAGTGAAGAAGTGAAGTGAAGTGAAGTGAAGAGGCTGATGATGTCATCAACTGGCTGTCACGTGGTTTTTTTTTAAAGTGATGGAGCTTGACAATAAATGGCCGTGGTCTGTCACCAACAGCTGGTGAAGGGGCCAGGCTTCTGTGGGCTCTATCCACTGATGGTGGTATCTCAAAACTGTTGCCTCCAAGTATAACCATGAGTAGTTTGGTGATGAATTCTGTTGGTCGCGGGCCCTCTGCTTTCTCTGGAATCCCAACAATGCGGATATTCTGCCACCTGGTATAGTTTTCCAAGTACATCACCTTCTCCCTTAAAGCTTCATTTTCTTTAGCTAGCGAGGTTTGTGAGGATTCCACGTTGTGCAGCCTCCTGTCGAAGTTGTTCAGTCCGTCTTCCACAGCAGTAGTCCGTTGTCCATAAACACTCAAAATAGAGTGCAGAGAGGCAATAGACGCCCTGTTTTCCTCCCGGAACGAGTCGATAGAGGCTTGTACGGCTGTGATTGCACTTGCTAGCGCCTCCATGCTGTTAGCATTGGTAGCTGTTTTGGGGCTAACGCTAGCCGGGGAGTCCAAATTTCCCCGAGTTGTGGCTCTTCCGCTCTGTTCTTTGGTCAGCTTAGGAGGCATTTGTCCACTCAAAGGATAGAAAAGTTACTTAGAATGTGTCCTGACAATGGTTGAATGATAACGAGGTCCAAAATGAATACATTCAATAAAGTCCTGTGGGAGCTGTGGGAGGCACCTCTACTCCCTACGCATGCTTGTTCCACTCGTGGGTTTTTTTTTTAAGCAGCTGGAAAACCTTGAGTCTTTTAACATCCAGCCCTCCTGACGTAGACAACTCGGTGCTCTTCAGACTATCACCCTGTGTCCTGACCCAGTCTGGACCAAGCTCCAGCCGCCGGCCAGGAGGCCTCACGTTTGCCTCCAGGATACTCCGGTACATCATTGGAGCTCACGAGCAAAACACGCCCACGACATCACCTCTCCGCTGCCATGCTTGATCGCGATTATGAAATATTGTCTGGTTTTTGCCAAACAACTCCAAGTCGGTCTCGTCTGTTGATTGTCCAGATTCTTTTGACCTTCTCCAGCCGACCCTTCAAACAAACCACACAGTGATCCCTCGCCAATTCGCACTTTAAGTTCCGCGGTTTTAGTTATTCGCGGATTTTTTTCAGAAATATATAAAATTTTTTTTAAAAATTGATTGCGGAAACATCACAGGATGTTGTGCGCGTCCTCTCACAGCAAAGAAATGTTGTGAGCCAGCCTGGCCCCTTTAAGAAGTTGGCCTTCTGGGTAATGGTGTGGCCTTATGGGTAATGTAGTGTGTGTGTCGTGGGACGGCAGAATGAAAACGGGGTTAGATGAAAGAGCGGTTTCTTTACTACGGTTCAGAGACCAGAGACTGTGAAGGTAACAGAAAGACCACAGTTTAGCTTTTTTGAGGTTTTTAAACATATTTTAAACACATTATTTAAGCTCGGGGGGCTCCGGCTCCAGTTCGCGGATTTTTGATTTTCGCGGAGGGCACCGGTCCCAATTAACCGTGAAAAATAAGGGATCACTGTACTCATTTCAACCAAGTGAAGCTCCTAAGTGAGCTTTGAGGGGGTCTAAGGTGTAGCTATTTGGTTGTTTTGTATTCCTCTGAGCTTCGCTCATGCTTTCCCCTCCCTCCCTCCCTCCCTCTCCTACTGCTGATGTCTTTCCCTCTCAGCGGTGTGTTATCATACATCTGAACGCTCCAGACGAGCAGACCTGCTGATGATCAGTTTATCAAGGACTGATCTGGTTGCAAATCCTGCAGGAGCAGTAGGAGGGGGGAGGGGCTTAATATTACCCAGATTACTTTTTTTTTTTAGCTTTGCATTATAATTAAATAAGTTATGAAAGAGTTTAAAAAGTGTCGTCATTGTTAATGTCAGGTTGTATTTGCCTGATTTTTTAAATATTTTTATATCTATATTTATATTTTAACACACATTGAAAGAGAGAGCGCCACCTTCTGCACACGACTGTCCATCAAGAATTTAAAGTACCTGTTTCGGAGGCTCTCCACTTCATCGCTGGCGTCGGCGTCGCCCGCTGGAACGTCGCCCGGAGTCAACATTGTCATCACGGCGTCGACGTCTGACGGTGCGAAGTCCTCGCCGGCGGCGTCCATTGTCTGCAGGGTCCCGACGAACACGCTGGTCTCTCTCGGCACAGCTCGCCGCTGCTCTGTTGATCACATTCTGCTCCGCTCGAGTTTTCGTGCTCAGCGTAATCTTGAAATAGAAAACCGGCCGTCCAGTGTTTCACCTGAAGCATTCGCAACATGTCGGGAAGTCGTCCGTTCACGGCGTGCAGCAGACCCAAGAGGCCGGGTCAATGTGGGTGAAAGAGTTGCAGCCTGGTCACTGATTTGAACTTGCAATAATCCAGACATGTAAAGTAAAATTGTCTTGCCTCGTTTCTCTTGCTGCATCTATATTTAGTTCGGTCCTGGTGGCCTGTATCCGATGTCCCGGGTCGGTCTGAGTCAGCCACAGGCAAGAATGTTGAAAGTCTTCATTTTGGTTTTTAGCTGTTCAACGAATCTTTCATCAAGAAAACAAAACACACTGTAAAAAAAAAATTGTAATATAACCGAATTTTACTGTCTATTTTACAGATAAAATACCATTTAATTTACAAAAATAGACTGTGATTTTACATGTCAAATGTAAAATAACATTAAATCACTGTAACTGTGAAAACACACAATATTTCTGTTCTTTTACAAAAAAACCCCATTGAAAATACATATATTTATTGTTGAAATACGTTCACAAATATATTGTAATTTCACAAATATTTGTCTGTTATTTAAGGGAATAAACTGTAAAACTGCTAGCCATCTGGCAGGTCCTTTTGGGGTTTTCCGTTCCCATCCTTTCCCAAGCATCCTTTGCCCTTTGTTTAGGTGCTTATCTGTGTTTATTTGTTAGCTATTTGATTTAATGCTGCCATGTAAAGTCTGTTGCTGGTTTGACCCCCTGTTGATTCATACCCCTTACATTTAACATGTTAATTTGTGTCACCCTGAGTTTAGTCTATCTGTGTTCGAATGAGTACCCGTGAGTTTGTTTAATAAAGTGTGTAAAACAAAACTTGTACCGTGCAAAAACAGGAAGTTGACAAAATACTCCTTTTGCTAGTGTCATGTTTCTGTCAGGTGTTGCAGACCAGGATCCACTACAATCCAAAGGCTACAGTCCTTAAAATTGTAGCAATTTTAAACCCAGTATCTAGTTTTTCAACAGTTTTTGATATGTTTTGAAAGATGAATCACATTATTTTTTTGTGTCATATACTGTTATATTACATCAAATACAAATTATTATACAACTTCCTTACATCAGATAATGTAATTGAAACCAATTAATAATAGCACATTTCTGTAAATTGAAGCATTATTATTCGTAATACAGCATTTACTTACCATATTTCTAGGTAATTTAATTGTTTTAAAATGTGAAAATGTTTCTAATTAAATGTTAAAAACGACTCTAAAAATAAGGCAAAACCTTGTTAAAATTTCAATTACAAACTGTATTTTAATTATGGAAAAAAAATGTATTTTTATGAGAAAGTAATTTTCTGTTATTTCACTCTAGTTTTCTGGCGCCCCAGCAGCCGGAAAATTACCAATTTTTTTTTTACAATTTCTTTTTTACAGTGCAATAAAAAACATTATCTGGATTTCTGCCTCCTCGTGTATTCATGGGCTGCGAGGCCACCTGGACTCCCTAAAGTGCATCATTTTATTTCTATAAAAACTGCTGTTATTTGATTTTGACCCTCTGTTATGAGGAAACATCAGTCTCACACCTGTTTAAAATTGTAGCAATTTTAAACCCAGTATCTAGTTTTTCAACAGTTTTTGATATGTTTTGAAAGATGAATCACATTATTTTTTGTGTCATATACTGTTATATTACATCAAACACAAATTATTATACAACTTCTTTACATCAGATAATGTAATTGAAACCAATTAATAACAGCACATTTCTGTAAATTTAAGCATTATTATTCTTAATAGAGCATTTACTTACCATATTTCTAGGTAATTTAGTTGTTTTAAAATGTGAAAATGTTTCTAATTAAATGTTAAAAACAACCTAAAAATAAGGCAAAAAAAAGGGAAAAAAGGGAAAAAAAACAATTTTTTATGAGAAAGTAATTTTCTGTTATTTCACTGTATTTTTCTGGTGGTCCAGCTGCTGGAAAATTACCGTTTTTTTTTTTACGATTTTTTTTTACAGTGCATAAAAAACTGAGCATTATCACAGATTTCTGTCTCATCATGTATTCATTGGCTGCGAGGCCACCTGGACTCCCTAAAGTGCGTCATTTTATTTCTATAAAACCTGCTGTTATTTGATTTTGACCCTCGGTTACGAGAAAACATCAGCCTCACACCTGTTTGAATGTTTCGTGCAGGCTGACAGGGATACTCCAGAGTCACTGACAGACTAATCAGTTCCCACAGAAAGACTATCTGGATGAAACCGCTCCTGTGTAAACCAGCCTGACATTCTTTCCTGCCTGTAAATCAGAAGCTTACCCTTAACAAGCGCCACCAACAAACACTTCTACCCTTCTTTCACTAAAATAAAAATGCAGTGCTGTTATGCTGGTGTCTTTTCATTACAGTTTAATGACTTCAGCTTACAAGCTGTCTGTTCAGCTTGAAAATTTAACATTCACAGTGTTTCAAATGTAATTGCAATTAAAAGCTTGGACAGCTGAGGTCAAAATTAATGCAATGGGTTTGGTGGTTTAGTGCTACCAGAAACCAATCTTCCAGTGTTCTTAATAGGCAGAATTATATGGAGCCCCATTTGTGTCATAATTCCATTAATAAATGAGTCTTTTATTAAGAAATACAGGCGTTTATTATTATGAAATATGTATCCATTTAATATGAAATGTTTCCCATTATTATGAAATATGTGTATTATTGTGAAATATTTCCCATTATTATGAAAAAAATGTAATTATTATGAAATATATTTTATTATTATTTAATCTTAGTTTAATGCATAATAGTTTATTTCAGAATGGCTTTTTTTTTTAATCTAGAATGAGTTTTTACATAATGGCTTCGTTTTTCATAAGAATGAGCTTTTACATAATAATGACATTTTGCCAGTGGGCGGGGCCAGTGGTTGACCTGCACGCTCATTGGCTGATCCTTCTCCATTCTACACTCTGACATCGACTAGTTTTGGCCATGAGGTCCCGTTAGCAGCGGGCTGTGGTGTCATCAAGGTGCGCTCCTAGTCCGATTGTAGCTATGGCAGCTTGGACTGAGCTACGGGAAACCTGGACCAGGTTAGCAGACAATATCGAAAACGATAATTTATCAGGCGATACTATTTTGACCCGATTTGACGGGGTTTTCGAAATGGTCGGGATGATAGAGGCCTTTGAAAATGTTACTGTTGATGATGCCACTATCGATATTCACTGTTCTGTTGCTTATGCCTGAATGAAAGAGCAGCCAATCACATAAATGGCTCCTCCCTCTCTGCTGTGATTGACACACAAATCATTCTTATGAAAAACAAAGCCATTGGCCACGGTTACATGATGTTTTTTAATTAGGAATTAATTATTCCGAATTAAATAATTCAGAATTAAACTATTTTCCTTCGAGTTTACATGGAAATAGTAATTCTGAATTGAGGTTTACATGGAAAACATGTTTGTTCGGCTTTATCCAATTCCGCTTTAGGTCTGGGGGCTGGGAAGGGTTCTGATTGGATGGGGGGGCGGACGTCTTTACATCTACCGGAAGAAAACAAACTTAGCAACAACTCGATTAACAACAACATTCCACTTATTTTTGACCTGGGTGGCGTCTCTATCTGCGAAACCTCCTTCATTTAACCTGGTGCTACAACTTTGAAAAGCTCACAATTTTTATGTTTCCTGCCATCTGTTCTTTTAATTATTTCCAGTTCCTCCAAGCTATTTATTAAATAAATCGTCTCTGCTCTTGACCACCGTTTACTGCGTGCTGCCATCTTGAAACTTTGTTTTGAAAACAAGCCCAGCGCGGAATATAAGCGTCATCGCGACAGACGGTCAAGAGAACTAGCATGCGCAGAAAGACGGGAATTAATTTAAAGCGGAATGAGTGTATACATGACCGCGGAATTATTCTATGCGGAATTAAAATCAGAATGAACCAGCCACTTACTTCGGAATAAGTTTAATTCGGAATTCATTTGGAATTAGGTGTTTACATGGTAACTTTTATTCGGATTTAACTTTAATTCTGAATTAAAGAGGAATTAAACTTCCCATGTAAATGCACGGATTATTATGTAAAAGCTCATTCTTCAGAGGTCTTTTTTATTAATGTACCACTAGATGCTAAGCTATGTGTACTTGGAATTTATCCATTGAACTTCACACAAATGAAGAACCAGACTATGCTACTGGACTTTTGACTTTCTACAAGCCAGGAGAGTGATTGCACTTAATTGGAAGAGTGCAGATGCACCTTCCATGAAACAATTGATAAAGGAACTTTCAGAGTGCCTTGGACTGGAAAGACTAACGTATATTGCTAAAGGAAAACAGAAAGAGTTTGTTCATCTTTGGGAACCATACATGAGCATTGTGGAATCTGGAATGTAATTTATTTATTTATTTTTATTTATTTAATTTTTTTTTTTGCTTTTCTTCTGGGTGTCTATTGAAATGTTTAGGGTAACCCTTATTACATTTTATTTTATTATTATTATATTTTTTTCTTTCTTGCTTTGATTTGAATTTGATAAACCTATACATTGATAGTGTGCAAGTTTGTGTGTGTATGTGCAAGTGTTGCTGGTTCTGTTTGTGTTATGTAATTGTTCTGTAATATTAAAAAAAGAAACCCAATAAATATATTTGGGAAAAAAAAAGCTCATACTTATGAAAAATTAATCCATTATTATGTAAAAAATAATTTTTATGAAAAACTAAACCATTATCATAATAATGGGTAATATTTCATAATAATAAACGCCTGTATTTCATAATGATAGACTCATTTATTCATTGAATTATGACCCAAACGGGGCTCCATAGAACCAATGCTGTGCAATGCAGCTGTTGAAAATAAATAAATCTGAAAAAAACAAAAATAAAAATCACCCCAGTACAGTTGGCTAAATCGGTTTCTGAACCAGGCTGTGAATGTGTACTTTAACATGGGAGTCAACTGGGATTTGCTCTGTTTTGCAGCCCATCACCCAGCGGCCAGTCGGGGAACTGCAACATAAAAAAAAAACGTGATGACGTCGCCGCGCTGACGCTCCCCCCGGTGCTCCGACGGCAGCGGTGGCGGCGGCGGCGGCGGACGGGGAGCAGCGGTGATCCGCAGGCTGCGGATGAGACGAGCGGCTGACGGAGGGCAGACGGGCGGGAGACGATGATGATGAAGAGGAGGATGAACCTTCCGACGGAGCATCGGCGTTGTGATTCCCTCGCGTCTGAATTAAATAGGCTTCGGATGAACAGAGAGACTGTTGTGAGGAGGGGGTGAGAGCGTTAAATCCCCGGACGGCGTCGACGGAGCTGCTGTAATCTCGGGAGGAGGACGGGGGACGTGATGATCAAACCTGGGAAGGTACACCAAGTGTCCTTCCCCCCTCCTGAAGATTAAATGTGGCACTTGAAGCTCTTCAATATTTACCGCTGGAGGGACTTTAACGGCTCTACGGACTTCAGCACCAGCAACTAAAACTGAGATTTAACTATTTAATTTTTTCTAAATGAGTTATTTTTTTTAAATTTACTTAATTTTTTTTTTTTTTTTTTTTTTTTTGCCATATTTGACACCAGGTACAACTAATCCCAGTAAGATGACATCAAGCGGATAAAAAAAAAAAAAAAAAAAAAAAAAAAAACTGGCTTGTTTATTAATAACTTCACCAGCTATTATCCCCTTTTCTTCACCATCTTTCGAAATGTTCACTTTCGAGTCAGAACCACCGTCTCGGGTTTAACTGAGCAACAATCCGGGCTCCCTCTGCCGTCGGTCTGGATCCGAGTTGAGCTCCATAATCCCGCAGAACCGAGGAGTTTAAGTTCTGTGTGGCTAACGGTAGCTAGCAGCTCGCGCTGCTAGCACCGCCACGGTTTTGTTTTTCTTTTCTTTTTTTTTTTTCTACTTTTAACTTTTATGAAACCTGCCAAGATGACACATTCCGGGGCATAACGACACACAGAGCCATGTCGGACGGGAAACAGCGGTCGTGAGCCGGGCAGCAGAGCGGATCAGCAGCCGTTAGCCTGTTCAGGAGGACGCCGACGGTTTTCTTTTCTTTTTTTTTTTTTTTTTTTTTTTTTCCTACTCAACTGGGCTTCAGAAATCCAGCAAAAATGGGGTACGTACCCGGCAATGCAGTTTCCCGCTTGTCAGGTGTTTGTTGTTGTTTGTTTTTGTGTGTTTGAGCTGCGGATTTAACGGAGCTGCTAGTTAGCCGCGCGGCTAACCGCACGAGCGTCTGTCATCAGTGAACGTGACTGAGGGAAACACCTGGATCATCACTCTGACATCTGGGCGACATGACACCGGGGACAGCTGACCTTATACACGGACTTCATGGACGCTGTGATGTGAGAGTACAGGAGCGACCTGAACACTGTTTATTGTTTAATCACAACAGTTATTTTATGGATCACGTGTCAAACATGAGGCTCGTGGGCCAAATCCGGTCCTCCTCATCATATTATGCGGTCCGCGAGAGCATGCAAATTTAATTCATACCTGACAAACAAAGAATTTTGACAACTCCGTCAGTAATGTGCTGTGATTTTTAGTAGTTTTAGTTTGAAAGGAACTTTCTATAAAGGTAATACATATTTTTTCAACAAATCTTAGCTTCCTCAGACATTGGCAAAATCCAGAGCTTTTGTCGTAAACTTGCCGCTTTTGTATCATGGCGGATTCACGCGTACGTCACACGCATCGTGTCCGCATCCGTAGACTTTGAAGGTTTTAAACTAGCGTTGTTCGATTCCGATACAAATACAATGGTACCTCTAGTTACGAAATTAATTGGTTCTGGAAGCAGTTTCGTAACCTGAAACTTTCATAAGTTAGAGACACGTTTTCCATGTAAATGCCCTAATCAGTTTCCAGAACCCCTAAAATTTAAACATAATTTTTAAAATAAATTATTAATAATACATGAAATTACATAAAAACCTGTAAGAAATACATGTTAGAACTAGAAACGCACTCGGAGAGTGCAGACCTCCACCAAGCGCAACAATTATCGAATATTTGAAAGTGATCCAGAATCCAGGAATTCTTCCTTTTCACATTTCCGACAACTCCTGAAAATTTAATCAAAATCCATCCATAACTTTTTAAGTTATCTTGAACACAGACAGACAGATAAACGCCGGCAAAAACATAACCTCCTTGGCGGAGGTAAAAATTGTTTGTTTACCTGGGTTGCTGGGTTACGCTCATACAGACAAGGGGCCCTCCTAGCCAATGGGATGCCAGGAAGATGCTAAGCGATAGCTATTGGCAGAGCAGCTCGGACGCACCAGTTTCAAACCGAGATACAGAGCCGACAAGTATGTTTACGTTTGGTAAACTATGGGAGCTGCGAGTAGCAGCGCTACTGTATTTTTGCCTTTCGTATCCTGAAATTTCTTTCGTAACTAGAGGTAATATTTTCCTGTTGAGGCATTTCGTAACCTGAATTTTTCGTATGTAGAGACGTTCGTAAGTAGAGGTACCACTGTATCTGAAAATGCTCCGATACTGCCAAAAATATCGGTATCAGCGAGTACGGGAGTCCAGACACCAACTGATACCAAGTAATCTGTATTTAATGATTTATTTACTGGTTACTTCTGTTACACTACCAGCAAAAATAAATACTTTTTAATTTCGCAATACTGTTTTATACTGTTCTATTTGGAAATAAATATAGACATAAATGGCTTGGATTTGCTGCATTTATTCATGTTTTACAACAATGATAATTGTATTACAGTAAGGCAATTTTTTAAAATATCATATTTGGATTGTTTGTCGGTATCAGTCGATACCGAATCGGAATCGGTATTGGTATCGGGAGGGAAAAAAAATGGTATTGGAAAATCTCTAGTTTAAAATCTAAAAATGCTCAACGATTCTATGAGAATTTCTTAGACCTTTCTCTTTTTCAGACTCCAGAGAACTGTCATTAAGTTTTATTTTGTATTAATATTATCACTGATATTATTATTAAAGTCTAGAAAATAAAAATTAATAAATAAACAAAAACTTTGAATGGGGTGACGTCATCTGTTGCCGAACTGAATTGTGGCTACTCTCCATGGTGGCGATGTCGTCAAAGCTGGAGGATTTAAAATCACAACTTTGTTCATAAAATTGTGAATTTCATATAACCTTTGCAACTTTTTGTCCTAAAATTATGGACTTTATTGGGAAATTGCAAATTTGATAAAATGGTGACTGTCATGAACAGCAAATTTTTTTTTTAATTAGAAATTTTGCAAAATTGCAATTTTGGAGTAAAATTCCAACTTTTAGAGCAGCATGCTTCACATATTTGTGTACATAGCTAATGTAGCAAAATCACCACTTTGATGTTCTACTTTTCATCTTAAATTTGCAAGTTTTAGTCTTAAAATTGTGAATTTCACAAAATCACAACTTTATAATGTAAAACCAAGCGTTTCAGCAACTTGATTTTTTTTTTTACAATTTAAGGTTGTGATGTCACTACGGACAAGGTTATCACATTGGCAACCCTTCAGTTTCTTCTGAATGTTTCTAGTTATGCTCTTAAAATACAGTTCAGTGCTGTTTTAGAGATGTTCATGGACCATAACAACATGTTCCACGTGATTGACACATGAGCTGTTTTACTTGACATTAAATCAGACTTTAGGTCAGTTAAAGTTTCAAAAATTATTTCTGTTGTAATGAGAGAAAATGTTTTATTACTTTCCTTAAAAGTTTTACATGCAGTACCATTACTATGCTTTTAAAGCATTTAGGAAGCCTAGATGATGGCTTTGGAAGCTTCTGGTGGGTAGATTGATAGATCTGAGTTAATTAGAGGCTAACCTCAAACGCACTGCTTCCATGTGTGGCATCATGGGAAAAATGAAAAGAAATCAGCTAAAATCATGAAGACAACTGTGGACTTCCACAGGCCGTTGCTCCAAAATGAACATAAAACTGTCCCCACACAGGGACATAGATCTTAAATTTTCATCTGATCAAACTAGATTTGAATTGTTACTAAGTTATTAGTTACTAAGAATTAGTTACTAAGATGCTTCAGGACAACAAAGTCCATGTTTTGAAGTGGTCATCACAAAGACCTGACCTCAATCTTGTAGAATATTTGTGGGTAGAGCTGAAAAAGCTTGTGAAAGCAGGACGGCATACAAACCTCAGAAATTCCAGAAAACTTATTGTAAGAAGCTTGTGGAAGGAAACCCAAGACATTTGACCCAAGTCATACAGTTTAAAGGCAACAACACCAAATACTAAATAGATGTGCGTAAAGGAAGATGTGCAGAGTTGTGGTAACTACCATACAAGGAGGTGATGGGAAAGACTAGTGGAAGCTTGACTGACGTAGCGCCCTATGAAATGCGTTTTATTTTTTCTCATATTCCGTTTGAATTTTTTTCATTTTCAGTGTTTTTCGGTTTTTAATTTTTGAGAATTCCGTTTTAAGCATTTAACGCAAATTTAACCCCAAGACAGTATATAAAGTAATGAAATATAGACAATTTAAGCAATTATAAATGTAAACTTTAATGTTTTCATACTTTTAAACATATTGAAATATTAAAACATTCGTTTTTTTGACAAGGAAAAAAATTCAAGAAAAAATAACTCAAATGGGTAAAATCAATTTGAAGTGCAAAAAAGAAATTTCAACAGCAGTAAACTAATCATTTTTAACTTGTTTAATCTGTAAATCGCTATATGGGGGAATTGTTGCGCTTGGCGGAGGTCCGCGCTCTCTGAGTGCTTTTCTAGTTAATCTATTGGATTATTTGGAACTTTGAGTAAAATGTATTTTCTTTAGTACACATAGTTAAATTCATTTACGTAGCACATTTAAAAATGACAAATGTTGACCGAAATGCTTAACAAATACAATAAGAATTTCTAAAACAAAAAAAATATCAAGAGAGTGAGGCCCCGATCGTACACTTCCCGCAATTTGAAACTTGTGGGTAAAATATTAAATAAGAGGGTTGTTTTTTTCTTTCAATTCTGTTTTATATTTTTAGCGGTTAGCGGGTTCCTATAACCGCTAACCGCTAATACAATCTTCCACTCACTAAAGCCGCTACCCATTATGCCGAATCCCTTACTCACATTGTAGGTGTGGCAATGGGGGTGTCTTTTGCCCTTTCCGCAAGCTCGGTATCTTGCAATTGCGGGTTGCGGGTGGTCAGACCACCTGCTACCCGCAACCCGCATGTCAGCGCGTACAAGAGCGCGTCCAAATGGCATCAATGTGCGTCCACCTGGTCACGTGTGGACGTGCACAAATGGCTCCACCCAGGGGCGCCGCTAGGGATTTTGGGCCCCATGAAAAGAATCTTTACCGGGCCCCCCAACACAGCGGCGAAATTTGTTGATGCTATTTTTGATCATCATTAGGGGCCTCTCTGGGCCCCCCTCAATCATGGGCCCCTATAATCCGTATCCTTTACCCCCCCTTTTCGGTGCCCCAGGCTCCACCTCTCGAATTAACTCTTGTATAAAAAGTGTGATTTGGCCTCAGTTGAACCCTTGAGAAAATAGCAGAGATCGTCTTAAAGGGCTTGCTCGCCAGTTAATCCATAGACGACCAGAGCGTGTTTACTGGGAGGACACCAACTATCTGGGACTTTCAGGTAGCCTGATAGAATTGTCTGTGTAAAAATATTTATCTGTATATATCAGTGCAGAGGAGGAGGAGGAAGGAAGAGGAGGAAGCTCTACAGCAGAGTCCCAGACGAGCTGCACATGAGAGCTGCTCACATCTGGATGAAAAGAAGCTCCATAGCGGTTAGCGGGTAGCGCAACCTGCTCTTAAAGGGAATGGCTACTGACGCACTGATTGGTTTAACAGGTGGAACACCCTAACCACTCCCATGGATAATGTAGCGGTTAGCGCAGGTGGGATAGCAGGTTTAGCAAGGTGGAAGATTGCGTTCTTTGCGGGGGAACGCCCCTCCCGCTACCCGCTATCCCTTAATAGCGGCTTTAGGACATCTGGTGGAAGATCGGGGCCCTAAATGTTATGAAAATATAAAACGGAACAGAAAGGAAAAAAACAACCCTCTGATTTGATATTTTATCAAAGGTCAAGGAAAAAGATGAGTTTTGAGCAGCAATTAGAATACAGGAAAGTTTTGAGCCACATGTACAAGTGGGGGTTTAAATTTTGATCTCAGAATGTCTGAAAGCAGATGGCTGGTTGACTATAATGTTCTTATAGGGGAGCTGAATACGTAAAAGATCAGAAAAATTAGATGATGCTAATCCGGTTAAACCCCACCCCCCAGTACGCCTGCTTTGGCGTGTCCTCTACTGGACCCACTTCATAATTAGACATTGTTTGTAAGGTAAAACACCAGGATTAGTTGTTTTATCCAAGTTTAAATAACCATCTGTATTTATTTTTAAGTCTCAATTAAGATACAAACAAGGATGATATCACCCATAGAAAAACCAATATCAGCCAACTTTAAGGTAACATGTACATTACATAAAGCGAGGATAACAAGTAGTTGGTGCTTTGACGACTTCTTTGTTTATGGCGGGGAAATAATGTTGTTACTTCACTAGCGTAAAAACCATTGCATGTTGATCTAGTCATTCCAATTTGTTACCTCTTCGTTGCTGTCTTCTTTTATTTATTCTTGTTGACAAACTGCACAAGTGGTGCACTACCACCCCCCCGATGGTATAAAGTTGTAGTTCACTAGTCAGAGGATCTTACCGGGTCCATCACTGTGATGGAGACGCAACTGCTGATCGGCCGTGGAAGCGGTTGGCCCCGTTACAACTCAAGTAGGGCTGTAGCGATACACTAATCTTGCGATACGATACAATACGATACGATACACGATATTCAGCTCACGGTACAATATATATCGATATTCATCTTACAATACATTTAAATCATTTTCCAAATAATTTTAAAGGGACAAAGTGATTTTGGTGACATCTTGTGAGTGTTCCAATGACTTTGTTTGAATTCAATTGAACTGAAAGCATCAATTACACATTATATGGCTGACAGCCAGCTTGCAAATGCTGGACAAAATGAATAACAACAAAATGCAAATTGTTGCTTGCAAGCTTTTAAAGGTGGGACACGAGGGTTTTAAAAGAAGCTTAGAATATCGATACCCACGGCTGAAAAATCGATACTCTCTGCAGAAATAAAATATCGATATATATCGCAAATCGATAAAATCGCTCAGCTCTGAACTCAAGCCTCCTAGGTTTTTTCCCCAGACGCTCGTAATGAAGATCAGCAAGAGTTAAAGAGTTTCTTTTTTTTTTTTTTCAAAGTTTCCACTTCTTCTAAAGATGCAGTTCAGACATTGATATTGTGGTCCAATTACAAATATATAATTTAATTAGGCTATTTACTATCATGTGCAGTCACTTGCAACCCGACCCTGCTGATAGCGTTAGCGGTTCATCATCTGATCCCTTTTCAGTGTTCTGACATTTTAGATTACAGAAGCCGAAAGATTAGGCTGTAATTCAGTAGGCTACTGCTGGCGAACCGATGGCACGGAGCGGGCGTTTCGTTTCAGCGCTTCATAAGCGACTACAAGTGTTGCTTTTAATTTAGCGCTGCGAAAGATAAGAGATAAGTCTTTTTAAGTCGCCACGGCTCGGCTGATGGGATGCATGCAGCCGAACCTGCAGATGTATGGTGGATCTCAAGGGCGACCTAGTTCTTACTCCAGATGAAAGCTGATGATGTAGCATGTGATTGGTTTGTTGTCATATTGTGGTTGGAGGAGGAGGAGGATGGGGAGGAATGGAGCGAACTGCTAACCTCCTCATCCTCAGTAATGCTCAAGGCCGCTGGTTATAATCCAGCCAACAATCAATTCCTCAAGCAGAGAAAGAGAGCAGGTCCCAGCCATGAGTGCAGTCGCACCTTCACCGAACTCTGCAGGTGCAGGTGCTCCTGCTGTCTGCAGCGCCCGATGGACAACTTGGCATGTGGAATTAAAGTGTGCATGGATTAATCCCCGCTCCCACCGATCAGACTAGTACGCCAGAGTTTAACTCGTGGTGGTGTGATTTTTACTGGAAGCGGTCGTAGCGGTTCATAATCCTGTCTTTGAAATTCACAGATGACAGTATAGCGACTATGTTACATGCGACCGAAAACTCAATCTAATCTCTGAGCAGGATGAATAACTACAATAGATAAAACCTACAGCCTGCAGTCACCAGCCTTGGAGGATGGTACTTGCAAATTTATATGTATTGTGTATATATATATATATATATATATATATATATATATATATATATTATATATTATATATTAGGGATGCACATGGTTAACCGTTTAACCGTTAACCGATAACAGTAACTCTAACCGATTAATACTAACAGTCAATTTTGTTTTTAAGCTACGTAATTCAATCAACTCATGGGGGCGTGTCAGCAGGTGTAACAGGCCTCTGATTGGTCAATTCTACATCTGCGTAGAAAAGAGCGCGTCATCAAAAAAATGAGGGAGTACCCACATCTGTACGATTCTGGTTCTCCACACTACAAAGACAACACATATTGTAGTAATTCATGGAGGGAGATAGCGATGAATGTGGGTCTGGATACGGCCGAGACGGTGAGGAAGTGGAAAAACGCAAGAGATAAGTTTAGTAAGTTTAGCTAGTTCGTGATTGTCGCTCTTGTGTTGTGGCGTGGAATAACATAGCGGAAACCGCGCTAGTATAAATCAAAAGTGACGGCGGCATCTCTGCAACAAGCTGATGGCGACACATTACCATGAGAGTATACACGGAGAAGTGTCCGCATGCGTCCATGACAACGTGCGCAACAATGCGTCAGCTAACCCACCCGGACTTATCGGTTAACGGTTATTAATCGTTAAAGGGCGTCGGTTAACGGTCATTAAAAAAAATCCAAATGTGCATCCCTAACATATATATATATATATATCTATATATATATATATATATATATATATATATATATATATGTGTATAAACACTCAAGGTCACATTACGAAGATAAATCAAAAGCAAGCAGTAAAGCAGCATAAAAGGCTCAACAGAGGTGTAATTACAGAGCGTATGATCTATGAACAGGTGAGTTTTTTAGTCTGGATTTGAACAGAGTTGATATTGAGGATGTCAGGTGTTTGGGAGCTCTGACCACCAACGGTGCTGAAGGCGGTTGGAGGGCACGACCAGATGGATGGAGGAGAAGGGTCTAAGATGAGGCAGATGAGGAGGGGGCGAGGTTATGAACAGCCTTGAATGGATTTTAAAAGAATTTTAAATTCAATTCTGAATTTAAACCAGTGAAGAGCCATTGAAGTTCTTGTAGAACTGGGGTGATACGGTGATGCAGGCCGCTACATTGTGGACCAGTTGAAGCTTATGGAGGGATTTGTGAGGGAGGAGATAATTACAGTAATCAATGCGGGAAGTGACGAGGTTGCTGGGGTGGTGAGACGGGATGGAAACAATTGATATTACGTAAATGGAAACATGCAGACCACGTTATATTGTTGATGTGAGACTGAAATGATGAGGATCTATCGAGTATGATACCCCGACTCTTAACCTGAAGGGGGGGGGGGGGCTGAGGAGCTGTCACTTTGAATAGTGTGGATTTAGTGCCAGTGAGAAGAATTTCTGTTCTGTTACCGTTTCAGAAATTTGAGGTGAACCAGGATCTTATTTCAGATAGACAGTAGGTCAGGGAGGCGGGTGGGGATGTGGAATTTGGTTCACTGGACGAGTAGAAGCAGGTGTCAGTTAGGGGTGTGAAAAAAAAAATCGTTTGGCAATATATCGTGATTTTTGGCCGCCCAATATAATATTAATTTTCAGCTCCTAATATCAATTTTTTGTAAAATTGTTTAATTTTCACATTTAAATTGTTTAAAATTTAAATGTGCAAAAACACTAATAATACACAATAAATAGGTTGTTTTGAAACAAATAGTTTTGACTCAATTTGTCCTCTGAATGATCAATATCATCTGATGAACATATACAGCAACTTCATTTTTCATCTCTATTTTTAATTTTGATATTAACTAGGTAGAATATCGCAATATATCATGATATTGCGACATCGTGATAATATCGTATCATGAGCCAAGTATCATGATACATATCATATTGCGAGGTCCTTGCCAATACTCACCCCTAGTGTCATTCACGAAGCTGTGGAAATGGATATTTGTGGAAGATATCGCCAAGTGGAAGGAGGTCGGTGATGAAAAGAAGGGCCCCAGGATTGAGCCCTGGGGGACACCTGTAGTGACAGGGAGGACTGGACTCTGAAAGATCTGAGCGGGATGAACTGAGAGCAGCCTGAGGAACATGAATGAAGCCATATCTTCTCATTAATGGAAGTTTTTTTTTTATCACATTGATTTAAACAGTCCTGTTCATATCAAATCAAAGTAAGAAGCTAAAATATCATTTCTACATTCATCATTAAATCCATGACTCATTACACTCCAAATGTAAATTGAAATATATTGAGTATCCATTTAGTGTTACTTAAGACTTTTTTTTCTCCTCTTTTTTTCTCTCTTTTCTCAGTGGAGCTGTCCGTCAATCAGAATCAGATCAATCAGATTGATGCTCGTTAGAGCGGCGGCCACAGAGCTGTTGTGTCTTTGTCGCAGAAAAGCTTTAATGCTCCTTTTTTCTTCATCCTGAGAGACGACTTTGATTGATGGAAGTGTCCAAATTATTTTCTTTATGGTTTTAAAATCATCATGGTTTTAATTATTAGTAATAATTAAAGTGTATTTGCCCTGTCCATCAATGATTTCTTAGCTGGAACTTTAGGTTTCTGATCAGTGAACATGTGACGTGACGGGTGTCACCCTCCCATCCTAGCGTATTTTTATTTCCCGTTTCCTGAGCTTTTACGCCCTGTGAGGGTCAAGTTGGAGTTAACAGACGGGGACTAGTGCTGGGCGATATGACGATACATATCGTGGGGACGATAGAAAAGTGTGTATCGTGCCATTTCTCTTCTACCGTTTCTATCGTTTCTATTGTTTCTATCGTTTCTAACCTAATTTTATCAATTATTACAGCAAATATGTAATTAAATAACCTGCAATGATAGATTTGATAGAATCATATCTACTTCTACAAAGTAGCCTTTTATGTTTGCACTTTTATTCATGGTTAATGCCTTAAACAGAGTTCTCTTCAACCCTGATGTTTGCTTTAAAAACTTTATATTGGTTTGCAAACTTTGCACTACAAGGTTACAGATTTCAGAAAGTTGAAAAATAATTTGTGTTTATTTTTTATAGCTGAACTTCAGTGCAAAAATGTGTTTTTCCTTCAGAAACTGTTGTGCACTTTAAAAAAAAATGTGAAAGCTACTGTACCTCTGTACCTACCTGTTTTTGCTGCACTAAAATGTATGTTTGTGACAGTTCAGCTAAATGTCCTTTCAAAATAAAGTTGAAAAGAAAGCAGTGAAATTTTTGTCAAACTTTTCAGAGAATAACTGAAAACATACTTAATTATGGTATATCGTGATATATCGTTATCGTGATATAAAATAGTCCATATCGTGATATATGATTTTTTCCATATCGCCCAGCACTAACGGGGACACGACTGTCTGCGTTCAGACGAAGTGACATCAGGGGAAACGCCGTTAAAGATGTCGGTCTCATCCTGATAAACGGCGCCTAAGTGTCGGCCATACTTCGGTTTTATTGGAGGCTCGGCTGCTGACTCCCTCAGCGAGCGAGTTGACCGGCGGGATGCTGGGATCAGGTCGGCCTGGAGCGCACGTGGGGGAGGAGGAGGAGGAGGACGAGGGGGGGAGGATGTCCACGGCTGATGACCGGCTTTGAGTCACATGGGCTGTTGCCATGGCGACGCTGCTGCAGCAGCAGCCGAGTTGATAAGACAGCGTTTATTGCTGTGCAGAGCAACGACGGGCAGCAGCCGTCAGGTTTCACCCCGGTGTCAGCAGGTTATTGATGCTCCGCCTTCATTTAAGGATAGTTGAGCGTTTTAATGTAGTTTTAAAGTCAAGTGGAAATGACTTCATACCTGAAGTGGCTGAAATAAGAATAAAAACTGAGGGAATGTGTTCATAGAAGTGAAGTTATCACCCCCCTTTTATTCTTATTTATTTATTTATTAGAGGGAAAACATTCATTTGATCGTTGGGGGTTTGTGATCAGACAACTACGACTTCAGATGAACAGCGGTCTTCATTGGAGCTGAGCAATTTTATCGATTCTGCGCTATATATCGATATATCGCGGAATCTATATATATCGATTCTGCGATATATATATAGATTCTGTGATTATATACATCACAGAATCGATAAAATCGTTCAGCGATATATATCGATTCTGTGATATATATCAATATATCGCAGAATCGATATATATCAATATTTTATTTCCCCAGAGAGAATTGATTTTTCAGTCCCGGGTATTGATATTCTAAGCTTCTTTCAAAACCCTCCGTGTCCCACCTTTAAAAGCTTGCAAGCAACAATTTGCACTTTTTAAATAAATGAAACTATTTTTCTCAACAAATCTTTTTTTTATTTTGTCCAGCATTTTGCAAGCTGCCTGTCAGACATATAAAATGTGTAATTTGATTGCTTTCAGTAACCGTTCAATTTAATTCAAACAAAGTCATTGGAACACTCCACGATGAATGTCACCAAAATCAGCGTTTTGGAGTGACTGCGCTTTAAATCTTTCAGAAAATGATGTAAATGTATTGTAAGATGACGGATATATCGATATATATTGTATCGTGAGCCGAGTATCGTGTATCGTATCGTGAGATTAGTGTATCACTACAGCCCTAGTCTTCATTAAACCGAGACCTTGGGGGTCACGTTAGCTGCGACGTCCACTCCTGGGAAGATCTGCAACAGCTTCCCACATATGAAGAACGTTTCTCAGCGCAGATTGTTTAACCCCAGATGATTCAGAAACAGCTTTCATGACCATTTCCAGGTTGACGCGCTGCAGCAGTTGCTTCAAAGAGACCGTTGCTGGTGTCTTTCCCTTTTGGCATTGTGTTAACGCGCACCCACCAATGCTCCAGACCAAAAACTGCCAAAGACTCCACGATGATCAGTTCATCAAGGATTGATGGTCATCGGCACTAGGGCTGTAGCGATACACTAATCTGGCAATACGATACACGATATTCGGCTCACGATACGATATATATCGATATTCATCTTACAATACTTTTACATCATTTTCCATTTTATTTAAACAGTGCAAATTGTTGCTTACAAGCTTTTAAAGGTGGGACACGGGGGTTTTGAAAGAAAAATCGATACTCTCTGGGGAAATAAAATATCGATATATATCGCAGAATCGATAAAATCGCTCAGCTCTAATCGGCGCCTGGTTGCAACGTACAAGCAAAGGGGGGGTACTTAGAGTTCCCCACACGGGTTCATCTTTGTGGCTTCTTGTCAAAGTCCCATTTGATCCCATCAGGCGGCCTGAACACACCGACGTCCTGTGTGTCAACAGCCTGCTCTCTACTCTGGAAACCGTGCACGTGGCGACCGTGTCTGGCGGCTGCACGCGGATAACTGCTGAGCCGATAACATCTGCGGTCAGATTCCCCGTTAAAGCGCCCGCCATCGAGGCTTCAATGGCTCAGTGCGCTTTATTGTGAAAAGGGATTACGGAGCAACAATCGGCCACGCTCGCTCAGAGAGCCGTGGTTGGGTTTAGACTGTGATCTGGGCTACGCCGTCGGACCAGTTACACCCCCACATTTAAACAGAACCGCACCGTCTTTGGCTCCCAGAAGAACCATATTTCCCAGCCTCGTGACAAAATTAGAAGTGTGGGTGCGACGTCTTTCTTTGTATTGACACCGTTAACCTCAGGATAACGAATTAAATCCTGTCTGGCGGCGGGTCGATCATGCAGCTCGTCAGGGCCGAGAAAGGACGAGTCACGATGACACAAAACCGTCCACATGGAGAGCAGTTGAACCGTCAGCCGTCGCTGCTTTACATGAGGACTCATGCTGGACGCGTCCCGCCAGATATCAGAGGAAAACGTCCTGTAATCAAATCGTGTCGGAGGAAGTATCGCTCTGATTAACCGCCTCCGTCCTTAAATAACATCTGCAGAGTTAATTAACACGGCGAGACGAGACGAGAGATTCCCAGAGGTCATCTCAGGACGAAGTCTGAGTTCAAGGGCGTGTCGCACAGATTTGGCGGCAGGAGCGAAAGCCGTCGCGCCGCCTGAACGGCTCGCGGGCGGAGCCGCTCGTTTGTTCGTCTTTGGTGGGTCGAAGCGTGATCTGAAGCGTGAAGGATGATCTGAATCGTCCGTCTCTTGAGTGCAGCTCCAACTGGAGGCGGTGCCGTTTTTGCATCCTGGTACATTTGGTTATCACAATGGCATCCAGAGCGCTAACAGACATCAGTCGTAGCGCTCAGATAAGTCCGTCCACCTTCAAAGCAGTTATCAGACACATTTGCATCAATTCACATTCAGCGACTGGTCCTGTAAAACTGTCATGAGATAAAGTGTATTAAAAGCTAACTGTTGACTTGAATCTTTCCGTTGTACCCGTGTCACGCTAACTGCATCCACCTCAGCTGCAGGGACAAAGTAGGACTTGGATAAATGAGGTTAGGGTTAGGGTTAGGGGGGGGTTAGGGGGGGTTAGGGGTTAGGGTTAGGGGTTAGGGTTAGGGGTTAGGGTTAGGGTTAGGGGGGGTTAGGGGGGGTTAGGGTTAGGTTAGGGGTTAGGGGTTAGGGTTAGGGGTTAGGGTTAGGGTTAGGGGTTCGGGGTTAGGGTTAGGGTTAGGGTTAGGGGGGTTAGGGGGTTAGGGGTTAGGGGGTTAGGGGTTAGGGTTAGGGTTAGGGTTAGGGTTAGGGTTAGGGTTAAGGGTTAGGGGTTAGGGTTAGGGGTTAGGGGTTAAGGGTTAGGGGTTAAGGGTTAAGGGTTCCACATATGCAGAACAAGACACAAGACTGAATATGTGGCAGAGTCGTAGCTTTTTCGTCTTGATTAGGCTGTTTTTGTGATCATCAAGAGCCAGAATTGAAATCACTGTTAAATTTCAAATCCAGGATGGTCACAGTAGATGAGTGTAAACGTCACGAGGGACCAAGGCGACTTGGATCAAAGCGGTTTTGGGTGCTGAAGAATGTGCTGGTAGCAGAATTACACCGTTAATTAGCATTAATACGAACCCAGAGAACGACATGCCAGGACGCATCTCTGCACCCAAGTCACATGACCAGTTTAAGATGACATGGCAGCAAGACGCAGCCTCGCCCGATCTCACTCCAAAAAGGTAGACTTGAATCTGTATACAGTGGTACCTCTACTTACGAACGCCTCTACAAACGAAATTTTCAGGTTACGAAACACCTCAACAGGAAAATTTTGCCTGTTACGAAAGAAATTTCAGGATACGAAAGGCAAAAATACAGTAGCGCTGCTACTTGCAGCTCCCATAGCTGTCGAACGTAAACATAGCTGTCGGCTCTGTATCTCGGTTTGAAAGCGGTGCGTCTGAGCTGCTCTGCCATTGGCTATCGCTTAGCATCTTCCTGGCATCCCATTGGCTAGGAAGGCCCCTTGTCTGTATGAGCATAACCCAGCAACCAGGTAAACAAACAATTTTTACCTCCGCCAAGGAGGTTATGTTTTTGCCGGCGTTTAACTGTCTGTTTGTCTGTCAGTCTGTCTTTTATTTATAATTTATTTTTAAAAAATGTTTGAATTATGGGGGGCTTGGAACGGATTAGGGCATTTACATGGAAAATGCGTCTCTACTTACGAAATTTTCAGGTTACGAAACTACTTCCAGAACCAATTAATTTCGTAAGTTGAGGTACCACTGTACCTATTTTTAAATTGTGCTGATAGGCCAAATATAATCAGATCTATGAGGAAAAAGCTGTTAATACAGTGTACCAGGTCACACATGATACCAGACGTGGCAAAGTATGTTTTTATGGTGATTCAAGTCCAAAATGGTCAAATCTACCCTTTGACCCCATAAGGTCGAGACTTAAAAGTGTCGGGCAGCAGACCGTTGGCTAAGATGATTCGCTCAACCGAAAACGATGAAATCGCCTTAAATGATGTCACTGTGCTGCATAAATGCTCTCCACGGTGGAGAACAAAGGTTTTTACAGTTATATGTATATTTAGTAGATAGCTTTTAAATTTTTTCTATAACTGCAGACTTTTCTGCATTTTCCTGGTCTGAAGTGTTCTGGTGTGTGTTCACACAACGCCAAGAGGGAAAAACATAAGCAGTGGTCTTAGAGAAGGAGTTGTTGCTCCATCTGGGATTATTAGATAATTTCCAGTTCAACATTCCACAGTGGGAATTATTCAAGATGGTTGCTGATCTTCTTTCATACAGTCATTGAAGATAAACATCGAATTAAGGGGGGGGGGGGGGTATTTAAGGGGTAAGATGTTACAGAAGTGTCTTCTTCCGTTGAATGAGCACTGCAGTGTTAAATTTGTCCTACTTTGAGAAAAACAAAGCCATTTCTGTCAGCTTCCAGATAGAGCTGTAGCGATACGTTAATCTCGCAATACGATACACGATATTCGGCTCACGATACGATATATATCGATATTCATCTTACAATACATTTACATCATTTTCTTCCGAAAGATTTTAAAGGGACAAAGTGATTTTGGTGACATCTTGTGAGTGTTCCAATGACTTTGTTTGAATTAATTGAACTGAATGAATAAAAGATTTGTTGAGAAAAATAGTTTCATTTATTTAAACAGTGCAAATTGTTGCTTCCAAGCTTTTAAAGGTAAGGGCACAATGGAGAGTTAAAGTACAGCAAGTGGCCTTCTTTGGCAGCTTTTTGTGATTTGTGATTTTGAGAGTTTTAAAAAATAAATTTGAATCAATCTTTTACTACAAAAAGTTGTAATATTTAGTGAAATTTGTGATTACAAGACAAAGGTGCAAAAACCTTTTGCAACAATTTTGCAAATTTTTTTGATTTTTTGACAAAAAAATGTATAATAAGCTGCAATATGGCAAATTTTTTAAAAATTTAGAACCAACATTTGATTTTGGTTCATACAGTCTTATGAAATTATGAAACATCAAGTCATTAAAGGCACAGTTTGTGAAAGTTTTTGCCAATTTTTTTTTTTGACAAAAGTTTTCAGTTCTATAAAATCCACACTTTTGAGTTATACAGTGATTGAAAACTGGCAGCTTTACAAAAAAGTAATTTTATGTTGGACAAAATGAGTAAAAGATTTGTTGAGAAAAATAGTTTCATTTATTGAAACAGTGCAAATTGTTGCTTGCAAGCTTTTAAAGGTGGGACACCTTTAAAATATTGATAACCGCGGCTGAAAAATCGATACTTCGAAAAAAATCGAAAAATCGATACTCTATGGGGAAATAAAATATCGATATATATCGCAGAATCGATAAAATCGCTCAGCTCTACTTCCAGATGAGAATGCAAAACATCATAATTATCTCATCAGTGCGCCGTGAGGTTCGTTCAAGCGTTAGGCCTCGTCTCTGGAAATGTTTTATCATCCAGTTTCCATCAACCAGTCGGCCAGTTTGGACCAGACAGATGCAGCTGGTCCTGCTTTTCACAAAGACCCGGCGAGCTTTCAGCCCGTCATGATGCCTGAAAGTCATCCAGCGCCCGCTGGTCTGTGCACGTTGGCACGGGCGCTTCCAGGTCACGTTGGCACCGGTGCTTGACTTCAGGCCAGCGCCCCCCCCCCCCCCTCCCCCACGGCGCCACTTTCCAGCCAGAACCATCCAGGTGTGACATCAGGAGCCGCCTCCTGGAGCTGAAAGTGATTGACAGCCCGCCGCCAGCGGGCGGCTCCACAGCTGCTCCTGAGGCGCGTCACGTCTTTGTCTCTGCACCCACGTGATCCAGTTAGTTTAAGATTTTTCTCAGTTTTTACTTTTTTTATTGATTTAAAAAACTGACTTATTTACTTTTCGTTAAATGCCCAGTTATTACAGAATATTATGAGTCACACCTGAAGCCGGGTGGTTCAATTAAAAAACAATCTCTAACCTCCTCCAGGTTACAAACCACATTTCCTGTTCAAGTCCTTTTACTCCTGAAACTTTTCACAGCTTTTGATTTACCGTTTTATTGATATGGTTCACCAGAATATTGCAGAGTTGAGTCATTGATTTGCCAATTTTTTTTTTTTTTTTTTTTTAAAGAAAATTGAAAAGTACTCAATGTATTTAAATATGTAGCAATATCACTTCTGACCACATGGGGGCAAACCGATCTGCAGTGTTGACAACGCTGTGCTGATGGGTGAGGACGGACACAACCTGTGATCGTACAGGGACGCATGAACCGACGCATCAACTTGCCTGTGACATGCTGCCCCCATGTGGTCAGCAGTGGTGTTACTACATAGAGTGCCTTTAAAAAACGGGAAAACATGCACCCAGCTCTTGAGACCTTAACCTGCCGTCTTCAAATGTCCAAAGACGACATGAACAAGTAGCTGACGTTCCCAGGAGGAGGTTTTTATTGTTAGTGGTGGACTGGAACAGCTGGCTGAGCTCCAGCTGTTAACAGGAGGCAGCAGGTGCGTTTGCATCACTTTTGAAATGGCACAGATTGTAATCGCGACTGAAAAATACTGTGTCCAGAAAAACATCGCCCGTCTGTAACGAACGTGTCTCGAGATTCATTTTGTCACTTTTTAAATCCCAGAAGGTTTCTGTTTGCTGATGTAACTGATCTCCTACATTCTGACTTAATTCTGCCAACTTTTTATAACAAACACCTTTAAATGACAGCAAGGATCGAGGAAATTGCAGTAATTTTCATTTTTGCACTCGTGAAAAAAAATCGATTTGGCGAAATATCGCCATTTTCAGCTGCCCGATATATCGATTTTTCAGCCCCTAATATCGATTTTTTTTTAGGAAAATTCATTCATTCACTTAAATGTGCAAAAACACTAATAATAAACAACAAATAGGTTCTTTTAAAGCAAATGGTTTTGACTCCATTTGTCCTCTGAATGATCAATATCATCTGATGAACATATACAGCAACTTGATTTTTCCATCTCTACTTCAAATTTTGATATTAACTGGGTAGAATATCGCAATATATCGTGATATCACGATATCGTGATAATATCATATAGGGACGCAAGTATCACAATACATATCGTATTGCGAGGTCCTTGCCAATACTCACCCCTGGTGACATGCGAGTCGGGAGCGTCTGCGTTCGTGCATGAACGCGCTCGTCCTCAGCACCGATGGCCAACGAGTGTCCGTTTGATTTATGCACCTGCACTGCAGCAGGTAAGTGATGGCTGCGCTGGGATCTGGGAAACGAGCTCCAGCCTTCGGTGTGTCCTTCCTTTTCTTTGGTCGGCGGATTTCTCTGTTCACGTTCACTGTCATCACTGCCAGGTGGGTTTAGTTACGGGGAAGATCTCCGACAGGTGGCTGAGCCCGAAACCAAATCCCTCATTGATGCCTCGACCTCAGTGAAGGTGCATGTGAGTGACGAGACACGCTGCCCAGGTGTGTCGCTGCATGGAGACTCTGGATGAGCCTGATTTATCAGAGACTGCCTCTAGAATTTGGAAGAAAAGCAACATGCACGATAAATGTTTTTTAAAAACCGATAACACACACATATACCTAAGATCATTACATCAATATTATGAACAAAATCAAAAATAGTTTTGACTTTATTTATTTTTTCCAGTGAAAAACTACTGACAAGCCTCTCAAACATTTTCGTAAAGCTATTAAACAAACCTATTTGATATCTCACATTAACTTAAATAAGCTGCATTACTGACTGATATGAAAAAATAAAGGCTCCTTGAACTGATGGAAATACATGCATCAAAATTACAAACTAAAAAAAAGATTAACATTTAAAGGATTTTGGCTTGTGGCTCCATTTAAATTAACCTTTAATTAAAGTAAATGAAGTTCAGTGATTTTTTTTTTTATTTTTTATCTCATGGAAGCTTTAGATGAGAGAGATAAGGGAGAGGAGAGACTGCTGCTGGCTAGCTCACGTTAGCTCACGTTAGCACGATTTCAAAACTCCATGGAAGCGATTGTTATGTTCTAGGCGGCTTATCGGGTTTTACGTATTAAAGCTTGTGCTTCCCTCCTCGTGGAATTCGCTTGGAGGATTCATCACAAATAACCAGCGAACTATCTTCTACTGAAACTTTAAAGAAGTTCCATAAGACCGCCATGTTTGTTGTGATCAGTACGCTGTGCCGCAATGCTGCATTCAAGGTGTAACGTGAATTCCGACGTTCCCTCGTTTGTTAGTCGTTCTTTCAGCCTTTTCTATTTTTTCTATTTTTTTATGTGTAATGTGGGAGAATACTGCAAATATCAATTAAAGTCAGCAACTACCAAAATTAATTCTTGATTTTCCTTACTGAGAAATCATTTTTCTGATTATGCCGACGTCACTTGAACATAACATTCACTGCTGGTCATTCAAGTCTCAGAGGGAGTGAGGCACTGCTGTGTTGACAAAAATATATATGTTATCGGGGCTATTCGTCATGATATCGGACGTCATAATTTCCTGTTATCGGCCCGATAGTTATCGGGTCGATAGTTTATCGTGCGCCCCTCATGTGTACATTATTGATGTTCAGGATGTGAATGCATGGATCTCCGTTTACATACAGCTCGTCCAACTTGAGACTGTTGAGTCCTTGTTGGCTTTAACGGTTACCGGCCCAGAAACCGTTCACCTCCGTCAGTCCGAGCAGCCTAACGGCCGGTTCTCTTTCCCGTCTCTCCGCAGTGAGCAGCCCATCTTCAGCACACGGGCCCACGTCTTCCAGATCGATCCGAGCACCAAGAAGAACTGGGTCCCCACGAGCAAACACGCCGTCACCGTCTCCTACTTCTTCGACAGCACCAGGAACGTGTATCGGATCATCAGCCTGGACGGGTCTAAGGTGCGTACACGCGAGTCCGGCGCCGCGCCCCATAAGATGCGCTGATATACGGGTTTTCTTTTCTCTCCTTGTGTCCATTTTAAGTCAACAAAAAGATATCTCTTAAACTTTACCAGTGGGGATCATTAAAGATTCAGCTTCTCATGAAAACGATCCGGGTGACCTGGCGGTCTGGTGGGCCGGCGCCGGGGGGGGATGCAGTCACCAGGGCAACAGGAGGACAAATGCAAGGTTTTCAGGTCTCTAAAGGCTTCAGGAACTTTTGTCTCTTTTTCCTGCCAATCGATATTAAAAACAACTTTGAAACGGTCATAATTAGTATTTTATGACACGATAAAAACATCATGGAGAGTTTTATTCTCTCAGCCATCTGGAACTTTAGCTGTTTGGTTCAGCAGCGACGGGCGGCAGGTGTTAGCGGACAGAAAGCTCATAAAGCCGGTCAACATAGTCGAATATTTAGCTTCTAAACGAACCGAATGATCGATGACTTTGCTCCCCGACTGGACGCCTACAGGAGCAACTGCTTCATTACAAGTTTGCAGAATCAGTTTAAAACTTAATTTCCAGATATGTTTTATGAGTCTCAGCCCCCCACCCCCGGTGCTCCAGACTTTTCAAATTAAGCAGTCGCACGGTTTAAACTGTGCCGACGTCCTTCCCAAAGTTGTGTTTTCAATAAGCTGTGAGAGTGAAATCAAAAAGGAACTTTATATAAAAATGTCATTTTCATTTTCTCTTTTATCCCTTAAAGTGTTTCGTAGATCTTCAAACTTATTGTATGAACCAGTGAGTCAGCAGAACTCTAGAAACTCTACCGGCTAAGACCAAGTCAGCTTTACCTGAATGGACGACACAGAACAAGATCTTGATTTGTATCACAACTTTTTGAGCGTTTGTAAAATGTTATGAGCAGTTTTGTGATAATATCTGAAGCCACACTATGTAGCGGCGCCTCTTCTGGCCACATTGAATTGAATTGAATTCACTGATACTTTATTGTCAGCGAGCCAGCGTCCCAGCACAATGAAATTACATTTCCAGCACATCGTCCAAGAAAACATACAGAGACAAACAACATATCGGACATGGGCCGACATCCAGCCATGTAGCGGCGCCGCCTGTTTATCAGAAATGAGATCACATGGGGAGGAGAGCGGTCCCGGGCCGGCAGCAAACATCATAAAGTAACGAAATAAATGTTACGCAACAACGATGTTAATCCATGAAAAAAGTCTCAAACAAAGACAATAAGATGGTTTCGTAACATTTATATATTTAAGAACTACTAACTAAGATACTTACATTTGTAGCTAGCTTTTTTTGTCGCCAACCTTTTCGAAGATGTCTTGGCTAAATTACCCAGTGCCTTTTGGGTAGCCCTTACTACCAAGGGTGGTGCTGGAGAATCTCAATATTGAGGGCGATACAGCCCTCAAACTTGTCCCTCAATTTGACGTTCTTAGAATCGGGACAACACTAGCACTTAGCGGGAGCACGCATTTTTGAGATTGAGGGTTAAGGGAGGAATTGGAATTCACCCAACGTCTCCAAGTTCGAGGCCACTTTTGCCAAAGAGTTCAAAAATCATCACTAGTCATATCTGTGTTGTGATTCATATCAGGTAACGGTCACATACCAGTTTCCGATTCAGCTCACCAAAATAGCAGTCTGAGTGTTTTCAAAATCTTGGCTCACTCCAATCAACATCGGCAGGCATGACTGACAGGTTGATAAAACCACAAGGTGATTGGTCATCTGTTTCAGTGATCTAACCTGTCATTTACAGTTTTTCCGATTTAACACAGCAGTGTGTCCATTAGCCAACGTCCAAACAGCATTAATATGTCCGTGTGATCATAAATCCAAATAGGTACAAGTTTTCAGCGTCCTCAGTGAACAGAGGGGCCAGACATCCAAGTCTCCATCACTGCGACGGTAAATCACTACGACGGCTCCGTAACGTGTGTTCAACCCTCCGCAGGCCATCATCAACAGCACCATCACCCCCAACATGACGTTCACCAAGACGTCGCAGAAGTTCGGCCAGTGGGCCGACAGCCGGGCCAACACCGTCTACGGCCTCGGCTTCTCATCCGAGAGCCACCTGGTCAAGGTGAGGACATCCGGGCGGCTGCGCGATCACAGACGGTCGCTGCCGAGTTTCCCTCCGTGCTGCAGTTGTCAGCTGCTCCGTTTGTTTCAGTTCGCAGACAAGTTCGCCGAGTTCAAGGAGGCGGCCCGGTTGGCCAAGGAGAAGTCTCAGGAGAAGATGGAGCTCACCAGCACCCCCTCTCAGGTAACGTCAGGGACTCTGGATCAAACAGCAGAGCATGATGGGAAGCAGCTGCAGCGCTGCGACACTGATTTACAAACGCTAGCATTGTAACAGTAATTAATTGGAGCATTTAATAAGAAAGTTACAGTTTCACCGTCTTGAGAAAGTGTATTTCTAAACGTGTCACTTCCAGCTGTTTTAGTGCTGCAGGATCAGAGTTTACCAGCAGAGGGCAGCGTTTAACCTCTGACCGTCACAGCCAGTGTTTCACCTTCAGATTAAGGAGTCTGGAATGGGCTTTGGTCACAAAGGTCTTTCTTTTCTAGAGATGTATAAACTAGGGCTGGGCAGCGACTAAAATTTTTAATCCCGATTAATCGCATTGTATACAATGCACCTTTATTTAAATGTTCTGCTGCCATATGAACTAAAGTGCCATAACATTTGTTGTTCAAACACTTTTAACATCAGCACTTGTCAGTAACACATATTTAGTGTAAATCTCATCTTAAAAAATGTAAAATAAAATAAAGCTTATTGCCACTGCCAGGACATTAATGTCATCCTGTTTTTATAAAAAATAAAAAAAAGTCTTTTTTTTTTCCTCTTACCTCTTAATTTCTGAGGTAACAGCAGAAACTTTTAACGGGGAGTTCAACTTGTCAGTTGTTACAAATAACCTTGTTTCTGTTGAATCCTCCGTCTGGGAGAACTTTAAAATGAAAATGTCCATGTTAAGGTTCTGTAACTTTACCAATCTGTGTATCAATTAAAAATAAAAAAATTAAAGTGACATTTTATTACGTCTTTTTCGTTTTTGAATCTAACACAAAAAGAAATGCCTGGTTTTTTTTATATTTCAATTTTAGACTTGGATCAAAAATAACGAAATTAAAAACGGGCCACAGAACTGAATTTGTTTTATAATGGAGGACTGGACTTTCTGTTGTCATTACACATCTGTGCCACTAGATGGAGCCGCACTGCAGTAACCAGCTAGAGAACAGCAGGACAGTGAACACATGGAGCAGATCTGATGGAACATGGAGGAATGACGTGAAAGTTTTGTTGCAGTCCAGAATTATTATTTTTTAGACAGAATTGTTAATATTGCTACCTGAGTTGCTACCTGAACTGTAAAGTTCACGGATTTTTTTTACTGTTCTCCGTGTCTGTTTTAGCTTTTCTGCATGTTTAGCTGCCAATTATTTTCAGATTCAGCAGCAGCCAGTAACAGACTTTTCAAATCAAAAACTTGTGAGCAACATGCGTTAACGTGCGATAAAGTAAATGTCGGTGTTGATAAATTAATGAATTAACGCGATATTAACGCGTTAACTTGCCCAGCCTGAGTATAAACCAAACCAGTTCTTTGGGATGCAGAGTTATTTCTTTTAACAGCACAGCTTCGAACCCTCCACTCTCACGACAAACAGATATCTGCAAAACCACAGCAGAGCAACACAGAGATTAAAGAAGCTGCTTTTAATTTGATTATCTTTTTCTGAAGACTTCTGTTCCTGTAATACCTAAAATCTTTACACGCCGATGACAAACAGTTGATCGGATGCTCTGATGTCAAAGGAAACAAATGTCCCTGAGCTGTTGAAGCTCCAGGACTCTTGCTTGCTGCTTAGAAACATTTACCACATATATTCAGAGTTTCGTAATGAACTAAATGCTTTTTTTTTTTCTGAATGGCACGTTTCCGTTAGCAGTGAAGTGTTTGGCCGTCTCTCATTACGCTGCTGTAGTTGACACTTTGTGGCCGTCTCTGTCTCGCCTCTCTCGCTCGGTTTCTCCTCAGGGCGGCGCCGTAAAAAGGAATCTGTTGTCGGTCAACAAACCCGGTAAAAAGAAGGTAAAACCAAAGCATCGATCAAAGCCCAACGACCTTTTCACTCCGTGATTTTCTCCTCAGTCTGGACGCAGACCCCCCCCCCCCCCCCCCCCCCCCCCCCCCCCCCCCCAGACGTCTCCCTGCAGTTTTAAACACATCGATGGGGGTTTTTATTAATGAACCAGTGTGTTTTCCCTCTGAACTTTCCTCCATCATGCTCTTAAAAACCGACAAGACCTCAGTTATTTAAATAAAATCAGAGCCTCCACAACATCCACCAGAAATAAGATCCTTTATATCCTCCTTTATATGAATTATCTGACTGCTCAAGAGACTTGTTAAAAAAAAAAGAGTAAATTTAGAGAACAAAACATTTGTTCCAGAAGGTCCTTGTTGATTTTTCAGAGCGTGATCATGTTTTTTACAGACCGTCTTGTCTTTCATTTTCCAACCTTATAATCACAAAAATAAATTTCTTGATGGTTTAGAAGAGATGATTGATGCTTCTGTCAGAGACAGTTTTAATGTGCAGTCTGCAGCTGGTTGGCTGGAAATAAACATCCTGGTTTGAGACGTCTTACAGTCGCTCTTAGAAAATAAAATTCAGAGGGATGTGGGTTTTTTTTTTAACTAACTCTTTTCAAGATGAAAGTTGTTAAGAGTTAAGTTTAAAAAGCAAAGATCTCTTGAGATGGGGGGGACCCATACTTTTTTTTGCCATACTAGAATAAAATGTAATTGCACATACACTCCAGTAGGGGGCAGTGGCACTCTCATTGTTACAGTGGAGTATTAGCTATATTGTGTCCGGTTTTTTTTTTTTGCACACACAGCAAAAGCACACAGGAGATATGAAGTGAACAAACCCTCAAGAGACACCACAGAAAAATATTTAACAGATGAAAAGAAAGGAGGAGAGAGACGGAGATAATGAGACAAACGAAAGTAACCAGAAAGTTACGATTAGGAAATGTGACGATGTTGATGTAGCGCTGCTTCACTGTGACTATGGTGGATTGATGGATTTTAAATCTTTACAGACTAAAAAACTATTTATATAAAGTTATTCTCTTTTATAAGTTGATGTATATTTCTTTCTCTTTTGTTTCCCTTATTGTTAATAAGGACACAGTGTTATGCAGAGGTGGACTTAGAACAATTTTTTTAGACAAATGATACTATTTATAGTTGCGGTGGAGGGTGGGTGGGGGGTGGTCTTCTTTCTGGGGGGGCGCAGCAGAAAATAAATAAGAAGCACTGGTTTAAGGCCACCTCATGTAGCAATACCACTTCTGACCACAGGGGGGCAAATAGAGCTGCTGATAATGCTGCACTAAGAGAGTAACAGTCGTTTATGGAGCAGCGTTATCTAAATGTACAGAGTTGGGACATGATTCAGAAGAGGTCCAGTGTTTCCATCAGTCCACCATCTGAACATCCAGATGTCAGGAGGATCTCCTCCTCCAGAAGCGTCAATCGATTAACAAAAATACGTCTGTTTTACATTTCCACCGATGTGTCGGATCAGGAGTCGGGACCAGGAGACCTGCAGTCGCCTCTGACCTCGGAGAGCATCAACGGTACCGACGACGAGAGAGCGACGCCGGACACGAATCAGCACACCGGAGCAAGAGCGGAGCTTTCCCAGAATGCACTGCCCCCCTCTCACAGGTGAGCCGGTCGTTTCTGCTCAGGAACATCATTAACGTGCATCACATCTGGCAAGTGATTTATTCCTCATCAATGTTCTCCCCGGGACTTTGAGTTTATGCACAAAAAAAAAAAAAAAAAAAAAAGACACCAGATAGAAATCAAAGTTTAGTAGCAATACGATCATAAAATCACATTCAGGTGCTGCAGGCCTGATCTTCGGTTGGCTGCTTGAGATGACGGCGCTCATCTCTCACTGTCTTCTGACTCGTTGCGTCAGTCAGGAAAAGGGGTGTGAAAAAAAAAAATCTATTTGGCAATATATCGCGATTTTTGGCCACCCAATATAATATCGATTTTTTTTCAAAAACACTAATAATAAACAATAAATAGGTTGTTTTGAAGCAAATAGTTTAGACTCAATTTGTCCTCTGAATGATCAATATCATCTGATGAACATGTACAGCAACTTGATATTTTTCATCTCTGCTTTTAATTTTGATATTAACTGGGTAGAATATCGCAATATATCGTGACATCGCGATAATACCGTATTGTGACTCAAGTATCATGATACATATATTGCGAGGTCCTTACCAATACTCACCCGAAGTCAGGAACCCTCCGAGGACGCCAGAGCTGCTGCTAACACCCACCTCTCTGTGTCTCCAGCTCCACCAGCATCAATAAGCACTGGGAGGCGGAGCTTGCGGCTCTGAAGGGGAACAACGCCAAACTGACGGCGGCGCTGCTGGAGTCCACCGCCAACGTCAAACAGTGGAAGCAGCAGCTGGCGGCCTACCAGGAGGAGGCCGAGAGGCTCCACAAGCGGGTACCGCTCCGTCGCCGCGCGCCTCACGCCGGAGACTCGCCAGTCTCGCCAGTCTCGCCAGTCCCGGAACTCAGGCGGTTGGTTTCTGTGTTTCAGGTGACGGAGCTGGAGTGTGTGAGCGGCCAAACGACGGCGATCAAATCCCAGAAAACGGAGCTCAACAGAACGATCGAGGAGCTGGAGTCGGCCCTGAAGGCCAAAGAGGAGGTAGGAGGGGCGGAGCGGGGTCGGCGGGCGGAGGCGTGGTTTATTGGGACGGTGTGAAAGCTTTCTGGTTTGACTTCCAGGAGCTGGAGAGGCTTAAAGCCGAGGTGGAGAGTGCCAACGAGTTCAGGTTCCAGAAAGAGTCCCTAACACAGAAACTTAAGGTGAGTGAAGTCTCAAAGCCGTCGTTTCCATTATTTCAGCGTGAAACAGTATCAACATCATGACTAGAGCTGAGCGATTTTATCAATTCTGCGATATATATATTGATATTTTATTTCCCCAGAGAGTATCGATTTTTCAGTCACGGGTATCGATATTCTAATCTCCTTTCAAAACCCGCGTGTCCCGCAGGGGTGCTCTTCCTGCACTTTACTTAACCTGGGGGCTAGAATGGCTTGTAGCTACCTCATATGTTCAGTATCAACAATCAAAAAAATTGCATATTTGCAGCTTTGTCTCAAAATCAATAATTTTTGCTGTAAAATTTCACAAATTGACATAAAATTACTTTTTTGTAAAGCTGTCAGTTTTCTATCACTGTATAACTCAAAAGTGTGGATTTTTTTAACTGAAAACTTTTGTCAAAAAAAAAAAAATTGGCAAAGAATTTCACAAACTGTGCCTTTATTGACTTGATGTTGCAAAACTGAAAATTTCATAAAACTGTATGAACCAAAATCAAATGTTGGTTTTAAATTTTAAAAATTTACCATATTGCAGCTTCTTATAAATTTTTTGTCAAAAAATCTAAAATTTTGCAAAACTGTTGCAATTTTTTGTGTGCAAATTTTAAAAATTTGCCATATTGCAGATTCTTCCTGCACTTTACTTAACCTGGTGGCTAGAATGGCTAGTAGCTACCTCATATGTTCAGTATCAACAATCAAAAAAATTGCATATTTGCAGCTTTGTCTCAAAATCAAGAATTTTTGCTGTAAAATTTCACAAATTGACATAAAATGACTTTTTTGAAAGCTGTCAGTTTTCTCTCACTGTATAACTCAAAAGTGTGGATTTTTTTAACTGAAAACTTTTGTAAAAAAAAAAATTTGGCAAAGAATTTCAAACTTGCCTTTAAACTTGATTTGCAAAACTGAAAATTTCATAAAACTGTTGAACCAAAATCAAATGTTGGTTTTAAATTTAAAAAATTTACCATATTGCAGCTTCTTATAAATTTTTTGTCAATAAATCTAAAATTTTGGATAAAATTTTTTTGTGTGCAAATTTAAAAATTTCCATATTGCAGATTCTTCCTGCACTTTATAACCTGGTGGCTAAATGGCTAGTAGCTACCTCATATGTCAGTATCAACTCAAAAAAATTGCATATTTGCAGCTTTGTCTCAAAATCAAGAATTTTTGCTGTAAAATTTCACAAATTTACATAAAATGACTTTTTTGTAAAGCTGTCAGTTTTCTCTCACTGTATAACTCAAAAGTGTGGATTTTTTGAACTGAAAACTTTTGTAAAAAAAAAATTTGGCAAAGAATTTCACAAACTGTGCCTTTAATGACTTGATGTTGCAAAACTGAAAATTTCATAAAACTGTATGAACCAAAATCAAATGTTGGTTTTAAATTTTAAAAATTTACCATATTGCAGCTTCTTATAAATTTTTTGTCAAAAAATCTAAAATTTTGCAAAACTGTTGCAATTTTTTTGTGTGCAAATTTTAAAAATTTGCCATATTGCAGATTCTTCCTGCACTTTACTTAACCTGGTGGCTAGAATGGCTAGTAGCTACCTCATATGTTCAGTATCAACAATCAAAAAAATTGCATATTTGCAGCTTTGTCTCAAAATCAAGAATTTTTGCTGTAAAATTTCACAAATTTACATAAAATGACTTTTTTGTAAAGCTGTCAGTTTTCTCTCACTGTATAACTCAAAAGTGTGGATTTTTTGAGTCTCCGGCACCACCCTTGGAAGTAAGGGCTACCCAGAAGGCATTCGTATTTTCGCCTAGATGTACTTTGAAAAGGTTGGCGCCAAAAAAAGTGAGCTACAAATGTACGTATTTTTGTAGTTAATAAAGATATAAATGTTACAAAACTATCTTACTGTCTTCGTTACATATTATCTTATTCTTATCCTACATCGTCTTCTTCTTCTTCGTCGTCGTTTTCTTGACAGACCAAACGTAGCTTTGGCGTAAGGCCGTCCCCTACAGTCTGAAGACGTAACTGCACTCAAGTGGTGTTCCATTTCTAAGTCACAAGATAGACCTGACACTTACTTTGGAGGGTTAAGGGCGAGGGTTGAGCTTGATGGTTGAGGAAGGAATTGGAATTGGCTCAAAGTCATTGGAAGTCACTCACTAGATGTCACCAAAGTCACTTTGTCCCTTTAAAATCTTTCAGAAAATGATGTAAATGTATCTTGAGATGAATATCAATATATATCGTATCGTGAGCAGAATATTGTATCGCAAGTTTAGGGCCAATTCCAATTCCTCTCTTAACCCTCAATCAACCCTCGCCCTTAACCCTCAGTCTTTGGCCCTCCAAAGTAAGTGTAAAGGTTATCTTGTGGCTTAGAAATGGGAACACCCCTTGAATGCAGTTACGTCTTCAGACTGTGGGGGGCGGCCTTATGCCAAAGCTACGTCCAGTCTGTCAAGAAAACGACAACGACGAAGGAGAAGAAGACGTAGAAGAAGAATAAGATAATATAAATATATGTAACAAAGACAGTAAGATAATTTCATAACATTCATCTTTATTAACTACGAAAATACGTAAATTTGTAGCTATCTTTTTTTGGCGCCATTCTTTTTGAAGACGTACTGACGAAAATACACAATGCCTTCTGGGGAGCCCTTACTTCCAAGGGTGGTGCCAAAGAATCTCAATATTGAGGGCGATACAGACCTCAAACTTGTCCCTCGACTGGACTTTCTAAGAATCGGGACAGCACTTGCACTTAGCGGGAGCGCGCATTTTTGAGATTGAGGGTTGAGATTGAGGGTTAAGGGAGGAATTGGAATTCACCATTAGCGTATTGCTACAGCCTTAATCATGACAGTACAGTTGTTCCATCCTCACTTTTGTTTTTGGCAAAATGGATTCAGTTGACCGATTTCAGCTCTGACGCTGATGTCCGTCCGCCGCTGCTCCTCAGAGCTGGAGGCGACGGCCATCCCTGGCTGTGTTTTTACCGATTCTCCTGTTGTGATCCTCAGGACTCGGAGTCCAGGAACCAGACGCTGGAGGCTCAGCTCAGCGACCTGGAGCAGCGTCTGGAGAGCAGCCAGCTGGAGAGGGAGGCCTATCGGACGAGCCTGCGCTCCCTGCTGGAGCTGCTGGACAGCAAGATCTTCGAGCTGACGGAGCTGCGCGACACGCTAACCAAGCTGATCGAGGGCAGCTAGGCTCTGCTCCTCCCTCTTCTCTTCTTCTTCTTCTTCTTCTTCTCCCTCCATCAGCCCCCCTGGCGCGGCCGCCGCCCGCCTCTTCCTGCACATTGGGACTCACATCGTCACCGAAACGACTTGAAATCTTTTTTTTTCGTAGAGTTTACACGGATCTTCACGCATTTTATGGTACGCTAACTTTTGCCACATCAGCGCGCTCAAATCGTTTACAAAACCGCCAAGTGAAGCCTTCCCTCCGCTCCACTCTGGAAACGTTTGTCTTTTTTTTTTTTTTTTTTAAATTCTCGCCGTTTCTTCTTCCACCGTGAAAACTGCAAATCAAAGACTCCGTTATCGAACGTCGGTACACTGCTTTTTTTTTTTAATAGTTAAAACCGCCACCGTCAGCCAATCGGACCCCTCTGCTCCAAGGCGGTATACGAGGGACCGCCACACAGGGGCGTCGGCGAGCCCGACGTCCTCCACCAGTATACGAGCAATACGGCGCCGAAGCATCGGAGGGTTTACGGACACTTCCCACTCTCACTTTCAGGTAACCTCACTCGTCCCTCGGCGGGATCGTGTTCAGCAGTCTTTCTTTCTACACGTCCGTTTTATTTCTACGGATTATAACGACTTCATAGTGCACTTGTTTGCGTGCGGGTGTGTTTGGGTGAATCGGATGTTTTTCTTTCTCCTCTCGTTGCTTTTGCAAATTGAAGTGAAATGATTGAATCCTTTTTTTAATTGCTTTATTTATTACTGAAAATGGTCAAAGTTGTACGAAAGCTAAATATCTTTATTTACGTGTTGTTTTGACTTTTTTTTTTTTCCCCCTGGTACGAGATTGACGAGATAGCTTTGGAAAAACTGGCAATATTTATTAGAGGAACCGGACAATCGATGGATTTTTTTTCTTTTGCCAAATAATGTTTTCCTGTACAGATCTGAACTGTTGCTGATGTTGCCTTTGGCACAGAGATGCATCAACGGTAGCTAACTAGCGGTACTTTTCTTCTTTTTTTTTATTTTTCTTTTTTTCGTGGGACTAACTGTTGCCAAAAATTCAAGAATATGCTACAGTCTGTTACACCTGAAAAACACTCTTCAAGGGCTCGTTGGTGGTTCGGGTACGTTTGAGAGACTTTTAGCTGTAAATTTATCACGTTAAAAAAAAGAAAAAAGTATATAACAGCTGGAAAGGGATTTGAATAAAGACGTAAATGTTGATTAAACCACATGCTTAAAAAACACGAATTGTAATTTTGAGTTTATAGTAAAACGAAACCAAATGACAGCATTGTTGTGTCGTTATTTAACTGTTTATTTCTGAGTACCACCATGATGACCAGTTTTAAAATATAGCCATATATGCCTTCATAATTAGCTTTAAACACACAGATGTTTTTGCCGGCATTTATCTGTCTGTGTTCAAGATAACTCAAAAAGTTATCGATGGATTTTGATGAAATTTTCAGGAGTTGTCAGAAATGTGAAAAGGAAGAACTGATTTCATTTTGGGTGTGATCTGGAAGAAATCCTGGATTCTGAATCACTTTCAATTTTTCGATAACATTGCGGTCAATGGGGCCAAAAATTTTGTTTCTCAATAAGTCCATTAATTTTGGCCCAAAACTCATGCAATTTGACTCAGGGATTGACAATGGAAACCTCTATCAAATTTCAGAGGCTGATCCGGATCTGATCCAGAAGGCGGATTTTAGCGCAATATTGGGGGAATTGTTGGACTTGGCGGAGGTCTGCGCTCTCTGAGTGCTTTTCTAGTTGTGGTTATTTATTATCTGAATTGTTACTTTACTGAATCAGACATTTACAACTCTGTCCAACAACTGAATATGCAACAAATATTCTTTATAAGACAATTTTAAGTATCTCAAGCTACACATTTGATTTGAAACATATTTTTAGGGCTGGGCAAGTTAACGCATTATTATCGCGTTAACGCATTAATTTATTAACTACGACATTTATTTTATCACGCGTTAACGCATGTTGCTCACATGCTTTTGTTTTGAAAAGTCTGTTACTGGCTGCTGCGGAACCGGAAGATAATTGGCAGGTAAGCTGAAAACGGACATGGAGAACGGTAAATATCCGTGAATTTTACAGTTCAGGTAGCAACTCAGGTAGCAATATTAACAATTCTGCCTGAAAAAGAAAATTCTGGATGGCAACAAAACTTTGTGGTCATTCCTCCATGTTCCATCAGATCTGCTCCATGTGTTCACTGTCCTGCTGTTCTCTAGCTGGTTACTGCAGTGTGGCTCCATCTAGTGGCACAGATGTGTAATGACAACAGAAAGTATTAAAATATTTTTAAAAAAAAACAGGCATTTTTTTTGTTTTTTTGTGTTAGATTAAAAAATGAAAAACATCATAAAATGTCACTTTTTTTTTTTTTTAATTTTTGATTGACAATTTATAAAATAAAACCAATTCAGTTCTGTGGCCGGTTTTTTCATTTCGTATTTTTGATCCAAGTCTAAAATTGAAATATAAAAAAAAAAAAACAGACATTTTTTTTCTCGTTTTTTTGTGTTAGATTAAAAACCGAAAAACATAATAAAATGTCACTTTTTATTGATTCATTTTTTGATTGATAATTGAAAAAGGAGAGAATGAATGATACACAGATTGGTAAAGTTACTGAACTTCAACATGGACATTTTCATTTTAAAGTTCTCCCAGACGGAGGATTCAACAGAAACAAGGTTATTTGTAACAACTGACAAGTTGAACTCCCCGTTAAAAGTTTCTGCTGTTACCTCAGAAATTACCTGTTTTAATGTTCTGATTGTGCTGAGCCACAATCATTTTGTTCGATTTTGGTTTGTAGACTTTTATTTTTTATAAAAACAGGATGACATTAATGCCCTGGCAGTGGCACTAAGCTTTATTTTATTTTACATTTTTTAAGATGAGATTTACACTAAATATGTGTTACTGACAAGTGCTGATGTTAAAAGTGTTTGAACAACAAATGTTATGGCACTTTAGTTTATATGGCAGCAGAACATTTAAATAAAAGTGACCTTTACACTACTTTTGAATTCATTATTTGATTTTGCGTATACAATGTGATTAATCGTGATTAATCAGGGAAATCATGCGATTAATCACGATTAAAAATTTTAATCGTTGCCCAGCCCTAATATTGATATATATGATTAATTTTTTTTAAGTGAAAATGTGGAAAGTCATGACGTTCCTTCGTACCACCAGGGAGCGCTCGCGTACCACAGTTTGTGCAGAACCAGTGAGTAAATCAGCAGAGCTCTACAAGCTAAGACAGGATTTTGGGGGGGGGTTGGGTTTCATTTATTTTTCTCTTTTTTGATCTTTTTTTCAGTTGTTTTAGTATTTGAAGATTCACGTCCGAGTCAACTTTATCCGAATAGACGACACAGAACGAGATCTTGATTTGTATCGCAACTTTTTGAGCATTACCAAAAATGCTATGATCATTTTTGTGATAATATCTGACAAGCAGAATCCACTGACTCCTACTTAAAGCCACTTAATGTAGCGGCGCCTCTTCTGGCCACATGGGGGCAGCAAATCCTGAGAAAGTGTCCTCAAATCTTTTTTTTTCTGCCCTCATGGATCATTGACGAGGTTTGACTGGGATACCACACCCGCGTACCACCAGAGGGTGCTCGCGTACCACCGGTGGTACGCGTACCACAGTTTGCGCACCACTGATCTAATTAACAGCAGAAATCCCAGTAATATGGCGTCCACCGGGTGGCAGCGCCGGTCCAAACTGGTCGTTACCGCTATCTGAGCTCCTGCTGATTCAAAAGATGCCGATGAACCACGAGGACGAAACCGGGAACAACATCGACAAGCTGAGGCCCAGAAGAACCTCCTGACAGCTGATATTTGATGAACTTTCTGTCTCCGTCACGACCTCAGTAGACGTTAGACGTTCATTTTATGCAAATAAACAAATCTGAAACATCCTAAAGTGAAGTGATGCGACAGTTTCTGGACTTTTCACCGTTAAAAACTTGAGTAATCTGTCATAGTTTGGTTCGTCGTAGCTTGGTGTGTGTTCCTGCCCTCATGAAGCGCTTTAAGCTAATGTAGCGGTCTGCTACCATCTAACGTCTCCTCTTTAGTGAGTTATAAACTCTTTATCAGACATTTACAAACTGCCGAGAAAAGCTCAACATGCCACTTCCATCTTCAAGTAAAACAGCTTTCAAAGAAAACATTTTGGTGCTTTTATTTTGAAAGGAACAATTATAAATGTGATATATTGAAAACGGAGGAATGTCATGAAAGGAAACAAAAAAGAAAACTTTACAAAGTACATTTACATTTGTATGATCTAAAAAAAACAAATTTAAAATATGAAGTTTCAATAAATACTTCAATATATTTAGGCATGCGGATACATATTTCATGATTTACATGTCATTACAGTATAATTCATAAAAATGACTTTTTTTTCCATCTTCATTATTGCACGTACGTCGTGACCGGTTTGAACCAGTCACATGGAAACGATGGTGAAACAGGTGACAAATGAAAGAAAATCTGTACGTCACAATCTGGAAACTATGAACGAATACATAATAAAAATAAACACAGACGGTGGAAACGTCGTCATTAACGGTTCCTGAAAGCTCTGAGGATGAGGAGGGACTGCATGCAGATTACTGATGAAGACGTTAGCAGCAGTTACTCGACTGAAACTGGTTTCTTACAGTCAGAACGACTCAGCATAGATGATGTTTGTGGCGTAATTAAACATCCCGTGACCTCATGACTCTACAGCTGCCTATCTTTGCTCTGACGCAGCGAGCGAGGCAGTTTTCTGAACCGTCTACGTCCCGTATCGTCACTCATCACTCCGTCGCAGCGCCGCACACAGATGTTTCAGGGGACAGATGTTTCAGGGGACAGATGTTCATGAACTGAAGCCCAGAGAGAAGTTCCCCTTCAGTTCATGGACATTTGTTTACTGCTCGTTTTTGTTTCCTACAATCAGAGATGCTCACCGGATTTATAAAATACTTATCTTTAAATTAAAAAAAGGGGCACTTGGTCATAAATTCAAATTTTACTTCAAAGTAAAAAAAAAAGAAATTGTATATTTGCAACTTTGTCTCAAAATCAAGAATTTTTGACATAAAATGACTATTGTAAAACTTCCAGTTTTCTATCACTGTATAACTCAAAAGTGTGGATTTTATAGAACTGAAAACCTTTGTAAAAAAAAAAATTGGCAAAAAAAATTCACAAACTGTGCTTTTAATGACTTTAAAATTTAATAAAACTGTATGAACCAAAATCAAATGTTGGTTCTAAATTTTTAAAATTTGCCATATTGCAGCTTCTTATTTTTTTTTTTTTTAAGAAAAAAAAAATCAAAAATTTTGCAAAATTGTTGCTCACTGTACTTTAACTCTCCATTGTGTCAAACAAATTTCACAAACTGTGCTTTAAATTACTTTCATAAGACTGTATGAACCAAAATCAAATATTAGTTCTAAATTTTTTTTAAAATTTGCCATATTGGAGCTTTTTTTGAATAAATTTTTTGGTCAAAAATTTTTTTTTTTTGCAAAATTGTGCTTTTTTTTTTTTGTCACAAAATGACAACTTTGTTGCAAAACTGCATCTTTGTCTTTAATCACAAATTTCACTAAATATTACAACTTTTTGTTGTAAAATATTGATTTAAAAAATTTTTTTTTAAAGCCTGTCAAAATCACAAATTTAAAATCACAACTTCCAAAAATCGTAAGTGCTGCTTCTGACTGGGAAACAGCTGCTCCATGTTTAAAGGCCACCTGTCAAGTGGGAGGAGCTTGAGCACCACCTGGAGTCCATCTGTGCACGTGTGTTTTTGTAAACTTCAAGAAGGAACGGATGGTTTGGCACCGAGTGCGACGCACAAAGACCTCGACAAACCCGTCTGACACCACGTCTGTCCTCGTTTAGACGAGTGAAGCTACTGAGGCCGCCGGAGAATATTTGATTCATTTATTCGCCGCTGGCCAGTTTCCAGTCTTTATTCTGAGCTCTGAAGCTACAGCTGAAAGTCAACTGCAGCTTTGCATTTTCCAGGCAAACAACAGCACGTCAACCCTCTCATCCAGTTACGAGCAAAAAGAAAATTAAAAAACATTTCTTTGTATTTAGCCACAGTACTTGATGTCAAAGTCAGATTAAAAAATACTAAAAAAAAAACCATTGACAAATGATTCAAAATGAAAAAGAAAAAAAAAAAAATCAGCAACACGAACACACCAAAGTAAAACACAAACTCCAGTTCAGGTGAGGAAAAGACAGCTGAGAGGAAGGCAGCGGAAGAAGACACTCACTCATCAATAAAACCAAGAAACGGGCTCTGCAAAAGAAAAAAAAAAAAAAAAAAGAACGTCACATATGACCTTCACGTGGTCAGGCGTGGAGCGCAGGCGGCCGCCAGCAGAGGGCAGCGAAGCCTCGATAAATCTGCCAACAGCCTTCAGTACGGAAAAGATTTGTGCTTAGAGCACTTTTAATCAATATCAAATAATCTAACGTGTTTACAAAACGTAAAAAATACTCCCATGGGTCTTTAAATCCACGCAAATGCCCCAAAAACCTTTAAAAGCTTGTGATTTATGCTTAACAAAACAGCCACTCCATGTAGCAACGCCACTTCTGACCACATGGGGGCATCACATCACATCACATGACACGGCGAGGGCACCTCCAGTGGGACACAGCGGTATTACAAGATGTGCCAGTCCGTCCTTATTTATTGGGATCATCAGTGGCTCTGTTGTCAACACAGCAGATCTATTTGCCCCCATGTGGTCAGAGGTGGTATTGCTCCAAAGACTGGATTTAAATCTTTAAAAACAGACGCAGGTTAAGTTTCAGCGGAAACTTCAAACATCTGAAGAGTTGAGGTCCATTCAACCGATTTGTGTCTCGTTTTAGTCAAAACGACAAGTCGAGACGCGGCTAAACAATCAAGAGTCCCGATCTGCAGAAACAACCCGGGAGCCGTACGTTCACGCACCTCAAAGAACGATGCTAATAAAACGAGCGCAGCCCAGTTCAAGTACAATCGTTTATACTTCAATGTTTCATAGGCAGGTCCCTAAAATACTGACCTGGCATCGACGGCGTCTGCAGAAGACGGGAAGTAGAGGAGACGCGGGCGGGGGGCGGGAACCAGGAATATTTCCAGAGTTGGTTCAGAGCCGCTGGGGGAGAAAGCTGCTCTGATTGGCTGATTCTCACGCGGCTGACCTGCACACAGCAGGAAGGTCACCTGGTGAATAAAACCGCAGCGGATCAACTAGGGATGCACGATAACTATCGGGCCGAAATTATGATGTCATTCCGATAAGTCCGATATCACCACGAATAGCCCCGATTACAAATATATTTTTGTCAACACGGCAGTGTCTCGCTCCCTCTGAGACTTAAATGACCAGCAGTGAATGTTATGTTCGATTTCTCAATCAGGAAAATCAAGAATACCCCCTCATGCCAGAAAACAACTCGTTAACTCGGTCATAATTTTAGTAGTTGCTAACTTGAATTGATATTCATAGTATTTCTCCCTCATGTTACACATAAAAATAGAAAAGGCTGAAAGAACGACTAGCAAACGAGGGAATGTCAGAATTTACGTTACACCTTGAATGCAGCCTGCAGCACAGCGCTGATCACAACAAACATGGCGGCGTGGAACTTCGTTAAAGTTTCAGAAGAAGATAGTTTGGTGGTTATTTGTGACGAATCCTCCAAGTGAATTCTACGAGGAGGGAAGCACAAGCTTTAATACGTAAAACCTGATCAGCCACCTACAACATAACAATCACTTCCATGGAGTTTTGAAATCGCGCTAACGTGAGCAATGCTAACGTGCTAATGCACCTTATTTCAAGTTAATGTGAGATATCAAATAGGTTTGTTTGATAGCTTTATGAAAATGTTTGAGAGGCTTGACAATAGTTTTTCAACCGAAAAAATAAATATCTGTTCATTTAAAGAGTCTAAACTGATTTTGTTCATAGTATTGATGTAATGATCTTAGGTATATGTGTGTGGTATCGGTTATCAGTATCGGCCTTTAGGAGCTGAAAGTTATCGGTTATCGGTTATCGTGCATCCCTAGGATCAACCAACAAACGAGTTTCCTGCGAGTTTGATGCGTGAGCTGCTGGTGAAGTCGTCTACGACTCTTTAAGTGGCCGAAACAAACACAGATTCACCTCTGAGTCAAACTTGTGATCGGTCCGTTGGGATTCAGAGGTTTTACAAACCAGTTTGTAAAACGTTGGATGCAGCCATTTCAGAAAGTAAAAACGCTTCGGTTGGATTTGCGTTCAGACGCTGTAAACTAAAAGTGTAAATGCTCGTCGTGTCGTAACACGTGAATGTTTTCGGCGAGAATCTCTCTGTCGGCTAAAAGCGACCCGCCAAAGCGAGCTACAGTACGACTCCGATGTAACGAGAGGTCAGAGGTCGCGTCCTCAAACACAAGTATGAAAAGAAACCTCTGCTCTCGTTTAACAAAAAGAAGAGTTTTTTTTTTTTAGTTTTTGTTCAAAAACTGCACCGCGGTGTCCCCAGGTGACCCCGGCTCGTCTCGACTCTTTCCCTTCTTTTTTGGCTCCACGTCTGTCCGAGTTTGACTTTTTAAAAACTCCAACGGGCCTCAGTTCTCCCAGTCGGTGCAGGGGAGGCCTTCGTCCTCGGACTCCGACTCCGGCGAAGCCTCCTTGATCCGCCGCAGGGCCTCGTGGATGCTGCGCGTCAGGGCGTCGGCCGAGTGCGGGAAGCTCTTGGGGCGGCCCTGCTGCTCCGGGCGCGTCCGCACCTTCCTCAGCCGGACGCCCTGGCGGATCTGGGCCAGGATGTTGTTGCTGTCGTCGTCCGGGTCGGGCCCCAGGACCCGCAGCTCGGCCTTCCTCAGGTGGAAGCTGCCCCGTTTGAGGGAGGCCAGGACCTCGTCCATGGGCGAGCTCGCTGCGAACGCGCAGGGTTCAGCTGTTAAACATTCGTACCGAACTAAAGATACAAAACTGTTTTGTGCATTAAACTAAACTTTACCTCTCCTCCACTGCGACGAGTCCAGAGACGAGGTCTTCCTCAGCTTCTTCTTCGCCGTCAGCAGCTGGCTGCTGTCAAAGAAGCGAGGGGAGAACGGCGCCAGGGGCAGCGAGGCCGATTCGGACTCGCATACGTGCTGCCGCACCGGGCTGGGGCTCTCCGAGGGGGGCAGGGATAGAGGGGGTGGAGGGGGCGGGGGGCGAGGAGGGGGAGGAGGAGGAGGGGTTAAGGTGAGGATGGATGGAGAGGACGGGAGAGGAGGCAGAGAGAGGAAAGGAGGCGAGGCGTCGAGGCGCTGGAGGCCGACGGTCGGCAGGGAGGCGCCGTCGCAGGCGTAGGCGTCGGGCGGGGGAGGGGCGGAGAGTTCCGGGAGATCCGAGATGGCGGGGTCGGTCTGGACGCTGACCGCCTGGGTGCTGGGCTGCTGGTGCGCCGCTCGCCTCCGACCGTGGGGCGGAGTCAGACGCAGCCGGCTGGACCTCAGAGTCACCTGACCTGGATAACGCTGCGCGGGAAGACGGAGAAAGACGGACGACGTTCAGATGATTCAAAGAGTTGCAGACATGAAACTGCTCGACGTGGCAGTGACTGACCACATGGGGGCAGAGTTTCCCAACAAAGTTCATGTTCAAGCTGCATCTGGTTCAGCGTCGTCCTGCTGAAATACACCAGACCTTCCCTGAAATAGACGTCACCTGGAGCAGATGTTGCTCTGAAACCTTTATAGATCCTTCCAGAACATGCCAGCGGTCCATAACATGAACCTCTGCACCTCCAGAACATCAGAGATGCTTCAGGACTGAACGCTAAAGATGTCAGATCTGGACCGGTCTGACCAGAGAACTCTTTCCCACTTTGAAACAGTCCAGTTTAAATGAGTCTTGGTCCACAGGACACGACGGTTCTTCTGTGTCCAAATATGACTTCCTGGATGATGATGGAGCTTTGGTTAGTATCTGCAGACGGAACGGTGGACTGTGTTTACCGACGGCGGTTTCTGGACCCATTTCATCTGGAGATGACGAGATCTGCAAAGCCTTTGCAATCTGACATTGCAGGAACATTGTTTTTAGTATTATAGGGTTGGGGTGAGTATTGGCAAGGACCTCACAATACGATATGTATCATGATTCTTGGGCCACGGTGCGATATTATCGCGATATCAGGTTATATTGCGATATTCTACTCAGTTAATATCAAAATTAAAAGTACAGCTGAAAAATCAAGTTGCTGTATATGTTCATCAGATGATATTGATCATTCAGAATGCTTCTATTTATTGCATATACAATCTATTTATTGTTTATTATTAGTGTTTTTGCACATTTAAGCAAAATCGATATTATATCGCTATTTATTGTTACAGACCTGTAACATGTTACAGGTCTGTAACAATATATTGCGATATAATATCAATTTTTACAGACCTGGGGCCCGATCGTACACCTCCCGCTCTCCGCTAACCACCACCCACAAATTGCTGATTTAGGAACCTCCGCTAACCGCTAATGCAATGAAAAGACGCTCCCTAGCAGTTTGCGGGTAGCGCAACCTGCTCTTAAAGGCAATGGCTACTGACGCACTGAACAGGTGGAACGCCCTAACCACTCCCATGCATAATATACGCATAATATAGCGGTTATAGCGGTTATAGCGCAGGTAAGATCCACGGGTTTAGGGAGGTGGAAGATTGCGTTCTTTGCGGGGGAATGCCCCTCCCGCTACCCGCTATCCCTTAATAGTGGCTTTAGGAGGTTTGGCGGAAGATCGAGCCCCTGATATCAGTTCACTCAGTATTTCCCGCAGCGCTTTCTCGTTAAGGCAGCCACTAAGGGTGTGAAAAAAAAATCGATATATCGTGATTTTCGGCCGCCTGATATATCGATTTTTCAGCTCCTAATATCCGATTTTTAGGAAAATTAATTAATTCACTAAAATGTGCAAAAACACTAATAATAAACAATAAATAGGTTGTTTTGAGGCAAATAGTTTTTAATCAATTTGTCCTCTGAATGATCAAGATCATCTGATGAACATATACAGCAACTTGATTTTTCATCTCTACTTTTATTTTTGATATTAACTGGGTGGAATATCGCGATATCGTGATAATATCGTTTCGTGACCCAAGTATCACGATACATATAGTATTGTGAGGTCCTTGCCAATACTCACCCCTAGCGGCTGCCTTAGGAAGCTCACGCTACAGCCTTGCCAACCCCCCCCCCCAAAATTAAAAAAAAAAAAAAAAAAACACCCAAAGTTTTAATGCTTTGCCAGGCTAAGACTGAATTCTGGTTGGACTATGCCGTGTCTGTCATGGCAGAGGACTTATTTTCTTTGATCATCAGAAGAGACGTGTGGAAAATACCTGTTGTCTTCATTGTCGTCATCGGTAAAATATATGTGAAAAGGTAGGTAGTTAAGTACAACTGATCATCGAAACTTAGTATTTATACTGTGTCAGACCAAGTTCCTGCTCATGTGCTCTGTTAAATCAAGTTAGGCTTTATGTCTTGATTTCGATATGTTTGCATGTTTGTTTGATGTTAACACGCGGCTATCCGTGCAAAAAAACCTGGTCCCGGCTGACGACACCGCCTTGACTAGGCAACTTCCTGCGGGAAACACTGGTTAACTTCATGAGTTCATAGACGTTCTCCAGATGAAGCTCAACTCTTCTGAGTCTCAAATTTGAAATGAGCTCATTTAGTAGATCAGATTGTAAAGTTTCCCAGTTTAAATGTTATGTTACGTTATCCGTGTTCAGTTGGGGATGAAAAACTGGCTCATGTGATCTGAAGGTCTTTTAGTTTTATTTTTATTTAAATTCTAGAAAAACGTCCTCTCACCTGTTTCAGGCTGCGAAGTCTGTCCAGAGTCCTCTGTCTCTCCTGACTCACTCGGTTCTGTTTGGCTTCTTCGTCCTCCTCGGTTTCTGCTCCCTGTCAAAGACAGGACGACAGCACGGTTCAGTTCGGCCCAGTTCGGTGAAGGATGGTCTCAAGGAAACACAACCACGACTCTCAGGGGGACTGTTATCCAAAACCCAAAACTGAGCTGAGCGTGCTACAATTAAATCATAAAAATAAGCTCCGCCCTCAAGAAAGCAACAAAACAAGAAAGCGCATCTTGGAGACGTCTTTCTGTGTCTAATGTGTAACTGCGACTTCTTGTCCTGCACCATAAACGTAAACATACTGGCCACGGTTACATGATGTTTTTTAATTCGGAATTAATTATTCCGAATTAAACTATTTTCCTTCGAGTTTACATGGAAATAGTAATTCCGAATTGAGGTTTACATGGAAAGCACATTTGATCAGCTTTATCCAATTCCGCTTAAGGTCTGGGGGTTGGGAAGGGTTCTGATTGGATGGGGGGGGGCGTAAGGTCTACCGGAAGTAAACAAACTTACTCGATTAGCAACAACATGGAGGACTACATTATTAGCATCCTTTTTGGATTTGTTTTGATTTTATTTTTAAAGCAGCAGCACGACGACATCATGTCGATGATTTTCTTTCGAAAACAAGCCCAGCGCGGAATATAAGCGTCATCGTGACAGACGGGCAAGGGAACTAGCATGCGCAGAAAGACCAGAATTAATTTAAAGTGGAATGAGTGTATACATGACCGCTGAATTATTCTATTCGGATTTAAAATTAGAATAAACCAGCCACTTACTTCGGATTTAAGTTTAATTCGGGATGGACATTTTCATTCGGAATTAGGTTTTTACGTGGTAATTTTTAATCATTTTAAATCAGATTTAATTTTAATTCTGAATTAAAGAAGGAATTAAACTTCCCATGTAAACGCACTAATTGATGAAATATGAGTTAAGGGTGGAACGAGTGCATCTGCTGTCAAATCTCACCTGCAGGGAGTCTGAGTCGATGCTGCTTCCACACCGTTGTTGTATCTTCTGCTTGTGATTAGCGATGCAGATTTCCTGATGAAGAAAAAACACACAAGGTGACGCGTCGCACTGACAAAACGTCTGGACCTTCAGACCGCGACGCCCGGAGGCGCCGTGACTCACCTTCTTGTTCTTGAGGTAGACCTTTTTGGCGGTGATGCGGCCCCTGCGGGCCTCCAGCTGCCGCGTCCTCTGCTGCAGGACGCCCAGTTCCTCCTCTCTGAGGGGCGACGGCGGGCTGACGGGGTCTTCCTCGCCCTTCATGGCGTCGGGGCTCTCGAAGGCATCGTAGTACACCACCTCATCCTGTCGCTCTGGCAGAGCGTCAGAAAACAGATTCAGTTAAAAAGCTGTCGTTCACGTTTGCTGACTTGCAGAGCACGAGGCGGGCGTGAACCGCCGCTGGAGGTTGTCTGGACTCGCTCCTCCCGAGGGTGGGGGGGTGGGGGTGAGTCACACTGGGCTACGGGGGGGGGGGGGGCGCTCACCCATCATCTGCCTGCGCAGACTCTGCAGCTGCGCAGTCAGCAGCAGCTCCTCGCAGCGCAGCACCTCGGCCTGGACGTCGTAGAGCTGCAGCTGCAGCTCGTAGTAGAGCGCCTCCAGCTGGTCCAGGCGCAGCATGGCGTCCTCTCCACCCTGCAGGTTCTGCATCTGCGAAACCACACCCACACGGTTGCATCACTGTCCGCCTGCAGGCCTGGAGACTTTCCCAAAGACAAGCGTTGTTTAAAGTGTGAGAGGGCCCGGCTGAAACTGGCCCCAACGCCGTGTTGTAGCTCTAGTTCTTTAAGTGTCGGACTACGACACAAATTAAAAATAGGGCTGGGCAACTTAACGTGTTATTATCGCGTTAACTCATTAATTTATTAAGGCCAACATTTATTTTATCGCGCGTTAACGCATGTTGCTCAGATGCTTTTATTTTGAAAGTTACTGGCTGCTGCGGAACTGGAAGACAACTGGCAGATAAACATGCAGAAAAGCTAAAACAGACATGGAGAACGGTAAAAATCAGTGAACTTTACAGTTCAGGTAGCAACTCAGGTAGTAATATTAACAATTCTGTTTAAAAACAAAAATTCTGGACTGCAACAAAACTTTCACATCATTCCTCCATGTTCCATCAGATCTGCTCCATGTGTTCACTGTCCTGCTGTTCTCTAGCTGGTTACTGCAGTGCAGCTCCATCTAGTGGCACAGATGTGTCATGACAACAGAAAGTCCAGTCCTCCATTATAAAACAAATTCAGTCCTGTGCCCGTTTTTTCATTCTGTATTTTTAATCCAAGTCTAAAATTGAAATATAAAAAAAAAACAGGCTTTTTTTTTTGTTTTGTTTGTGCTAGATTAGAAAACAAAAAACGTAATAAAATGTCACTTTTAAATTTTTTTTAAATTTTTGATTGACAATTGAAAATGGAAAGAATGATTGATACACGGATTGGTAAAGTTACAGAACTTTAACATGGACATTTTAATTTTAAAGTTCTCCCAGACGGAGGATTCAACAGAAACAAGGTTATTTGTAACAACTGACAAGTTGAACTCCCTGTTGGATTTTGTTGGTAGACTTTTTAAATTTTTTTTTATAAAAACAGGATGACATTAATGCCCTGGCAGTGGCAATAAGCTTTATTTTATTTTACATTTTTTAAGATGAGATTTACACTAAATATGTGTTACTGACAAGTGCTGATGTTAAAAGTGTTTGAACAACAAATGTTATGACACTTTAGTTCATATGGCAGCAGAACATTTAAATAAAAGTGCATTTTACACTACTTTTAAATTCATTATTTGATTCTGCGTATACAATGCGATTAATCGTGATTAATCAGGGAAATCATGCGATTAATCGCAATTAAATTTTTAATCGTTGCCCAGCCCTAATTTAAAAAAAAAAAAAAAAAAAAACTGTGGCATTTAAGTCAAGTTTCACAAGTCCAGCAAACATTTGACCTGCCAGTCTCTCCTAATGAGTCATTTCCACTGTTGTTCACCAGGACGTTATTCCCTCCATTACAGGATGCCGGAGCCATGAGCTCATTTTTCTAACACGGCCATTATCTCGTTTTTTTTTTTTCTTCTAACTCCGAGTCCAAGTCTTGTTGTTGCAGCTTTTTTAGAGGACACACACCCAGATAAAAGTCTGAATCTAGAAAGAAGCAGCAGATCATTTTTTTTTCTTTTACTTTTCTTACCTCCTCCTTCAGGCTGTGCTTCTTCTTCTGCTCCAGGCAGATCTCTCTGGCCCTCATCAGCTGCAGGGTTTCCTTGGAGACGGCGTACTGCAGCCGCTCCATACGTTCGACCGCCGCCGCCCACGCCGACTTCCCGAACTTCCTCTGGTCCGCACGCATCCGCTCGTACAGAGCTGCAACAGTGAGTCGGCCGATAACGTTAATAGGTGAATACTTATTGATTAACATGAAAATAAACATCAAAACATCAGGGGTCAAAGGTCAACGCGTCCCCGGTGAGGAGCGGCGCCGCCTCCCCGTTTACCTTTCTGAGCTCGAACCGTCGTTTCGAAGAACTTGACGGTCAGGTCCTGGATGGAGAGCACGGCGGCGTGAGCCTTCTTCTTCTTCTGCCACTCTCCTCGTCCTCCCTCCTGAGCGCCTCCACGCGACGGGGGCCCAGGCGCTCCGTCTCCAGGGAGATCTGACGGCGGGAAGAGCGGGTCATCAGAACAGAGACACCCGTCCCTCGAGACGACGCTCTGCGGCTACGTCTAGGCTAACGGGCGCCGTCAAAGTCATCCAGCTGCCTTTTCCAGTTTGCAGTGCATCCTTCCTCTAGACCAGTCCTTCTCAAGCACTGGAGGGTGCGCCCCCTTGGGAGGGGTGACCCCGAGGAACATGCTTTTTTTTGCTGTAATAAAGTGTAATTACATATATACTCCAGTAGGGGGCAGTGGCGCTCTCATTGTCACTGTGTGTTCAGGGAGTATTAGCTATAATGTGTTGTTTTTTTTGCACGGACATGTGCACACAGAGCAGAAGATATGAAGAGAAAAAAACCCTCGAGAGACACCACAGAAAAATATCTCACAGGGATGAAAAGAAAGATGGAGAGAGATGGAGATAACGAGACAAACGGAAGACAGATATCCTCTGAAAAACATCCCACTAATCATCTGCAGTACCAGGAGGTTACAGAAGGTGGCGACGACAGCGACGCACGTCTGCGTGCATCCACGCTGAGTGATACCAACCCAGCGTCCTGCTGTCAGAAACCCTGTGCTAGCCGCTAATTACGAGCCAAAAATAGCACAATACAGTGATCCCTTATATTTCGCGGTTAATGGGGACCAGTGCCCCCCTGCGAAAATCAGAATCTGCGAACTGGAGCTGGAGCACTCAGAGCCTCAATAATGTGTTTAAAATATGTTTAAAAACCACAAAAAACTAGCGAGACACTGCAGCGAAACAAGACAAAGGCTCAACTGTGGTCTTTCTGTTACCTTCACAGCCTCTGGTCTCTGAACCGTAGTAAAGAAACCGCTGCTATTGTGCTATTTTTGGCTCGTAATTAGCGGCTAACACGCTAACAAACAACAACACGCCGGTCTCGATTAACCGCGAAAAATAAGGGATCACTGTATACAGCAACTTGATTTTTCATCTCTACTTTAATTTTGATATTAACTGGGTAGAATAAATATCGCAATATATCAAAATGATATTCAAATATATAGTAATATCGTACCGTGACCCAAGTATCATGATACATATCGTATTGCGAGGGTCCTTGCCAATAGACCTTTTGCACGTGACAGTCAGGTTCGTACACACTGCAGTCGTCAAATGATTAGAACCAACTAAAAACTTCCGTACCTGTATTTCCGCGCCCCCATGTTGACTGAGTGAAAACAAATTCGGCTCCCATCTTCTTGATGTCGTATCACCTGACGAGCAGTCCCCTTCAGATCCTGTCGCATGTGTAAATCTGTCGTGTTCAAGTGGAGCGCGTCGGAGTGCGAAATATTTGTAGGATTCCACGCTTTTATAGGCCTTAAGAGTTTCCTTGGTGTACGCTGATGACTTGTTCATCAGATAATTATATATGTCCGGGTACTCGAGGTCGGGGACTTTCTTTACCTGGGCAGATGGCAGTAGCTACGGGTCGTGTTCTAGGCCTGAAATCTGCAATTTCTCCTGGTATTGTTCCTTTTCCGACCCATTTAGACCTTGAACATGGTCTGCATGAAAAGCACTATCAGCACTATCATGATATTCCGCGTAACTTGCACAAAGACTATGTGATCGCTTTAGCCATAGCTTGTTGTTGTTTTCACTCCAATATGGCGACGGCGCTCTGTCATCAAGGCGTGTGTCACGTGACTACTACTAACGGGTACGGGTTTGATTCACGACGCTGAGGTCATTTTTCACCAAACTCGTGTCGAGCCATGTGAAAAAAGTGAGATCAGGGGAAAGCGGTGCCACGTGAAGTCCTGTCTGAGGAATACAACCCCCCCCCCACTTTCCACCAGAAGAGTATATGGAACAAAAATGTACAAGATCATAAAGTGACTCCCCTTCAGGGCCTCGCAGCACAGGCAACCAGACTGTAGTACGTCAACGCGAAGCAGATGTGTGTAGGTCCTCCAAAATAAACAAAGCTATAGTAAAACCACCGACAAACCTCAAAAAGACACTCGTTTATGGCGAGCAGGGTAGTCGTGAGCGCGTGTGCGTCTGCACGTGAGGCACGAGCACTGGGAGTGGTTTCTGGGGTTAAACTGGGAGTGATGGGGGCGGAGAGATTAAACCAGAGAGGAAAACAGTCTGGCTGGGAATAAAGTCCATACAGGAACATTAGAAACCAAACTGAACCGTGAGGCGCTGAAGTCGCGACCTCGCTGATGAGGAAGCAAACCGGTTTCAAACGACGGTGAGTCGGGCCTTCAGGCTTCAGTCAGACCTGGTGACGGCAACGTTTAAAACACGCCGTTGCTCATGTCCCCACTGACCTCAGACGAATCAAACTGGAGCCCAACAGTTGATCCATCAACGCCGCCTCCTGACTGGGACGCTGTTAGACCGGTTTTATGCAAAACAGAAAGATTTAAAAATAACTGCTGGTTTATTTTATTAGCAGCTGATCAGAAATAAGGACACACAAAAAAACACGTCTAAAGAGAGTTTTTACATCCACGCGGACCCTCAGCAATGAGATGGAAACATTATAGATCATCGTCTGAGCTCTAAATAACTCTAAATAATAAATAATAATAAAAAAAAGACTTCCTGATTCTCTCTGATTTCTTTTTCTTTTCTTGAACGCATCACTGCTGTAGCAACGATCGCTTCTCTGGGATGGCTGCTGATGTCTTTCCTCCTTGGCGCTGTGCCCACGGATACCTGAATGCTCCGGGCCAGAAAGCGTCTGCCCCCACAGAGGAGCTTTAACGCTCCGTCGGCTCATCCAGCGACGCCTATTAGATGCTTAGCGATGATCTTCACTAGTTAACGCGTTATTATCGCGTTAACGCATTAATTTATTAACGCCAACATTTATTTTATTGCGCGTTAACGCATGTAGCTCACATGCTTTTGTTTTGAAAAGTCTGTTACTGGCTGCTACGGAACCGGAAAACAGTAAACTTAAGGAAAAGCTAAAACAGACATGGAGAACGGTAAAATTTCGTGAACTTTACAGTTCGGGTAGCAACTCAGGTAGAAATATTAACAATTCTGTCTGAAAAAAAAAAAATTCTGGACTGCAACAAAACTTTGTGGTCAGTCCTCCATGTTCCAAATCTGCTCCATGTGTTCACTGTCCTGCTGTTCTCTAGCTGGTTACTGCAGTGCGGCTCCATCTAGTGGCACAGATGTGTAATGACAACAGAAAGTCCAGTCCTCAATTATAAAACAAATTCAGTTCTGTGGCCCGTTTTTTAATTTCGTATTTTTGATCCAAGTCTAACATTGAAATATAAAAGTGACCTTTACACTTTACACTACTTTTGAATTCATTATTTGATTTTGCGTATACAATGCGATTAATCGCGATTAATCAGTGAAATAATTGCGATTAAAAATGTTCATCTTTGCCCAGCCTTAATCCTCACTGATGGTTCCAGTTGAACCTGAGCTGAGAAGACGAGTCTATTCGTCAAAGCAGAGACCATGTGACTCACTTCCTGTATACCAATTCAAAGGGAGGGGGGGGTTGGGTGGGGGCGGAGCCTCTTAACACCTCTGGACAACAGTGGCTGGTGACCAAAGGCAGATGTGTCAGGCTCTAAAAATAGAGGCGACAGCAGATCTGGATGCTAACAGCAGGATGCTAACAGCAGGATGCCATCATGGCGGCTGTGATCTCATGTAGCTAAAGACCACGCGGCTGCGAGAGACGCTGAGGAGATGCTAATGCTTCAGAAAGCTGGAAATAACAGATCACAGATTTCCCATCGTTTTAGGGCAGCATCTTTAGAAACTGGAGAATCTCCGGATATTTGCATCCGTTCACCTTAATGACTCCATCAAACACAAATCACCCCTCAGGCTGCGACCCACATCAAACCAGGCCACCAAAATACCTAATTTGCATATTATTCTATGCAGCATTTCCAGATTTGTGTACAATTTGCCTCACAGACGGAGGTGAAACTCAGCAGGCGTTTCGGGGAAACACCCCGGCGGCCGTTGCCATGTAACGACGCGACGGTAACCGGAGCTCGTCCGCGGTGCGACGACCTCAGATACGTTAGAGCGGAGCCACATTTTTAATTCATGGGGGCAACACGACACCAACGCTTCACCACCCTGACGTGCAACAGATGCGTCCCACGATGCAACACCTGCCCCTTTGATTGGCAGGTCTGCAGACGCGGTCTGGAGGCGTTTACCGAGAAACAAATCAGTTTTAAAGAGGAAGGTTTATTCATTCAACAGAAAAACTGCAGCGAGTACCTCTGCTACATGGTCATTTTAAACATTTTAAACTTTAATCCCCATCCTGGACCCGTTATCTGGGTCTGGTACCCTTCTGTTCACATCGGTACAGAACGTACCGGAACAATCCTGCTACTGAAAACAGCTGAGATGGCTGCAGAAGAGCTCACAACTCTTTGGATCAAGAAAAAAAGTCTCTATTGCAAAAACAACAACATTCGGTGGATGACTTTTGTTGACACTTTTCCCTCCATGAACGTCACATGACTTGTTTCTCCTGTCCAATGGTGTCAAAGGAAGTTTCTGCTACAAGTCCAGACTAGTTCTTTGTACTGAGGAGGACAGTTGGGACGACAGCGATCTTGAATGAATCCGCTTAAATATTTACTCAAAACCACAACATCAACCCATTTAGGTGTCAGACATGAAACCTCTTTAAGTCTCTTAAAGTGACGGCGTTCAGGAGTTTGGACGTTAACATCAAATGCAGAACAACAGGCTGCATCACCGTCGTATCAGTGTTGCAGGTGTGCAGCGGTTGCGTAAAAACGACGAGGAGGCAGTGTGTCTGAGATGCGCCGCCAATTAACCAATCAGAAGCTTCCAAAGCCGTGACATCATCATTATTTAATATGGTGAATGTAAACTTCTGGTTTCAACTGTGTCGTCAAGAGCTGATGTCCTACATTAGGAGTGAAGCTACATTTACAAGTTAGCGTTATTGAAGAGGCTAAGTGGTCTCATCGTCATCATCGCCATCGTCATCATCATCATCATCACCGTCGTCGCCATCGTCGTCATCATCACCGTCATCGCCATCATCATCATCATCACCGTCATCATCATCGTCGTCACCGTCGTCGTCATCATCATCATCACCGTCATCCCATCATCGTCGTCATCATCGTCGTCATCATCATCGTCGTCATCATCATCGTCGTCATCACCGTCATCATCGTCATCATCGTCGTCACCGTCGTCGTCATCATCATCACCGTCATCATCGTCGTCGTCATCATCACCGCCATCGTCGTCATCATTATCATCACCGTCATCATCATCGTCGTCACCGTCGTCGTCATCATCACCGTCATCGCCATCATCATCATCACCGTCATCCCATCATCGTCGTCATCATCGTCGTCATCATCATCGTCATCACCGTCATCATCATCATCGTCGTCATCATCATCATCATCGTCATCATCGTCATCATCGTCATCATCACCGTCATCATCGTCGTCGTCATCATCATCATCATCATCATCGTCGTCGTCATCATCACCGCCATCGTCGTCATCATTATCATCACCGTCATCATCATCGTCGTCACCGTCGTCGTCATCATCACGGTCATCGCCGTCATCATCATCACCGTCATCATCATCACCGTCATCATCATCGTCGTCACCGTCGTCGTCATCATCACCGTCATCGCCATCATCATCATCACCGTCATCATCATCACCGTCATCATCATCGTCGTCACCGTCGTCGTCATCATCATCACCGTCATCATCATCGTCGTCACCGTCGTCGTCATCATCATCAACACCGTCATCCCATCATCGTCGTCATCATCACCGTCATCATCACCGTCATCGTCGTCATCATCATCGTCGTCATCACCGTCATCATCGTCGTCGTCATCATCATCATCACCGTCATCCCATCATCGTCGTCATCATCGTCGTCATCATCACCGTCATCGTCATCGTCGTCATCACCGTCATCATCGTCATCATCGTCGTCACCGTCGTCGTCATCATCATCATCGTCGTCGTCATCATCACCGCCATCGTCGTCATCATTATCATCACCGTCATCATCATCGTCGTCACCACTGTCGTCGTCATCATCACGGTCATCGCCGTCATCATCATCATCACCGTCATCATCATCACCGTCATCATCATCGTCGTCACCGTCGTCGTCATCATCATCATCACCGTCATCGCCATCATCATCATCACCGTCATCATCATCACCGTCATCATCATCGTCGTCACCGTCGTCGTCATCATCACCGTCATCATCATCGTCGTCACCGTCGTCGTCATCATCATCAACACCGTCATCCCATCATCGTCGTCATCATCACCGTCATCGTCGTCATCATCATCGTCGTCATCACCGTCATCATCGTCGTCACCGTCGTCGTCGTCATCATCATCATCACCGTCATCCCATCATCGTCGTCATCATCATCATCATCGTCGTCATCGTCATCATCATCATCATCGTCGTCATCATCACCGTCATCATCATCATCATCATCGTCGTCGTCATCATCACCGTCATCGCCATCATCATCATCACCGTCATCATCATCACCATCATCACCGTCATCATCATCATCCGTCGTCACGTCGTCATCATCACCGTCATCATCGTCGTCACCGTCGTCGTCATCATCATCATCATCACCGTCATCCCATCATCGTCGTCATCATCACGGCCATCGTCGTCATCATCATCGTCGTCATCACCGTCATCATCGTCGTCACCGTCGTCGTCATCATCATCATCACCGTCATCCCATCATCGTCGTCATCATCACCGTCATCGTCGTCATCATCATCGTCGTCATCACCGTCATCATCATCATCATCGTCGTCGTCATCATCACCGCCATCGTCGTCATCATCATCATCACCGTCATCATCGTCACTGTCGTCGTCATCATCACCGTCATCATCATCATCACCCTCATTATCATCGTCATCATCATCACCGTCATCATCATCATCATCATCATCATCACCGCCATCGTCGTCATCATCATCATCACCGTCATCATCATCATCATCACCATCATCATCATTTAATATCGTGAATTAAATAATGACAACTAGGGGTGAGTATTGGCAAGGACCTCGCAATACGATGGTTATCATGATACTTGGGTCACAGAAACTTCTGGATTAGGGTTAGGGTTAGAGCTGTTGTCCTACATTAGGAAGATGAAGCTACATTTACAAGTCAGCGTTATTGAAGAGGCTGAGTGGTCTCATCGTCATCATCATCATCATTATCATCGTCATCATCGTTTGCTTCTCCTGTTCAGACTCGCTCTACCAACTAACTTCTGAGGTAACAGCAGAAACTTTTAATGGGGAGTTCAACCCACTGCTGCAGAAATGTTTCCCAGCAGCACCGTTAGATTCACGTCACCTGTCTGGTGTGTTCACACCTGCAACAAAGACCTGCAAGACCCTCACACCTTCACTCGTCTTCACCCCCCCCCCCCCCCAATGAAACTGAAAGGATGGAAACTAGGTGTAACAGAGGTGACTGTGTGCTGATTCCCGCCTCGCGGCCTCGTCAGTCAGAGGAACTTCCTGCATCACTGACTCATTATCATACAGGTTGTTTTCGAGCCGTTGGATCGCCCCGAGGGGAGCAGGTGGCCGAGGTGGAAAACTTTCAAACGTCTGATCCAGACCAGAGCTCCCACGACTGGAGGATCAGGGATTCATCTGAGAACATTTACTCTTTTTTTTCCTTCCACACTTTTATATCAAAAGAGCTGTTAAAAGCAGCAGTTGTTCTGGCTGCTGCCTCCATTCAGTGAGAAGAAATGACAAAAGGGTAAAAAGTAGCAATTCTGGCTTTTAAACCAAACAAAGCGCAACTAGTTCTGGGTGTGAATCAAAAGGTATTGAATGTTGGGAAAATGTTGTGATTATTAAGCATAAAGTTAAATTTTTAGATGGTCGTTTTTGACAGCGTTGCACTATTTCTGCAGTTTTATAAAAGATTAACCTCACAATATGATATGCATCATGATACTTGGGTCACGGTACAATATCATGATATCGCGATATATTGCGATATTCTAGTCAAAGTCAGGTTAATTTGTCAATTCCTTCACATGTACGTGACATATAAGCAATCGAAATTACGTTTCACACTATCCTAGCGTACGCATTAGGACAAAAACAGTTTCTTAAACCCTCAGAAAAAAAAACATTCAAGTAGAGCAAAGTGATGAGTGCAAAATAGTGAGTGTAATAGAGATAAATAGAATCTAAAATAATAATAAATAATTAAAAAAATAAAGTAACCAGTATGTAAACAGTGTAGTGCAAGAACAGCAAAAAAAAGTATATAAACATTGTAAACAAGGACCAGTTAATATCAAAATTAAAATAAATGAAAAATCAAGTTGCTGTATATGTTCATCAGATGATATTGATCATTCAGAGGACAAATTGAGTCAAAACAACCTATTTATTGTTTATTATATGTGTGTTTTTGCACATTTAACAAATAAATAAAATAAATAGAATAAAATTTTCCAAAAAAGAAAAACACTATTAGTAGCTGGAAAATCGATATTATATTGGGCGGCCTAAAATCGCGATATATTGCCAAATTGATTTTTTTTCTATACCCCTATGTGTGACTGGACCCACATTGATCCGATCTCCGTGCACGACCCTGGCTCAGTGACCACGGCTGTCCAGAGAAGATTAAAACGAAACTTCAAAGCTTCTTTTCCTGGGGGGCTGCATCAACGGGGAGCGCGGGAGCTGCGCTAGATTACGTGCACAACGCAGCCAAACACGGGACAAAATGATTCATAACTGGTTGCAAAAATAAAAAAAAATGTTGTTTATGTCTTTATATTCAATTCAAAAAAACTCAATTCAAAATACTTTATTAATCCCCCAAGGGGGAAATTCAAGTTTCAGTACACCAGGAGAAATCTGGTGTACTAGAGGAGCTGCTAGTGTCCAGCGCTCCTTTTCATGCCCGGTCCCGTGGTCTGAGTGCTAACTCCAGATAACAGCCGTTAGCAGTCGTTAAAACAGTTAACAGCCGTTAGAACCAGTATATCTCCATAACGATGACAAGTGAGATATCTCCAGGTCAGAGGAGGAAACACCGATGAACCAGACCGTCTCCTCTGGGAAGACCGAGCTCCATTCAGTCCGGCGAGCGACGGAGCCGACCGTCCCAGAGCCCGGTTCATCATGCGGACCGGACCAGGCCGTTGTCATCTCCCCCGGCGGTGCTGGGCCCCACCAGGTCACCAGACGGCCCCTGCCAGGTCAGCTGACCCATCCGGCGTGTAGACTGCTGGACGGGGCAGCATGCCGCCGCCGCACGTTGGGGTCTCCTGTCCCGGCTCCGCACGCTGCAGCCCGGATCCAGTGGGGTGGTTGCCGCAGGTAGCAGTTCAGGGCTACTTAGCTTAGCTTAGCTTTCCCGAACCGGCCTCCAGCGACACCGTCCATGTCCGCGGCGGCAGGTCTCCACCAGCCGCAAGAGGACCGGTCTGCCCCCCGCAGACAGTATGTAGACATCCGACCGCAGATCACCACAAACCGGACACAAACTGGAGCGTCCAGCGTTCAACGTCCAGCGTAGCAGAGACAAGTCCCGGAGCAGCAGCGAGAAGCGTCCATACCAGGCGTCGATATTAGGGCTGGGCAACGATTTAAAAATTTTAATCGCGATTAATCGCGTGATTACTCCGGTCAATCACGATTAATCGCACTGTATACGCAAAATCAAAGTAGTGTAAAGGTCACTTTTATTTAAATGTTCTGCTGCCATATGAACTAAAGTGTCATAACATTTGTTGTTCAAACACTTTTAACATCAGCACTTGTCAGTAACACATATTTAGTGTAAATCTCATCTTTAAAAAAGTAAAATAAAATAAAGCTTATTGCCAATGCCAGGGCATTAATATCATCCTGTTTTTATAAAAAATTTTTAAAAAAAAGTCTACAAACAAAATCCAACAAAATGATTGTGTCTCAGCACAATCAGAACATTAAAACAGGTAATTTCTGAGGTAACAGCAGAAACTTTTAACGGGGAGTTCAACTTGTCAGTTGTTACAAATAACCTTGTTTCTGTTGAATCCTCTGTCTGAAAGAACTTTAAAATGAAAATGTCCACGTTAAAGTTCTGTAACTTTAACAATCCATGTATCAATCATTCTTTCCATTTTCAATTGTCAATCAAAAATTTAAAAAAAATTAAAAAGTGACATTTTATTACGTTTTTCATTTTTTAATCTAACACAGAAAACGAAAAAATGCCTGTTTTTTTTATATTTCAATTTTAGACTTTGATCAAAAATACGAAATGAAAAAACGGGCCACAGAACTGAATTTGTTTTATAATGGAGGACTGGACTTTCTGTTGTCATTACACATCTGTGCCACTAGATGGAGCTGCACTGCAGTAACCAGTCCAGAATTTTTGTTTTTTAGACAGAATTGTTAATATTGCTACCTGAGTTGATACCCGAACTGTAAAGTTCACGGATTTTTACCGTTCTCCATGTCTGTTTTAGCTTTACTGCATATTTACCTGCTAATTGTCTTCCGGTTCCGCAGCAGCCAGTAACACTTTTCAAAATAAAAGCAAACATGCGTTAACGCGCGATAAAATAAATGTCGGCATTAATAAATTAATGAGTTAATGCGATAATAACGCGTTAACTTGCCCAGCCTTAGTTAATATATAATGACAAGTTCTGTTCTCACACTTCTTTAATGTCCTCAGCTTCCGTTGGTTTGATTTAATATAATAAATAGATGCTATATGTCACTTTAAATCATTTAAAATAAAACATTTCCTTTTACGCATTTAAAGCTGTAGATTAACCCAGATTTAGTGCACTTTAGAGCATTTCTGGCAGCTGGATGCATAAACGTCCGTGAAAAACAAGACTTAGTGATAATTTTTTACTGTCTTTTAAAAAAGGGATTCAACAAAATGATGCAACCAGACCTCTGCTGCACGCAGAGCATTTTTTTGGCGATTCGGTTAAAATTCTTTCTTTAGATCAGCACCCACCCAAGAACCCGAATACCATCATAATCCACAGTCATAAACACTCCCACGCGCACACACAGCTGCTCGTGTTTGCTAGCGACGCCACGCTGGGAGAGGAATGCAGTTCAGAGGAGACGTACGACAGCCGAGGGTGCGATCGTCTGGAGGGGGGAAGCGACGACACCTCGATTCTTCTGTTTTAGATTCGTTGGCGTGTCTTGGATCACAGGCGTGTTTGCGTCTTCACATACGACCCTGGAAGATTGAGTTTTGTGGTTGATTCAGGGAATGCAGCCGGGGGTCCGTGGCGGTTTTAAGGGTCTTTAGGGGTCGTACCAGGAAGGGCCCGGCGGCGGCGGCTCCCAGGAACGGGACAACTCACACCGATAACCGTCCCAGTAAGACCTTAATTCCTGAAACTCCAAGTGAAACTTCTTAAAGATCAAGGAAACGAAGTCCGGCTGCCTTTTGTTCCACGTTTAGAGTCACAAGGACCCTGAAAAAAGATACCAGATGTTGAAACAGAGATTTGACCACTTCTTGGAAAATATCGACTCATTTTGACTCATGGCAGCGTCTGTAAGAAGTTGGACCAGAGTGATGTTCATGTAGCATCTCCTCTTCTTCTAACATCTGCCTGTAAACATCTGGGGAAGTCAGGAGACCAGCTGCTCAACAGATCCTGTATTCTTCATTTTCTGATGCTCCAGATGTTTTCTGCTGGTCGAAGGTCTGGACTGCAGGTGGACCAGTTCAACATCTGGACTCCTCTCCTGTGAAGCCATGCTGCTGTGATGGATGCAGTAGGTGGTTCAGCATCGTCTTCTCTGAAAGAGACAACATCTGGATGGGAGCAGATGTTGCTCTGAATCCTCTATGTTCTCTTCAGCATTGATGGAGCCTTTCCAGATGTTCCAGCTGCTCCATAGACACTAATGCAGCCTCATACCGTCAGAGATGCAGCTGTTGAACTGTCTGATAACAGCTGGATGGTTCCTCTCCTCTTCAGTCTGCAGGACATGACGTCCATGGTCGATCCAGAGAGGACATCTGCGTTTCTGGATGGTGTTCACATGTGTCTTCTTTGATGATCCAGCTTCAACCTGCATTAGTGGACTGCAGGTGACCTGCAGGTGACCTGGAAGACTTCCTGAGTCCATCAGTGATGTCCAGCAGAGGATCACGTCTGTTTTCTCTCTGAAACCCTTTTTACATCCAGTCACGTTACCAATAACCTGATTAGCTGTCAAACGCTCCTCCATTTTGTTTCTGATCTAACGCTTTTTTAACGCTCAAACAAAGTCCAAGACGGAAGAAACGGTAGACTTGAATTTCCTTTTTTAAATGTGACATGAAGAAAGAAAGAAAAAATAGCGGATAAAGATGGTACAAAGGCATAGAAGTTAAGGCAGCAGAATGACTGAGTGGTTTAGTGGCTGCTTTAATAACACTCAGGCTGCTTGTTAATCTGCGCCGGGCGAATTAAAATGAAAAAAAAGCCTCTGATGCTGATCCTCTCTGCTCTACTGGACCGTTATCATCACCACAACGACACGAGCCTGAGTAGCTAACGGTACTGTCACCACGGTGGACGTGTGAAGCATCAACCAAACCATGAAGAAAAGTCATATATAGCTGGTAGAGCGCCCCGCCGGTGGAGCGTCCTGCTTCCAGGAGGAACTAGAAACTAGGGCTGTAGCGATACATTGATCTCGCAATACGATACGATACATCTGGCTCACGATACGATATTATATCGATATTTTTCTAACAACACATTTACATCATTTTCTGAAAGATTTTAATGGGACAACGTGATTTTGGTGACATCTTGTGAGTGTTCCAATTTGTTTGAATTAACTGAACTGAAAGGTAGGTGACTGCAAACAACGTTGCAGAGAGGAGAGAAAGGAGGCCTCTGATTGGTCAATTCTACATCCACGTCATCGAAGAAATGAGGAAGTTCCCACATCTGTACGATTCTGGTTCTCCACACTACAAAAGACAGCACATATTCTAGTAATTCATGGAGGGAGATAGCGATGAATGTGGGTCTGGATACGGCCGAGACGGTGAGGAAGTGGAAAAACGCAAGAGATACGTTTAGTAAATTTAGCTAGTTCGTGATTGTCCCTCTCCTGGCGTTGAATAACATAGCACAGACGTGCTTCAAAATTGAGCATAAATCAAAAGTAACTGCAGCATACCAGCGACAAGATAACTGCGACACGTTGCCGCGAGAGTTAACACAGCCCTTAAAGCCGGCGTTTTCCACCACTGAATACGGTCTCAAATCCTGACAAATAAAGTTTGGCTAGCTCTCAGTTAGCATTAGCTTGTCGGGGTGGTGACGTTTCAGGTGGGCTCGCCTCGCAGGTTGGTGGTATTTCCAGAGTACTTCACGTTTGTGTGACACAGCTTGCAAACCACCATAGTTTTGTCTAAATCTCCGCTTTCCTTTTTCTTTTTAAACCCCAACTGCTCCCACACATCTGCTTTTAAGCAGCAGGCGCTGGGTTTATACTCGCCGCCATCCTCCTGACTGGCTCAGCTCTAGCTGGAAGAGAAAGAAGCTTCTGGATAACCTGTTAGAAATGCTCTACAGCGACACTAGCTGGAGGACTAAATGACTCTTCCTGCACTTTGCACTTTGAAGGGAGCTTAGAATATCGATACCCGCAGCTATAAAAATTGATACTCTCTGGGAAAATAAAATATCGATATATATCACAGAATCGATAAAATCGCCCAGCCCTACCAGAAACCAGGCTCTAAAACAGATACTTGTTTCTGTGAGCGTCACCTTAATCTGCTGCCGGCGCAACGTCGCCAACTCCCGGATGTCCCTGAAGGGCTGAAGCAGGAAGTGGTAGAGCTGAGTCGTCGCCTCCAGCAGGTCTCCGAAGGCCTCGTCCTCCTCCGGGTACACCTGCAGCAGCTCCACCATGCTGTCCAGGGCTCTGTGCTTGTCCAACACCTGCGACAGAGACATGCAGAGATATCAAGCTCCACCACGACAGCACTGAAGCATCTCATCAGCAATAATTAGAGCCTCATAAGCTGAAGGAGCAGGACTCCAAGAAGGTCCTCGACATCTGAAACGAGAATATATAATCGATATCAGGGTTTCCTGCAGGAAAAAACTTTGACCAGGGGGGCTGGGGGGGGGGGGGTTCAAGCCGAGAATGGTAGCCGAGAACCAAAAAAAAGGATAAATTACTTAATTAATTAGATTGTTCATTATTATTTTTGCCCTCAAAATATGAAAGAAGTTGCTTAACAACAAACCCACAAACATGATGATGGAAAACACTATAAAGTGTAGGCTACCTCAGTTTCTTAACTAAAAGACTATGTCTCATTTACTCTACTACTGATCAATTGCATACCAGTAAATTACATAGTAGGCGTTACCTTTTTGACTGGGCGGACTGGTCATCAATCACCTCAGAGTGACAGCTGTCAAGTGAAGCTACGTGAGCTTGGAGTCCAGATGACAGGCAGTGCGCCCATGGTCTATATTTATTTAGTTAGTTAGTTTAAATACCTAATGTTCTTATTTTTTTCTTTTATAGACAAAGTTAAACATAATGTTGATTAGTGTGTGCGTGTGTCACTTTAATGAATTGTCGAACCAAAAAAAAAAAAAAAAAACGGCAGTGAGAAGTCGCACTGTCTGGTCAAAACAAAAGCACCGGGTCTATTACGAATAAAGTTTACCAGAATCTCTACTGACTATAAATAATTACGGACCGATATAAAAGCGAGCGGAGGAAAACTTGTATTGAAGTGAGACGAGACGTGAGCTGTCAAACGTGAGTGATCGACAGAGAGGTTATCACTGTGTGTGTGTGAAAGAGAGAGAGAGAGGTGGCCCAGAATGCACTGCGGCCAAACAGCGCAGCACTAGAGAATCAACATTAATTCATTATAACACAAACCTATGTGCGCTGATCAGTTCTCAAGCGCTGCCGTGTCGCTTGTATGCATTGCATTTTTTTTTTTTGCCCGACATTTTTTTTTTTGCCGACATTGTAGCCCGGGCGCTCGAGATTTCAGGCCGGGCGGGGCGCCTGGCCAAATAAGGTCTGCAGGAAACCATGGATATATCACAATATAACGTCAACCATGAGGTACGAGAGTCGACTCCACTCGTCACCGTTATTGTGTGGAGTGCGTCTCTTGAAGTCGGTCTCACAGCTTTGTTCTTTCCACCTCTGAGGTGCATGAACCTTGGCGATTTTACTTTCATCTTTGGCGACGTTACATAAGAATCTTTGAAATGATCGTTACTAGGGATGTGCGCGATTAGTCGTCTAAACGATTAAACGTCCGCACACTTACTACTCGGCACCAGAAATATTAGTCTTTTAAACCAATTTGTGTTTTATTCATGTACAAGGCCGCTTAACTGTCATACAGCCGCCCGCCACTAGTCGGGGCTACAGAGCCGTCAGACAGCAGTCCCCCCTCCGCGGCAATGCTGGAGTAGACTGGAGTTTTAAAACGGCACGGTGGGAAGATAGTCTCGTAAAACCAGCGCGGTTTGGCGGTACTTTAATCTAGAAAATGAAAACAAGGTAGTATGTAGACTGTGTCAGAAACAACTGGCATACAATCACTCGACTGGAGCAATGCGCAACCACATTAGACTCAAGCATTTGGATGTTAATCTGCACGAGACGACGGCTGCTGATGCTAGCGGTGCTAGCCACACTCAGGCCAATTTGACATTGTTTACCCGGAGACGTGTTCTCCCGTCCGGTCTGAGAGGATAACGCAGTTCATCACGATAATGACTTCGCAAGATATGCTTCCACTTAACTTTGTGGAAGGTAAAGGCTTTAGGAAGCTAATGTTGCTGTTTCGATGTTTCAATAAATTGTGCTAAATTTTCACTGTTTTCTGAGTGTTTTCCTTTTTTTAGACTAGTCGACTAGTCTTAATTAAAATTTTCGTTTAGTTGACAGGGAAATTAGTCGCCAGGAACATCCCTAATCGTTACCTCAGATGCCCAATCATTGGCTCTCAAGCACAAAAAAGTGATTTTTCTGTGCACTAGGGATGGAACGGTTACCGGTATTACGGTAAAGTGGCGGTTAAATTTTACGAGATAACGATTACCATTTATGTTTGACTTCATCTCATCATCGCGGTCGATTACCAGGATATGTAATATCAGCCTCATTCAAGTCTGCGAGCGACTCGTGACTGTGTCTCGCGTGAATATGCAGCTTGTATCATCGGCATCGTAACGTTAGCATGGTGGAAAGAAGTGTTAGCACGCAGGACATTTACCAACCTACTAAAATGACAAAGACCAAGGTCTGGGTTTTCGGGGTTTTTTTTTTTTAAGATTGCAGAGGGACAACTGGTGGAGGACAGTTATCCTGTCTGCAGAGCACTTGTTTACATTTTACAGTTATTTGTACAAGCAACTTGAAGGAGCTAAGGCTAATGCTTCAAGCTACTGAGATGTTTGACCGAGAGTAACCTGGTTGACGCGCTTCGCTAACTCACATTGCGTAAACATTACCATTGCGTGTTGATCAAAAAATTACCGGAACGATGTTCTTCTGATGCAGTTAAAATATTAATTTAATTAATTAACTGATCCGACAACCATAACTTCGGCAGTTAGCGCCACAGCGGCCAAAAACCTTGTGCCCTTCCGGGTCAAACACCTAACCAATAACAGGCAGCTACCTTTATACCTGACCCTCAGGTAACAACACAGTGACACCCACAGACACACAGAGTGAACTACAATTCAGAACAACATATTTGGCTCCTAAACAACAGTTTCTTTATTTACACATTTATACTTATTTAAGGTTCAGCTTAAAGTCCAAAGTTTATTTCATTTGAACTTGCACTATAATTTTTGTTCCTGATAACCGTTTGCATAATTTGACCTACTATGGTTGTTAAAGTGTTTATTTAAATTTGCACCAGACAAATTAGCTTTGTTCCTGTTATTTATTTTGTTCATTTAAAATAAAACCTCTTTCTGTGCCAGTTGTTTGCTCTTTAATGTGAAAGTTTCATTTTGATAAGATTTTGGCTTCTGATGTTTTAGTTTGACAAGAAAATCACAAGATTTTGTGAAATTATTTAAATGTATGTGTTTCTTAGACATTTGTACAGCAATTAAGAATACCACGATAATATCGTAAATCGTGATAATTTGGTCACTATAATCGAGATATCGTTTCCATATCGTTACATCCCTACTGTGCACGTGTGTTTTGTTTTTGTTCCTTTTTAAAGTTCCCTGTTGTAAAGTCAATATCTGATCTGGGTCAGGGGTTCAGGGGTTCACGGGGTGCAGCGACGTCACTAGAAAGCGAAGTCAGGATAATTTGCAGGATCTTTACGGTTAGAGACCCTGCTGATTCACAATTTCGGCCCCAAACAAAACCTCCCTCACATCTCGAGGGAGGAACCTCCTGAACGGACGTAAAGAGAGCGACTCCATCGGCACGCAGGCCAGAAACGATACCATAAAACACGTCGTCGAGGGTCGTACAAAGAGAATGGATCGGCGCTAGCTGCTGCTGATTCGTACCACATGTCCCGACCATCGACAGACTCGTCATTGTTCTTTCCGACTAAATGCGGTTTTTGTCCACAGAAAGTACAATTCGTTTCCCGCCTCTCAGAAACCAGCAGCTCTAATTCACGCGGCACAATACACCTCCTTCACTCCTGCTTCAGATGATATTGAAATGGGCCACCGCCCGGTCGTCATCTGAAAGGGGGGGGGGGGGGGGGGGGGGGCATAAAGTGAATAAAGTGCTCTTCTCCCCCCCGCGAGACTGAATGGCAGATATGAATGGAGACTGTTATATTAAATCCAGGCTGATTTTCCTGAGCGCTCCACGTTGGGCACCGGGGCAGACACTACACGATTCAGCTGCAACACTGCTCCCACTGTTTACCTTGGCCCCGCGTTTCCCTGGCAACCGCCGGCCAACTAACACCACACCCCCCCCCCCCCCCCCCCCCCCCCCAATCCTCCGGGCGCCGCTCGCCAGGAAAACCCCGCAGCTGAACGATCCGGGGTCTGTCCGAGCATCGACGGCACGCAGCGCGTCATGGATGCGATTTTACGCCTGCGACCGACCGACAAAAAGACAACGGAAAAGTAAATCCCAAAAGAAAAAAACGACTGGTGGGACGTCTCAGAACTAATTAAGCTAAAAGTCACCGACGGGACTCGGAATAATCCTCAAAATCCACAGTTTAGTTCAGAGCTCGCCTCGTTTCTAACGTCTCTGAAGACGTCTCGTCGTTCCTGATTCTCTCTCTTTACTCGCTGACGACAGGTTTGTGGCGGGAAGGTGTGTTTTAAAGCCCGTTTAAAGATATAAAAAGGGAGAATTCACAGGCTAAAGATCGGTTCTTGTGTCAACACAAGTACATAAAGAGCATAATTACGGGACGGTCCTGGTGACGGCCTGTCATCAACACAAACTCCCGTCAGTGATCGACCTGTTCGGTCTCTCAGCAGTACGTTTTTCTCATCTGTCTTTTAACTGAGATAACGTACGAAGATGGTGCCGCGTCATAAAAAGGCCTTTTAAATTAAAATCCCACGTCCACAAGTTCATTTTCAGTCAAACGTTTGGCCCTAATTATTACTATTATTATTCATCTACAGCCAGAACTTCCTCTGAGAATCAGAGATGACCTGTGAACTAGAGCTGCGCGATTTTATCGATTCTGCGATATATATCGATATTTTATCGAGTGTTGATGCTTTCAGTTCAATTAATTTAAAACAAAGTCATTGGAACACTCACAAGATGTCACCAAAATCCCTTTGTCCCTTTAAAATCTTTCGGAAAATGATGAAAATGTATTGTAAGATGAGTATCGAAATATATCGTATCGTGAGCCGAATATCGTGTATCGTATCGTGAGATTAGTATATCACTACAGCCCTAATGAACATATACAGCAACTTGATTTTTAATCTTAACTTTTAATTTTGATATTAACTGGGTAGAATATAGCAATATATTGTGATATCGCGATATCACACATCCCAATCATTGGCCCCAAGTTATATAAACAACTAAAAGGCTGCAGACATGAAAATGGGTCAGGGGTTAAAAAGGTGAGAAGTGAGAAGTGAGAAACTGTTCAGCTCTCTGAGTACCACCATGATGACCAGTTTTAAAATATAGCCATATATGCCTTCTCAATTAGCTTTAAACACACAGAGATGTTTATTCCTTATTGTGGTTATTTATTACCTGAATTGTTACTTTACTGAATCAGACATTTACAACTCTGTCCAACAATTCTCACATACTCAAACTCTCATACAGAGCAAAATAAACACACTCAACAGTTGTTACATTTGCACTGCAACTAAATATGTAACTAATATTTTTTTTAAAAGACACAATTTTAATTATCTCAAGCTACACATTTCATTTAAAACGTTGTATTTATAATGCACTGTATGTGTCCGATAAGCCTGTGTTTCTTCTTTTATTTTACGGTTAACTAACTACGGTTAACTTACCGTTAACAACACAAGCTTGACGCAAACTTCTAGCAAACAGGAGCTGTTTTTCACCGGAGCTTTGGCTAGCTCTGACAGTTTTCAACATTAGCTGTAGCGAACGGCAGTACTTTGTTTTAATATGAAAACGATTGAAATCATAACTCACCAAATTCTATCCACTGGTAAATGGAAGTAGGAAATGTGAACGTACGCTTGTCTGCCTTGTCCCCAGCGTAGATAGCACTACCCTGCTACTGCTACTAGTCCCGCTTAGCAATGTAACTTCCAAGTACACATGAATGAAGAACGTTCGTATGACTGGAATAAAGTGTCATTTAAAGGGACGATTTCTCAAGCGCTCAGTTTGCTTATTAGGTAAATTATATGATACTTTAAAAAATTAAAAAAAAAAATCTCCTGACTCCGACACCCCCCCACCCCCACAAAAAAAAAAAGAAAACTCCTCGGATCTACATGATTCACGTAGGTCACTTTTTTTTTTTTTACTTCAAAATGGCAAATTTTGCCGAAAGGTGGGGGATTTTCATGCTTGGGATGGATGACGGCATCTGAGGAAACATCAGACTGAAATATAAAACAACACTGAGAATAAAGGAGAACATGGAGACTTTAGATCAGAGCTTCAATCACATGAAAGAGGATTGTATCTCTGGGACTGGATGGCAAATCTCACAAACACTAATAAGAGACAAATTAAACCAATAATGAAACTCATATTATTATAAAATTCCGCTCTAAATGATTAAAACTGCACTTATGTATCATAAAACTGATCTTAAAAGCAGAATAAAAGGTCAGAGCAGCAGACAGAAAGTCATGACGGAAGAAGAAATGAGAATTTTAGACGGTGTTGTGACAGCAGTTCAACCTCCACTCCTGTAGGGGGAGACAGAGCCGTAAACATGCCAAAGGCTGCTCAACTTTTCAGCGACTGGAAGTCACCGGACGAAAACATTTTCCATGAGTTTGGTCATTTTTAGTGAAGTTGTTTTAGTGAGCGAGTTTCCTCGTTGCCGATGTGCGACGCAGCACCGGAAACGATACGCAGGCGTCGGGACGAGAGCACCAACTTACTTACGTCGATAGCAGTTACGCATGATCGCTGCTGCTGGACGACGCTTCGTAAAAACACTGACGTTAAACCAACACCGGCGCGTTAACGTGAACAGAAGTCCTTTCTTCTCCTTCAGGGAGTTCAGGATGGTAAAAGCGCCGTCATTCATCTCATGATGTCTCACTTACTTTAACGTATCGATTGTAACTGTACGAGTTTATTAAGCTGATCTTTTTCCAATCTCGTCTCATGTCAGCGCCGTCATTTCTGTCCATCCTGAGATAAAGTCCCGTCTGTTGGTCCTCCTGAGTTCTGAATATCTAATAATATAATTAGGGCTGGGCAAGATAACGCATTATTATCGCATTAACTAATTAATCTATTAACGCCGACATTTATTTTATTGCGCGTTAACGCATTTTGCTCACATGCTTTTATGTTGAAAAGTCTGTTTCTGGCTGCTGCGAAACCGGAACAGGATTGATGGAAAAACATGCGGAAAAGCTAAAACAGACATGAAGACGGTAAAGTTACTGAACTTTAACATGGACATTTTCATTTTAAAGTTCTCCCAGACGGAGGATTCAACAGAAACAAGGTTATTTGTAACAACTGACAAGTTGAACTCCCCGTTAAAAGTTTCTGTTGTTACCTCAGAAATTACCTGTTTTAATGTTCTGATTGTGGCTCAGGATTTTGTTGGTAGACTTTTTTATTTCTTTTTAATAAAAAACAGGATGACATTAATACCCTGGCAGTGACAATAAGCTTTATTTTATTTTACATTTTTTTAAAGATGAGATTTACACTAAATATGTGTTACTGACAAGTGCTGATGTTAAAAGTGTTTGAACAACAAATGTTATGACACTTTAGTTCATATGGCAGCAGAACATTTAAATAAAAGTGAGCTTTACACTACTTTTGACTTCATTATTTGATTTTGCGTTTACAATGCGATTAATCGTGATTAATCAGGGAAATCGTGCGATAAATCGCGATTAAAAATATTAATAGTTGCCCAGCCCTAAATATAATAATATCAGAAACATTTCTGAGTCTCAGAGTAAACTGAAAAACTAAAATCCAGTGAAGCAACAAAGAAATAGTGGAACGTTGAAGTAAAAGCTTCATGACAAGTTCCTGGGTGACTATCAGAGTTGAAAATTAACTTTTAAATCTACCACCATCATGTGACTGTGACAAACAGTGTCATCGTGCTCCTCTAACATAACTGTTTGTTAATAAAACATCTGATTTGGTTAAAGGGTAACGACGGCACATCAGACGCACCGGCCCGACTTGTCATGAACCGACCAGGATGAAAACATCTGTAAACATCTGCATCGCTGTTGCACCGTCTCCTCCTGCGTTTCTGAGCATCTTTTAACTCCTGCGCCGCTTTATTTCTATATCAGGAGGTATCAGGTATTCAGGACGCAGTTGTGGAACGTCAAAAGCTGATCGGTTATTTACCTTTTCGTATTTAAGTGCATGACAGAGCGGCCCAGTTTGTCCCAACCTAAAAACATAAAAGCATTACTTCATCGCTAAACAAAATGTGAAAGACGACACCAAAGCTGTTAAAAATGTAGCTGTTATCTCTCCGGGTGTGAGGTTTGCTGTGAGCCTGGTTTGGGTCAACAAAACGTCCCAGATAAGAAGAGAAAAGACAGAAACGAGGGAAGCGTCTGGTGAATGATTGACGGGTGGGTGGTTTATTTTAACCGCTAATCTTCCTCCATTTGTGGCCCAGTTATCAGTCAGAAGAGCATCTCAGGGAGCTCTGATAGTTGATCTGAAACTGCTCCACAGATGTTCACTCCTCCTCCTCAGTTTCTTTTCTTAAAGCCCTGAAACTGGAGCTGTGAGCACATTTGCCTGTCAAATGTAAAAGGTGAGAACTTGCTTCTCCACAGCTTGTAAAAGTGTTCGGACCAGTCGTCCCAGAAACTACACTGAATACACGAACAGACTTCACCTCTGCAGCTGAGCTGCAACTAGGGGTGAGTATTGGCAAGGACCTCGCAATACGATATGTATCATGATACTTGGGTCACGATGCGATAGTATCACAATATCGTGATATCATGGTATATTGCGACATTCTACCCAGTTAAAATCAAAATTAAAAGTAGAGATGAAAAATCAAGTTACTGTATATGTTCATTAGGGCTGTAGTGATACACTAATCTCACGATACGATACACGATATTCGGCTCAAGATACGATATATATCGATATTCAATTTACAATACATTTACATAATTTTCCGAAAGATTTTAAAGGGACAAAGTGATTTTGGTGACATCTTGTGAGTGTTCCAATGACTTTGTTTGAATTAATTAAACTGAAAGCATCGATACTCAATAAAATATCGATATATATATCGCAGAATCGATAAAATCGCTCAGCTCTAGTTCACAGGTCATCTCTGATTCTCAGAGGAAGTTCTGGCTGTAGATGAATAAAAATAATAGTTACACTAATAGATACACTAATCCCGCAATATGATACGATACACGATATTCGGCTCACAATACGAAATATATCAATGTTCAATACATTTGCATCATTTTCCAAAAGATTTTAAAGAGACAAAGTGATTTTGGTGACATCTTGTGAGTGTTCCAATGACTTTGTTTGAATTAATTGAACTGAAAGCATCAATTACACATTATATGGCTGACAGGCAGCTTGTAAATGCTGGACAAAATGAATAAAAGATTTGTTGAGAAAAATAGTTTCATTTATTTAAACAGTGCAAATTGTAGCTTTTAAAGGTGGGACACGAGGGTTTTGAAAGAAGCTGAGAATATCGATACCCGCGGCTGAAAAATCGATACTCGATACTTGATAAAATATCGATATATATCGCAGAATCGATAAAATCGCTCAGCTCTAATGTTCATCAGATGATATTGATCATTCAGAGGACAAATTGAGTCAAAACTATTTGCTTCAAAACAACCTATTCATTGTTTATTACTAGTGTTTTTGCACATTTAAATTTTAAACAATTTAAATGTGAATATTAAACAAAAAATGTGCAAAAACACTAGTAATAAACAATAAAAAGGTTGTTTTGAAGCAAATAGTTTTGACTCAATTTGTCCTCTGAATGATCAATATCATCTGATGAACATATAGAGCAACTTGATTTTTCATCTCTACTTTCAATTTTGATATCAACTGGGTTAAATATCGCAATATATCGTGATATCATGATAATATGGCATCGTGACCCAAGTATCATGATACATATCGTATTGCGAGGTCCTTGCCAATACTCACCCCTAGAGACAGATCAGACCACCACGCTGGCAACCAAAAAAATAAGATGTTAAACTCAGAGTTTATGAAAGCTAATGCAGATAATCAATCATCGGAGAGGCGAGAACCTTTATTGATTTTGTCATCTGTCTCAGTTGCCTTCTCCGTTTATAGCTGGGCGCTCACCTTTAAACCATCAACGTGACACACAATCTGTCAACGGCTTTGAAGTTTACAAGACGGCACCAGCTGAGCCCAAGAAGAGAAGAAGAAAATAAACGATGAAGAGTGATCTGTGGCAGAGATGTGCAGCTTGTTTTTGTTCTTATCTTGGAAGGAAACTCCAAACTTTTCTCTCAGAGACTTTGTTTTAAATTGCTGTGACTCACAAGAGGAACAGTCATTAGGACAGTCAACTGCCACGCCCTTAACCACGCCCATAACCACGCCCATCTGCGCCTTCACATAACTTCACCTATCAAACATGATCAAATATTTTCAAACTAAACCTTAGTTCCAGCTTATAAACTGTGAGAAAGAGGTCTTTTTTTTATTTTTGCAAGCAGGTGCAGACCAGCTAGACTGGATGCATTTAAAACAAAAAAAAAAAAGAAAAAAGAAGAATCAGGCCTCTGGATCAGGATGAGACCTCTTCTAAAGAATAGTGATGTCATGCAGGATATAAACACGTTCCCGTTCTCTCAGACCCACGACCAGATGTGAGCGCATCAACCCGTTCGACAAAACTGCGAAAAAGTGGAAGACCCGCCCGCAGAGGAATTCGTCTCTGCTCGAACAGCATTCTCCGGGATCACGATCATTGTTTTTATTTAGACTTTACAAGACGCTCTGCAGCTCTCTGCTTTAACGGCCAGGTTATAATTAAAATTCACTGACAATCGCTTCCAACATGTGCTAAATATGTGCCCTCAGCTGTGCGGGATCGACCTCAACAGCTCTGGAGGAACATCACTCTGTTGGCTCCGCCTCCGTTTGTTCTCCTGTGTTTCCATGCAACTCCCGTCAAACCATCCAGCCAACTGGAGTGTGATGTCCGGTCAGATCATGTTACA